>CM017482.2:10976987-11496978 GCA_007827005.2 Populus simonii
AATTAAAATAAATTGTCAATAAGCTTAGAAAATAATTAGAATATTTAATGGTAATGAAAAAGATAAATTTAAGAGAAAACTTATAGTAAAAGTAAGCTTTCATTTGAAAGGATGCAGTAAATGTGATGTCATTTTTTCTTTATGCATAATAAACTCTTTATCTAAATCTCTAGAACCAATGTTTATTCTAAAATCTCATAGTTTACTTTAGTTACAAGGCAAGACTCCAATTTTTATATATATGTTCATTTTATTTTGAAGAGTCTAATTCATATTCAAGTATGACGTCATAATGTGACAATGATATCATAAACAATAATAATAATTGTATGATATCATTGACGATGTCCTTATTGATATAAACTATGTTGATCTTTTTTGTTACAATATTAATATGGTCACAAAGATAGATGTGTTCAAGGGTTATATGGACAAAACACATATTTGATGAAGCAAGTTTAAGATTTACAATTTATTACTCTAGAAGTCAATGGAAGAGAAATAATGTCAATTGTCGTTTCTTATACAAATTTTAAGACGAGGGACATAACTTGATGTCTAAAATTGCTATACACCTAAAAAAAAGTAGAAATAGGGTTCAAGAGTTTTGCTTGGACATTCAAGATAAATTGATCGACGATTTGTTGCTGGTGGTCATTTTTTTACCCCTTCTTTTCTCTTTTTTACCCCAAAAAGTATTTGTAGGTTCTCTTTGTTTTTTGTATTTTCATTTCAGTCTTTATTCTTTTGATTTCTATTTTTTTTCGCAACCCTATTATAAAAGTTTTGTTTATTTTTAATTTAGTCCTTAATTTACAATTTAAAATATATTATTTTTCCAATTTGATTCTTATTCTTTTGATTTTGAATTTTTTTCTTCGCCTTTTTGTTAAAGATTTATTGGTTTTCAATTTCATCATTCAATCAAAGTTTATGGTATGTTATTTTTTCCAGTTTGGCCCTCATTGTTTTGTTTTTTTTCTTTTTTATGTTATTTTTCTTTCTAATTTAACCTAATAAAAAAAATTTAGTTTCCCTCTAATTTATTTTTTATGTTAGTTTTCACCCTCATATTTTTAATTAATTTTTTTATTATTTTAGATCCTTTTGTGTAATTGATTTTTTCTTAGTTTCATCATTTACCATTTGATATGTTGGGAATCGGGCTTCGTATTTTTTTTATTTAGGGTGCTTTTACTTTGATAAACCGAGTTACGGTTTGAAAAGTTAATGTGAGTCGACATCTTTTTTTGATTTCTTTTCTTTTTGATTTCATCATTTGACATTATTTTTTTAAGAAAAAGATTGGTTTAGTAGTTATCTTCAATTTGTTTTCTATCTGGTTATCTTGATCTCATGATTTAAGCCACGGGTTTTGCAGACATTTTTTTAATAGTGTTATTTAATTATTTTATGTGTATTTAATTTTGGAAGATATTATTTTGATTCATCAATATATATTTAAAAATAAAAATATTTTTTAGATAATATTTCTAATATGTGTAGTTTTGCATAATATATTTTTTTTCTTTTATTTTATTCAATAAATTTCATGCATGTGTCTATTTTTATTATCGTTTAATTTAATAAAAAAAATTGATTTTAATAAACAAACTCAGTAAGCACAACTGAGTAAATATTTCATAATATGTGATCAAATATCTTAATCTACTTCTATCTCTCAATTTTTTAAATTGTACTTTTAATTATTTTTAATGACCTTTTTTTTAATTTGTTTACATAGATGGTTATAAGTTTATTTAATTAGATACTTGCATAATCTTTTCGATTTATACTTAGAATTTTGTTATGTAAAAAAAAGTTGAAAAATCTTGCTTATCTATTTAAAAAAAAATACAAACCATATGAAGCATAAGTCAAATAACTAATGTGTCTATATATATCAGTAGGTTTATTTCCTTTATTCGTTGAAGATTGGCAATACTTAATATAGTGTTGGATCCAATCCTTAGAAAGCATTCTTTTGTATGATCCTCTAATCTGGTTTCATCTTTATTTTAAATCAAATGAGATTTATTTTTTTTGTTATCAAGTTATTGGTATAGGTTCACCATTAATGTTTTTGGAATTGGGGCACAAACCCTTTAGCCTCCCTCATACACACACGTGTATATATTAAAAGTAACCCAAGAGACATCTCACTATCTATTGAAGTATTGGAGTAGTGAAAGGAGTATTGGAGTTCTCACAAGGTTTAAGAATAGGTTTTTCAATAACCTTATCATTGCTAAGAGTTATAACTGATTTGACTTGATCCATGTGTTGGCTTCCTAAGCTACTCGCACATGAATTATATTGTCCTTTGAGATTTTATTATGGTTGAGAAGGAAACTTATCTTTCTTCTGAAAACTAAGAGTAGATGTGAATTTTGCAAGAGTATCTTTCAAATCTGTCATAATTTGGGCATTTTAAGTGTTGATTGACTTGTACTTTTCAATGAATGCATGTAGTGTTTCCTCAAGATTTCTTCTATGAAGGGGAACATAAGGAAGTGTATATCCTTGAGAATTTTGAAAATTATGGTGTGCTTGAAAATGTGGCTGTAAAGTTTGTACGTTATTGTTATTACTCTTCCAACTAAAATTTAGATGATTTCTCCAACCAGGGTTGTACGTTTGCGAGTATAGATTAGAATTTGGCCTTTGGAAACTGTTTAAAAGCATTGGTTTGTTCATGGAGACATTCCTTAAAAAAAAGAAAAAGTTGGAAAATCATTGGTTTGGTGTTAATTAGTTTCACAGATTTGACATGCAATTTCTTAAACAGATTTTAATTGACCACTTTTTTTTATTCTTGTGTCTCGACTTTTCTAGCTAAAATGCAAATTTGGCTTAAAGGTCATGATCTTCCCTAAACTTGCACATGCCTCCACTAGATATATGAGGCTGAGTTTTACTCGGTGCCTCATAAGTGCCTATAATGTCTCGAATTTGAGCATTTTCAGCTAACAAGTCTAAGTACTTCATTTCTTCATCAGGATCTTTATCTTCAAAAGTTAAATTGCACATGAATTCTACCATTTGCCTATCTTTAGGTGTTAAACCTTTATAGAAGTGTGAAACTAATCTCCATATTTCAAAATCATGGTGAGGATATGTATTAAACAAGTCTTTATACCTATCCCAACACTGGTAAAATGTTTTTCTTGATTTTTTAGTGAAGGTGGTGATTTCTCTTTTGAAAGAGTTTATTCGATTAGAAGAAAAAAACTTCTTTAAAAACTATTGTTGCATTTCATCTCAAGTATAAATAAATCTTGACCTAAAATTTGTAGCCATGTTTTAGCTTTATCTTTTAAGAAAAAAGAAAATAGCTTTAATTTGATAGTGTTCAAACTACAATTTAAGTCATTATACGTGTTACAAAGCTCTTCACATTCTCTCAAATGCAATTATAGATTTTCTAGATCTAAGTCATAAAAGTTGATAAAAGTTAAATAATACTTGGTTTAAAATTGAAATGAGATGTATCATGAGGGGAAACTATAGATGATGGTGCATTTGTTCTTATTGGATTCATGTGCCTCTAAGTATTCTAAGATAATATTATCATTATGAAGTAACTGGTTATCTTTTTCAACCATGTTTTTTTAAGAAGATGAAGATTTCCTAGAAAGTCTACCACTTAATATGCATGACCAAACTCTCATGCAAGTGTAGAAAAAAATTAGATAAAATAAAAGATATAAGAAAAAAAATTATAGTTTGTGCAGTAACTTACCTCCCTAGCAACGGCGCTTAAAAATTGACATGATCAAATGATTGATGTCTTCTCCCAAGTGTAGGAGTGTCAAAGTAACCTGGCAAGAGTGATGTCAATCCATAGGGAGGTTAAGGATACAAAACCATAGATAAAAAAAAAAAAAAAAAAAAAAAAAAAAAAAAAAACAGAGTTTAAGAGAATTTTGAGATGTGATATTAATGTAAAGATTAAACAAAGATAAAACAATTGTCAGGATTAGAGGATCCACTAATGGTATTTAAAATAAGCATAGTCCAAACTCTTTTTATTACTCAACTAGAAACCACACATAAAAGAGATTCCAATCGGATAATTTATCATTGATAGCTCATTTTAAGTTATTAACATGATCATGTTAATAATCTTATTTAAGTAACGTCAATACTTGTAAATATTGTCAAGTATTCATAGTGCTAACTTATGTCAATAACCAATTAAGTTTCTTTAATAACACAGGTGTCGGTTATCCATAAATAGGCTATGAAAGAATCAAGTATTTGTTGAGCCAAGGGTTGTACACCACAAATCTAGACTCAGCACTTAACAAATAGGGTATTAAGAATGAGTAAGATAACAATTATAAAACATGTTAATAGCAACTTTCTTGAATATAAACATTAAAGTCCATGTTGAGTTTGTACTATACTTATTTTTACACTATTACTGTAACCTTTTCACATTGGAGAAAATAAACTTAACTAAACATAATGAAGAAGAAAAATATAAATAAACAAGATAAGAACATAACTATGATATAAATTAACTAAGTATACTAAAGAAAATGATAAGTATAAACAAGAGATTAAAGAGAATATAACATGAAATAAAACTTGAACATTACAAAAATATGAAAAAAAGAAAGTAAGAGAAAGATCTTGATATAAAAACTAAGATGCCTAAATGTATGGCAAATGCCTCCTTTTATATGTATTTACAATCAAGTTACACTTGATTAATCATCTTATTTTAGTTCTGACCAATGGTTCTTATATGTGTGACCCATTATATTTCTTAATAAGTTGGCCAAAATATAAATCATAATCCTAAATAAAATAGAATTAAATAAATTAAACAATTTAATTTATTATCAATTCAATAATTAATTGATTTATATTTAAAGATCAAGTACAATGTCTAGCAACATGTCATAATCCCTCACATATTAGGAAAGTCATAAGTGATTTGATTTAGCCTTTTAGTGACTAGTTTCTCGATGTAATTACTATCCATTCATCAAAAATGTTCCGATAACTCTTTTCAAGTCTCGTTTCATCTTGGCCAAGAATTTTACAATCAATATTATTTGAGAACAAATGTAATATTTTTTTTTCTAATTTACCTAGGGTGATGAATCTCTACTCTTAATTACTCAAATACATTCATATAGTTTATGTTATACATAATATTTGCTTATTTGTTGCCCTTGATTAAGACAACGTGTAGTCAGGATTAAAGCATAACATTTTATATATAAGATAACTTGGTGATCTCAAATCTAAAAATCACTTACACAACTATCACGTGAGTCTTTCCATAAATAAAAGTGATCTCTCTATATGAAATTCATATGCGGGTCAGTTCAGTGTACATGTCATTTCACAAACACCTACATGTTAGTTTCATGTATCCTTCATACCTCAACTTATAAGAACAACCTTTTGCTTTAATAAATGAACGAACATAATATATTTCAGTCTCAATAACTCTAATTAATGTATGTTCTTAATATACGAAGAACATTTAAGAACAATGCTTTGATGCAGTAAGAATCTCATAATTATAACAACTTTATAATTTCTTTTGCAAAATATTTCTATCTCATGTGTTTTATCTTTATTCTAAATTTATTAATAAATTATAAAATTGAAAAACATTTATTAATAATAAATATATTTTATACAAATAAAACCAAATGATTAATCAAAAAGTATATTCATATTGAAACAATGCATCAGGAAACATGATATCTGGATTTCACAAGCCACCCTTGCTTGATTGGCTTTGACCCATGTCTGCGTTGTTGTGCACGCAGTGGGTGTATATCATGTGCTTAATGTATCCTCAATACTATATGGAGTGGAATTACACTAAACAATCATTTTCATCTCATGTTTTGGGGGAAACAAATATATATATTGGGTCAAATTTGCGTAGCTCATTATTCAATTCTTTCGGCTTGTATTTGGTGCAGTTGAATCATGGGCTATCATGAAGTGGCCCAACTCAAGGTTTGTAGCAAAGGAAAACCCTTCAACCTTGGCAACAAAAATGACGTTGCCTTCGAGCATCAACTTTGCAAGGAGAACAAATTTTTTTCATGGCATTGTCATTCTTCAGTACCATTCTTGCACTTCTTAGAGCCAATGTATATTGGCCTACAACAGTCTATTTCCCTGTGTAGATTGCCCAGAAAAGGATCAAACAGGTAAGCATCAAGTGGTTGGGCCTTCAGTTTTTGAACCATTGTTTGCCTCCTTGTATCTCTAGCCGCAGCTACTGGTGCCAGTCAAGGTCTCCGAGCCTATAATCCTTGCGCAATCTAAGGAGTAACAAAGTGAACTGGAAATGTATGACATCATCCTCGCATGTTTCACACTTTCACCTTCGTACCTTCTTTGCATTGTGTGAAAAGAGAGAACAAATCATATTAGTATGAATTTAGAAACAATTCCTTTTATATAGAGACAAATTAAGTTCAATCTTCTTTCATATGTTTTGGTGTCATAGCCCTTTTAAACCGGAATTTTTGAAATGTGAGTGAAAAAAACAAAGAATTTTTGTTTTTTATCAGTTAAAAAAAGAGAATCTTCGCCTAATATTTTGATTACTAGAAACCCTAATTGGTCTTAAAGTCTGGATAATGGGACTTGTTGTGTATATAAAAAGAGCGTATCACCCCTACTACATCTTACCTAAGATAAGATGTTTTGTTTATCTGTCTTATATAAACTAAGGTATTATTGTGTTTTCTAAATATTGGTCTGTCTAAAGTTTAAGAAAAGTCATTCTCGGTAAAAAGGTTTTAATCTTATCAGGTTAAAATCTAACTATTTTAATGTCAAAACATATTTTTTTGCATTTTATTTTAATATCAGAAATACGTCTTACTTATAAATTTGTAATCCTTGACACTTGAACAAACAAAATAAATTTTTTGATATTTTTAAAATGTAGACCAAGTTCTCATGAATTTCATAAACTAGTTATTAAATTCAAAATGCATGCAAAGATATTAACAAAACTATTTCTCTTGAATTTTAGTATTTAAAGATGTTAAATCATGCCATGTATTTTATTATTATTATTATTATTATTATTTATGAAAATATAATTTTTCTATTTTTGAGAGACTTGGCCATGTACAATTTAAAATAAAATTGTATTTTTGAAAGAGAGATTTTTGTTGTTTTTATTGAGAGAACCTGTTTATTTAATATCAAAACCTCGCGTATAAGTTACAATTTCAAATATTAAATATAAACAGTAAAAAAAATAGGAAACTCAAAATTAATGGCAAAATGATCTTTCAAAAAATAAAAAATATATATTAAAAACAGGATTAAGACCATGTTTGGCAAGACACAAATAAAGTGTTTTTATGAAGTATTTTAAACATGATATCAACTCAAGACGAATTATCATTCATCAACTCAAAACCAAGTAACATCATAAATCCACACGAATCTTATTAATTTGACGGACTTCGTTTGAATTTTATATTAATTCTAATAAATCAACACAAACCCAAATATAATTGATGCACCAACATTTAATGTTTAAATAATAATCACAATCTAAAAAAATTAAACTAACAATCAAACACAAATTATCTCAAATCACAAACAACATCAATCAAAATCAAATAATATCCAAATAGTCCAAAATTATACATAATAATAAATATTTTTTCAAAAATTTCACAACATTATAACAATTTACCCATTTATAAATTTGTGGAGGTTAAGACATCTTCATTGACTTCATGTATGGTGTGATTTCATTTTAGAAAGAAAAAAATGGTTAGATGAATCGGCCACTACCCAACAAGAGAAAAATGTAAATCTGTCATGCAATCTTGCCTGTCCTATTCTATAAAGCGTGGAAATTGGGCAAATTAAGAATCGTCGTGTTTTTAGATGGGACACGTGGATTTCAAGTCCTCTTTAATTTCTTGTGTTCACATCCGGTTTTCTAAAGCAGTCAAAACAACGTGCAACTTGATCTAATTATTATTATTATTATTATTTCAAGTAATGTAGAATAATATTGTTGAAACTGATCGAATAATTAGGTTACCTACCACTTAGAAGTAAAAAAATAAATAAATAAAATAAAAAGGACCCCTTTACTCGTCCACTTGTAAAACCCTTAATTAAGCCTACGTTTACCTATAGGTTAGTGCATCGCCCATGATTCATTTAGCAATATTCTACATTACTTGACAAAAAATAATAAAAAAAATTTGATCAGTTGCACGTTGTTCTGACTACTTTAGAAAACCCGATGTGAACACAAGAAATTAAAGAGGATTTGAAATCCACGAGTCCCATCTAAACAGACGACGATTCTTAATTTGCCCAATTTCCACGCTGTATAGAATAGGGATCCCCCGGGCCGCGAACAAGTTAATCTTATTTATTTTTATATTTTTAAAGTATTTTTAAAAAAATATAAAAAAATTTTATTTTTTTTCTTTGCTTTAAATTAATATGTTTTAGTGTTTTTAGATCATTTTAATGTACTAATATCAAAAATAATTTTTAAAATATAAAAAAAAACTTCATTTTAATACACTTCCAAACGAAAAGTACTTTGACAAGCAATTGCTACCACACTTTCAAACATCTCCGAAGAAGTTGTGTCTATGCTTTTTCCTTTTCTGTCTTTCTTTTGTTTGGTTTGTTTTTTCATAAATTGGTTTTTCAAAAATTGCAATTAGTGTCAATTGGATTCCTGAATTAGTAAATTGATACTCATGTTATTCAAAGTTTAATGGCATGGTCGTATCCATTACTTCTCTGTTTATTTTTTCGTTTCAAAAATAATTTTGAAAAAATTTAAAATTTTTTTATTTTTTCTTTACTGCAAATTAATATTTTTTTAGTGTTTTCAAATTATTTTGATGCGCTGATGTCAAAAATAATTTAAAAAAAGAAAACATTATTTTGATACATTTTTAAGTGAAAAACAACCGCAACCACATTTCCAAACAGACTCTTAGTTTTGACTCAATTTTGATCGTACTCATCTTGAATTAGAATACTTTGAAACTAGTCTTTGCTTAATTTCTGAAATTCAAATGCCTTTTGATCCAAGATGCCTCAATTCAGTATCACTTAACTCTTGGGTGCTTGAGATCTGATCTTATAGCGACTCTCGGGCTCCTCTATTCAGATCTCAAACCAAGCACTGAGAACCTCGAATTTGGTCTCAGTCCGACCCTTCAGTGCCTTAAATCTGGTCTCAAACAAACTATGAGCATCCATGTTCCAATCCTGACCCTTGGCTAGGATCCAATTTCGACATGATTTGCATTCATTGATGGAAATGCAATATTTGCATTTAACTCGGATACCATGACCTGAGTTAGCGTAAGAATAAAAATGGTTATTATCATAGTTTTAAATCCTGATGATGCAACCATATTATTTGATAGTTTTACCCATATTTACCTAGTATTTTACCTATATTTTATATATAAAATGTCTTGATATTCTTTATTTTATGTTTTGAAGGCACTTTTGGATGTAAGATTCAAAAAGAAGTAAATTCGAGATAATTGACAGATTTGACCTCGATCAATGTTTTGTGCAAAGCTTGAGCTCTAGAGGTCGAAACGAAGTCATTCCAGTGGAATTAGAAAGATATCATCCATACCTTTCTATACATATATGGCAAGAAAAATTAAAAAAAAAAAGATCATGGAAATCGTAGCCTTTAAAGTCAAATATCGCATTTGCCAATGTTGACCTTTGGTCATTCCGACTTGAATATCTTGAGTTAGAGAAGTTCATTTGATGAAAACTCAATTTTTTTTGGATTCCTTACTCGAAGACCTATCATTATACCATATTTCAATAGAAAACAAGCTCATATGAGAGAGATATGATTTTTCTAAGATTCCACATGAATTTTGCCAGTAGACAGGTTTTGTGAAGAAACAAGTCCAAATTACTTCCTAAAGCATCCAAACCGACATCCAAGTCTTTATTTTGGCAATTTAACTCTTACAAGTCCAAAGTCAAAGTTTGAGGATTTTATGCAAGGCTATTTCTCCTTTTTTAAAAAAATAGTTATTGAACTACTTAAATGTAAATTATCTACTTAGGTAAGGACTATTTTGTAGGAAAGAGATATTAGGGTTTCCTATCAAATAAAAAGAAAGAGAGAAAGGAAGAGGGGGCGGCCAGCCAAGAGAGAAAAAACACACCTTCCTCTAAAAAACCCGAAATCATAAATTCTTTTTTTCTTTTTGATTAGTTGTTCAATAGACATGCAAGGCTAAACTCTTTTTCTTGGTTGCAAGGACACGGAAACCTTCGGATTTCAAAAACTATGAGATTTATTTTACCTTTTCTTCTTAGTTTATATGATAAATGAATATGTTTGTTTTCCTATGCTTATTTCTTAGGATTGTTTATTTTAATTGCTAGAGCGGACTCTAAGTTATTATTGTGAACAATTTATTGCTAAGTTTTCTATCAAACCCGGAGTTGTGATATATGAACTTGTGAAGCAACTAAGTTTAATAATCGTAGCGGATCTATGTTATTAATCTTAGGGAAAACATTCGATCAAATCAAACATGAACTGCGGACAGTTATGTTGTTTAGATTAATTAATTTATCTAGTTCTTAAGGCTGCTTTTGAATTTTAATTACTAGTGCGAACATTGTGATTGTTTGATGGTTAGGGTTAGTTATATGGCGAATCTATTAACTAACCAATGTTAAGAAAAGATAAGGATTCAGAATATAAATTGATGTTTCGTTTTAATGATCGGTTCTGATTTCTGTAAGTGGATGTTTACTTGAAACCAAGATTGAACTTGTGAAGCAACTAAGTTTAATAATCGTAGCGGATCTATGTTATTAATCTTAGGGAAAACATTCGATCAAATCAAACATGAACTGCGGACAGTTATGTTGTTTAGATTAATTAATTTATCTAGTTCTTAAGGCTGCTTTTGAATTTTAATTACTAGTGCGAACATTGTGATTGTTTGATGGTTAGGGTTAGTTATACGGCGGATCTATTAACTAACCAATGTTAAAAAAAGATAAGGATTCAGAATATAAATTTATGTTTCGTTTCAATGATCGGTTCTGATTTCTGTAAGTGGATGTTTACTTGAAACCAAGATTTGTTTTCTTAATAGTTTTCTGACATATTTAATTTAGCTTGATTGTTTAATTTTGTTATAGTCTAGATAATCTCAAAATTCCCCCCAATTGCATATCATATAACATAAAAATCTGAACTAAAACTTCCTCATGGGATCGACCTCTTGCTTGCTCTATACTATCTTGTTTATTTAAGTTAGGGTAATTAATTTGTGCGACCGTAACATCGCAACACCTGAATTGAGATTCAACCAGAGGCAAGGCTTGGGTCACGAGTAGGATTGATCATTAACCAGGGTCAATATAAGAAAAAAAAAGTTATTATCATAGTTTTAAAATTTGACTCAAGAGTCAACCCGAGGTAAGGTTTGGGTCATGTGACAAAAGGGTGAATTCAAGTTGACTCAAGTCATCATAAAAAAATTGTTATTATCAAAGTTTAAAAACTTGATTCAGGGGTTATTATGGAATGTGTTAGAATAGGAAATATTATATTATTAATGTATTGACTTATCGTGTGTAGTATGCTACATCGTAACACATGTACTGCCCTAATTATATAAATAGGAGAGGTGGCTATCTCAGGTTAAGCCTCTCAATTATCACAAACCTTGTTTCAACTTGGTATTAGAGCTAATTTATCTTAACAGATTTATTCTTCAAACGGCAGCCCCTCTAATTATTTTTTATTACTACTGCTCCATCAGCTAATCTGCCTTACGATCAGCATGTTAATTACTGCATTGTGCTATTATTAATTAGCCTCACGATCTACAACGTTGATTCTGCTTCTTATGTTGATTTCCGACTACTACTGCTTCTCTGCTTCAACCATCAGCGTGTTATTGCTAATCTCTTATATTGTTTCTGCCACTGCTTCTCTACTCCATTCTACAACGTTGATTCTGCTACTGCTTCTCTGCTTTAACGTTTTCTGCTATTTTCTTTGTTATTGTTTCGGCTTCCCTGCAATTATCTGTTGTCAGCTTCTGTTTTCTACTCATCTTATGCAATATGGATCCTTTGGTTTTTGCTGCAGTTGGCACCACTAGCAGTCCTTTTTCTCTCAACACCAATGTTAGTGCTTCTTCTCCCAACATCAATGCAATCATGATTAACTCTCTTGCGACAGCAGCTGTTATTCCCCTCTCAAATACACAGCAGGTCATCAACCTCAAACTCACCAATTCTAATTATCTATTTTAGCGTATGCAGATGAAGCCATATATGATTGGCCAAGGGGTGTTCTCGTTGTCGATGGCTCACATTGTTGCCCTTCTCCGCTTGATCTGTCTAGTCACTCTACTGCCGCCTCTACCAACATTAATTCTGGTCCTTCCCAAACGTTTCTCACATGGAAACAACAAGATCAACTCATACTCAGTACTTTACTATCATCCCTCTCCATTGATGTTCTTCACCTTGTGGTGGACTGCCCAACTTCGGCAAGTGTTTGGAGCACCCTAGAACGTTCCCTTGCCTCTTCATCCAACTCTAGGACTATCCAATTACATGGCTCTCTCCAGAATCTTTGTCAAGATGATGATATTGTCACTCTCTACCTGCAGAAAGCTAAGGGTTTATTTGACGAACTAGCCATAGCAGGTAGACCTATCTCCCTCACTAACTTCAATCTCTATGTTTTTCGGGGCCTTCGTGGTTAATTTTGAGATTTGGTTACTAGTCTATCGACCAAAGCTAAGCATCTTGCATACTCTGAGCTCCATAGTCACTTGTCTACGCATGAATTTTTACACAGGAGCTCTCTTCAATCCATTCCAGCTACTGCACCGTTGCTTCCCACACCCTCTATCTGTATATGCTGCACAGTGTGCCTTCGCTAGATTTAATGGCAGTAGCTCCTCTTCTCATCGGGGCAGAGGAAGAAGAGGAGGCTGGAGAGGTAACTCTCGCAGCAATTATAACCAGTACCCTGCCCAGCCTTACCATGGAAACAATGGGAGCTCCTCCTGGCAGAACACCAGGAGCTACGACAGCAACTGGCACCAGCAGAAACAAGGAGGGAAACACCAGTGACAGCATTGCTCTCAGACACTCTGCACAGCATTGCTCTCAGCTTGTGCATCATGGGAATCAAGCCTCGGCCAACCTCTTCTTTAGTGATGCTTCAGCAGCAAATCCTGTCACCTGGTTCCCCAATACAGGTGCAAATCAACATGTTACTCCAAACATTGCCGATATAACTCATGCAGACCCTTATCTTGGTAATGATTAATTGTATGTTAGTGATGGTAAGGGACTTATTATATCTAATACAGCTCATAAAATTTTTCATACTCCGAAATGAACCTTTACTTTGTCTAATATTCTACATGTTCCAAAAATTAAGAAAAGACTCTTATATGTTCAACAATTTTGTTGTGAAACTTGTCTTTTTTTTTTTAGTTTCACTCTACTTTTTTTATGTCAAGGATCTCATTAACCAAGACAGTTCTTCTTTCCGGTCAAAGTAAAAATGGTCTCTATATCCTTACCAAGTCCTCTGCCATGTGTCTTCCCCAGGCTTTTCTGCCAATGTTTGGAATCGTCGCCTCGGTCATCCCAGCTCTCGTGTTCTGAGTCTCTTAGCGTAAAATAAAAAAGTTGTCTGTACTTCTTGTCCTTTAAATTTTCAATATCAAGCTTGTCCGTTAGAAAAATCATCTCATCTGTCTGTAGGCCTTACAAATCATCAGACATCTGCTCCTCTTGAACTTGTTTTTAGTGATGTGTGGGGCCCTGCTCCTCTATTATCTTCGGATGGTTTTTGTTATTTTGTTATTTTTGTGGATGCGCATACAAAATTTATCTGGTTTTATCCTCTTGTCCTCAAATCTAATGTCTTCAATGTGTTTCATCAATTTCAAGTCTTTGTCGAACGACAAGTCTCTCGCAAAATTAAATCTATTTAAATTGACTAGGGTGGTGAATATCATAAATTAAATTCATTCTTTAAAACCATTGGTATTCATCATTGCCTCATATGCCCACATACGCATGAATAGAATGGTATTGTTGAGCATCATCATCGTCACATTATTAAAACTAGTCTTACCCTTCTTGGTCAGTGTAAGGCACCTTTAAAATTTTGAACTTATGCTTTTGAAACCTCTATTTACCTCATTAATCGTATGCCCACACCGGTTATGCATAACAAATCTCCTTTTGAATGTTTGCTTCGTCAACCACCTAATTATGATTTTTTACGTACTTTCAGATGTCTATGTTTTCCCATCCTTCGACCTTATAATGCTCATAAGTTAGACTATCACTCTACTCCATGTGTGTTCTAAGGCTATAGTTCATCTTATCTAGGGTATCATTATCTTGACTTATCGTTTAAGCGTCTCTACATCTCCCGTCATGTTCGATTTAATGAAAACATATTTCTGTTTCTCGAGTCTACCCATCTCCCTCCACCCACTAGTCATACCCATCTGCCTACCACTATCACACACCTTCCCTCGCTCACCTTCTTTCCATCTACCACACCATCAGCCTTACCACCCACTTCCTCTAACCCCGCTGTCCCCTTATCATCATCTGCCTCTATATCTGTTGATCATTTTGTAGGTACAAGGTCTGCAACACCGGCGCTATCTGTGTTTGCGTCTCCTCCGGCTGCTGTCTCTCCAGCATAGTCATTCAGCTCTACCTCTCTATCCAAAATCTACTGTATCCTTACCAGGTCTGGACCTCTGTGTTGATCTGTCCAGTTATACTCTTCCGCTACAACCATCCCTTATTCAAACCCCTGCTCCTTCAGCACAGTGACAGCACCTCATAATGTTACATCCCAGACATAACAGGACTGCCAACATCACTTCAGTCATTACTTCTTCCTCACAGCCTCTATCTTCACAGGTAATGTCTCCCTCCACTCTCGAACCTCTTACTTTTAAGGAGGCCAACCGCTTTATGTGTTGGCATACTACCATGAAGTCTGAAATTGCAGCTTTACATGCCAATAGTACTTGGTCCTTAATACCTTTTGATCCCTCCATGAAAATGGTTGGCTGCCGATGGGTGTATAAAATAAAACGTCGAGCTGATGGTGCTATTAACCGATATAAGGCTCGTTTGGTTGCGCGTGGGTTCACTCAACAAGAAGGCATTGACTACTCAGAAACCTTCAGTCCTGTTATTAAACCGACTACTGTTTAGTTAGTTCTCGATATTGCCGTGTCCAAAGGATGGCAGATTCAACAACTTGATGTCCACAATGCCTTCCTCAATGGTTCACTTTGAGAGGTTGTTTACATGGCACAACCCCCAGGTTTTGTAGACTATGCTCTGCCAAATCATGTTTGTCTTCTTTACAGGTTTATATATGGTATAAAACAATCCCCTCGGGCTTGGTACACCCGTCTGAGTGACTTCCTTCAAACTATTAGTTTTCAGGCTTCCACGGTTGATACCTCTCTCTTTGTTCTGACGAGGAATCATAATATTTGCTATCTACTTGTCTATGTCGATGACATCCTGCTTACTGGTAACAACTCTGCCTTAATTCATTGCCTTATTACCTTACTGAGTTCAGAATTTAAGCTCCGCGACTTGGGTAATGCTCATTATTTTTTGGGAGTTGAGGTCACTCATACCAGTGTGGGACTCATGATAAGTCAACATAAGTATGTTCTTGATATTCTCTGTCATGCTAGTATGTCATCCTGTAAACCTGTAGATACATCTGCCTTTGTTTCCAAGCTTGATATGTCGTCTACTATGTTATTCTCGGATCCCACTCGCTTTCGACAAATTTTTAGTACTCTTCGGTATCTCATGTTTACTAGATCGGACATCTGTTATACTGTCAACAAGGTCTATCATTTTATGCATGCTCCTACTGAGAGTCATTGGGCTGCTGTTAAACGTATCTTACACTACTTGAAAGGTACGTCATCTTATGGCATCCACCTTACTCATGGCTCCTCTTGATCACTTCACGGGTTCACTTACGCCGATTAGGCGGGGAGTGTTGATGATCAAAAATCTACTGGTGGATATATTGTTTTTCTTGGTACCACACTTGTTTCATGAAAATCTGTGAAGCAACGCACTATTACTCGCTCCTCCACTGAAGTAGAATATAAAGCTTTAGCTGATGGTATTGCTGAGGTTCTTTGGTTACGCTATCTTCTAACAGATCTATGATTTTCCCTTAGTTATGTTACTACTATCTGGTACGATAATTTGGATGCTACTTATCTGTCTGCTAATCCAATTTTTCATGCTCGAACAAAACATGTTGAAGTTGATTATTACTTTGTTCGTGATCAGGTGGCCAAAAAAGAGATTCAGATTCGCTTCATCTCCTTCAAAGATCAATTAGCAGATGTTCTTACTAAGTCACTCTCTTACTCTACATTTGCTCTTTTACGTCCCAAGCTTCATGTGGATAACCAACCTTCAGCTTGAGGGGGTGTATTATGGAATGTGTTAGAATAGGAAATATTGTATTATTAATGTATTGACTTATCGTATATAGTATGCTACACCGTAACACATACACTGCCCTAATTATATAAATAGCAGAGGTGGCTATCTCATTAGGTTAAGCCTCTCAATTATCACAAACCTTGTTTCAACTGGGGTCAACCTAAGGTAAGGCCTAGTAACAAATCATGAAGGTCAACCTAAGTTGACCTGGGTCGATATAAAGATAAAAGGTGTTATTATCATAGTTTTAAAACCCGACTCAGACGTCAACTAGGGTAAGACCTAAGTCATTGGTCGAAAGGATGAACACGGGTTAACTCGAGTCAATGCATGAATAAAAGTGGTTATTATCATAGTTTTAAAACCTAACTCAAGATTCGACCCAATGCAAGGTCCAGGTCACTAGTTAGAAGGGTCAACCTAGCAAACCCAAAAAAAAATAAAAAAAAATCAAAGTAACCTTGTTTTGACCAATTTTGTTTTCAAGAAGTCAATGAATTTTTTACTCGTGTTTTATCTTTAGTTGACCTGGGTTTTTTACCGGGTCAGGTTGAGTCAATCATTCTTTTTTTTTTCTGAAACTCGAGCCAGTCTAAGTCCTGAGTCAACTAGTCAAGTCAATCTTGGTTTTATAACTAGGGTTATTATAATATTATTAATTTTAATACTCAATATAAACTAAATTAAAACAAGATAATATCTAAATTTAAAAAAAATATATATGTAAGTTTGACAACAATACATATTAAGGATAAAACAGACTTTTTCATATTTTGTTTTGTTTTGTCCATAATACCCAAACAGGATACAAAGACAATCACTTTGTCTTGTACATTACTAACAAACACAATTCTTTCTTTATCTCTTTTTTTGTCTTATCTTGTCTTCTATGTCTCCACTATTTTTGTTGTTTTTTTTTTGTCTCGGGACAGTATCCAAATGCTACCTTAGTTATACTTGCAATATTCTCCTCTCTTTGTTCATTTTAAAGGAATTTCACCCATTAATTAACAGAAAATCTAAAAGGCATGGGTATTTTACTATAGCAATCCACAGTGAAATACTCACTTTGCCCTTCCAAAACACAACCAAATAACTTATTATTAAGGGTAGTTTGGTAATCTCATAAGAATCTATTGGTCATTACCAAATTTAAAAAGGGCAATTAAGTATATTTTTTTTTACATTTTAAAATGCACAATAAAATGACTTATATGCCTTTAAAAGTGGAATTTTATTTAGCTACGTTCAGTGGTATTTTTATAATTTAACAAATATAAATATTATTAAGAAAAAAATCACCCAAATCACATTTGAGATGGCTTATGATCACAACAATGTTGTAATAATAAATGGCCTAAATTGAATCACATATTAGATATTCGTAGGATCACACACACTAGATCACTACCCTCGAGTTGACTCTAACATAGATGGCTCAGCTCCAATGCATCTTGGCTTGGTTTTATTGTTGCTTGGCTTGGCTTGGCTTAACTTGGCTCAACTCTAGCTAAGCCAATGAAATGGTATGCAAACAATTGATGATGTGTCATGACACATGTTAAAGACATAGATGTTGATGTGGCTATGATGATGTTATTAGTGACCTCACATCCTAATGTCTGGGTTATAAATATAGGTCAAATCACTAGTTACGCGTCAGGTCAATTTCATTCGGGTGAAGAAAGCGTATGGAGGTGCATCGTTGTGCATGACCAATCTAGTTTGTTGTATATGGAGGCGCCTGTGGGCTCCCATGGCTTCTATTTGCATATTGTTTTCATTATTTTGTTTCACATGGCCTCCTTTACACAATGATATATTCAAAATATTTTTTTGAGTACTTTTAATTATAGATAAAGATCAAAACATAATTTTTCTTCACTAAAGATTTGATACCATTTGTTATAATCAAATTGATATTTGGCCAAAAGATGAACATAATATCTTAACGTTGTTTGACAACTTGTCTATGTCCATAGAGTAGCCAATATTATTCGGTATAAAGAAAATTATAATTACACAACAATGGAGGAGAAAGAAACTAAACTCAATTCTCATCTCTTTCACTCAACCTACCACTATAAGTTGATGCCAAGGCAACTACTGCTATTGCCAAGACAACTCTCTGCCTCTTATTTTCTCCTCTCAATAAGCTTTACTTTGCTTATACACATGGTGCCTATTTATAGTGTAAATAGGAGAACAAACATCCTCATTTCTAACATTAATGGCAATCACCTAGCCATGATTTCTCTTAGCAAATCACCACAAAATCATCCCCTAATTCTTCTTGGTGGCAGGTAGGTGTCAAGTAGGTGTCCCACACCTATATTCTTCTTGGTTGATAATAAACTTCGTACTCAAATTCATGCTAGAAATCATATTCATGAATATGACTAAAGAAAGGAAAGATACGGTGAAACGGACATGGATTTGAAATCTGAATTTTGGTCTTAGACTCCGGGATTTGGAGTTCGGATATGGGTCTATATTATGTGTATATAAAAAAAACGACCGCCTATGGACTTGATTAGCCGACCTCGAATAGGGGCGGCTAATGATGTTAACAAATATTGTTAACATCAGCATGACCTTGAAGGAAATATAATGAATATTGAACTTTATTAACTATTCATATGAAGAATAGTTAATGATACTGACGAATAATGTTGGTATCGGCAAGCCCACAATAACTTGATTAACTTCCCAAGGAGGAAGTTAATGGTGTCAAGAGAACTTGGCATTGGCATTACCGGAAACATCTCTAAGTGTGATGGAGAGCAAGTAATTGACTATTTCGAGTTGGAAATAGCTCTATGGCATCGACCAATTAAGTTGGTGTCAGCAATGCTAAGGAATTTTCCTTCAAGAACCCTAATTTATAAAATCTGAAATTTATGCATAATTCCTACTTAATTGTTAACTTGTTTTATACAATCAAGTCTAATGTCCATACCTTAAGAAATTTCAGAATTTCAGCTCATGTAAATTGAATATTTTAGCCCCTCTTCTCAAGCATGCAATCGGCCCCTTCTTCCTCTTTTTCTTCACTTCTGCACTTGTTTTATCCTTGTTAGGACCCTTGTCATTGGTTGTCCTCTCTATTTGGAGTTTCTAGGTTTGTATTCCTAAGTGAATTGGTGTTTTTCCTTCTCTTTTGAAGAAGAAAATTTGCACTCCCCCCCCCCCCTCCTTTTTTTCTTTAATTTCCAGCCGACCATGAAAGAGGAATGAATGGGGTATTTATAGTGGCACCGTGAAAGGGCATCATTCGGTTTGGAATGAAAGGGAAATTTGTCCCAAGATACATCAGCCCATTTGAGATTATGGAAAAGATCGGGCCAGTGAATTGAACCTAAGGGTGTACTTCCATCTCTAAGGGTGGTACATATAAATTAAATGTACCACCAACTCCAAGTACAGGTACATGTAATTTTTATTATCTTGTCCAATTCTAAAATTGAGAATGTTACAGACATAGATTCTTAAACTCTTCTTCATCTTATTTTTCAAATTACCTTCTTTTGTTTTAAGCTATGTTTCTTCTTGAGTTTGTCTTCTACTCTAAGCTTAGGTTAGTTAGGTTACTGTAGAAAGATATTGAGTTACATTTTCAAAGTTCTTGCACCTTATTTATAAGTGCAACTAGACAATATGGTATTGTTGGAATTCTATAAGGTTTATTGACATCATTTCATTTGCATGAAGAGAAGAGCAAGAAAGTCTAAAGAACAAATAATTGATCCATTACATCAACAAATTTTCAGTTGAATCTGATTCTAAACACTATAATAAGTATCGTACATTGTTTTAGTTTAAGTATAATATTTAATTATATATGCATGTTAGGATTTTATTTTGATCTCAATTGCAAGCTTTGAGTGTATAATTAGTATGCATGATAGAATCTTGTTTTAATTTTTATACAAGTTTATATATAAAAAAAAATTATTAGATAAATTAAACAATTGTGATCACTAATACGCCAACTTTTAATTTGCATGACCGTTGTTACCACCATTCTCCTCCACTATCATGACTATATATCTTCATTCACATTTAATATAAAGTAAAACTTATATGTTTTAGGCACTATGCATTACAGTAATAAACTAAATATATTATCCATCCGATCTTAAGCAGATCATTCATATCTTTAGTTATGACCATATGATTATTATCTTATTTAAGATAATAATTTGAATTAATGGTGCACTATGTTATTTTTAGAATTTTCTTACTACTAAACGTCCTTGTATATTCAAATTTCTTTCATATGCATTTTGCCATTTTTTAAAAAAAATCAAAAAATAAAAAAATAATTTTCAAAGACTTATTAAGCAGAAAGATATAGAAATATAGAAATAATCCATGTAATATATATATATATATATATATATATTGGTGAACTTGAAAGTAAGTTATAACAAAAATGAAATGTGATTTGGCAATTAAATATTGGTCATGAAATCTTCCTGAAAAATGTACAGATACAATGGAAAAGAAAGTAGTAGTAGTCACGGTTAAAAAAACAAAATAAATATTGGTGTTTATTTTTAAAAAATAAAATGAAATATTTTTATTTTATTTTTTTATACTAGGATGGATGTCGACTCCATAAATTCGAATGAGCTTACAAGTAAAACCATAACCTAGTTGATCATTATGTTTTTTTATTTTTATCTAAAATAATTTATTTTGAAGTTTACGTAGTTGATTTATAGCAAAAGAACTTCCCCTTCATGATGTCAAAATTATTCAGTGATGATATGTTGTCAACCAATCTTTTCCCTTAAATTATTATTTTAATTAACAAAATCTAATTCGAAAGAAAAAAAACATTATTTACTTTGATAGTCATCATTGTTCACTAAAATAGTTTAATGACAGTGTTGGCATTCACATGAAAAATCATTAAATTAACTATGAGGATCGGCGTAGTCTTTTGATAAAATTCATTAGTTATTATTAAATTAATTGAGGATAACTTGGTATTTTTATTTCTGAGCAAGATAAAATAACTAAAATACTCTCAAAAACAAGATTTTTAAAACTAGTATCCAAGGGCTTTTTCATATTTTTCAACCTGATTTTTTAGTTATAATCAAGTTGATTGGGGTGTAATTTGATTTTTTTTAATAAATATAAAATATAATTAAAAAAACCAAAAGTGACTAGCACTCGCCTTGCGGCGTTTCTTGAAAACCAAAAATTCCCTATCGCTGTGTTGATGGAATTGTTGTGGAGGTGGTGAGGCAGTTTATCACCAACGGTGCTTTTTTTTTCCCTCTTCTCTCCTTGATATTTGTGTTGGGCGTTTAAAATTTCAGAATTGTTCTTATATTTATTGAGATTTCAAATTTGGTCTTTATTTTTTTTATTTCTAATTTTTGTTCTTGATCCTTTTATAAAATTTTAATTTGTTTTTTGAATTTCATCATTTAATCTCATCAATTTTTGATATGTTATTTTTTTCTAATTTGGTTCTCACTCTTTTGATTTTTTTGTCTTTTTGTTAAGTTGATTTTCTTTTTAATTTCACCATTCAAAAAAAAATTGTAGTTGTCCTCTAATTTGTTGTTTATTTCAATTTTGATCCCAATTCTTTTAATTGTTATTTTTTGTTTTGAATCTTTTTATAGAATTGAGTTTTTTATCCAATTTCATCCTTCAACATTTGATTGGTTGGAAATTAGGTTTTATGGTTTTTTCAAATAGGGTGCTTCCTGTCAAAAAAACATCTCAACCCAATAGTTTAAGTTGTTAGGTGAGGTTCCAAGATATGATTTATATTATTTTCTAACATACCTTATACTTCGACGGAACTTTGTGTTGTCCACAGCAGCTGTGCTATCAACCAATTGAAGGGACTGTGTTATAAAGAGGGGTGTGTGGAGCAGTGGTATAGTGAGTTATACCATGATGTAAGAGATGGGATTTTAAAGCGATAAACTCACCTTCATTGTCGGAATATAGTGTTTTGATCGGTTTTTGAAAGCAGGTTTCAACAAACTTTTTAAAATGCGAAAAAATATTAGAAACACCGGATTTAGTGGTCATTGGATAAAACCAAATATATTTTGTATAATGATCAACAAAAATAAGGCAATATCATGATCTATCAATTCCAGTATAACTAACGGAACCCCACACATACGTGTTAATAAGTTCAAGAGATTTGGAGACTAGTGACACGAAAGGGTTGTTGATGTGCTTTATTAATAGAACATGAATAACATAAAGAAGACAAATTTTTGTGCGATGAAATGGGAAGAGAAAAACTTTTAATAAGATGATGGACAATTTTAAGGGAAGGATGCCCAAGACGCTTATGCCATCCATCAATGGAGGTTTGTTCATGCACATTAGCAACCTTTTAGGACGCCACCATTGATTTCGAAAAGGTGTAGATGTCATTGTTGCATGCTCCTTTTAGTAGGATCGCCCTCGTGACCTCGTCCTTCACAAGAAAATAAAAAGGGTGAAGTTCAACAAAGAAATTATTTTGTTTGGTGAGATGATGCACAAAAATTAAGTACAAAGGGAGCAAAAGATATCTCCACACCCTTCTCTACAACACAGTCCCTTCAATTGGTTGATGGCACAGCTGTGTGGACAGCACAGAGTTTCGTCAAATCATGGGCAACCTTTAATACATTTCCTTGACGCGTCCAGATATCTCATTGCACAAGCCGACTACAACTCACTGGACAGCAACCACAAGGCTCCTATGATACTTAAAACAAACATTTTTTTATGGTATTCAAATCCATAAAGCTGGAACTCCGGTATTAAGGACATACTTGAATGTCGACTGGGCTAGGAATGTGGATGATCGCACATCAATGTCTGCATACATTAGTTTTTTGGGATCTAATCTCATTTTGTGGACATCCAAAAAACAAAGAGCAGTTACATGATCAACAACCGAGGCTGAGTACGGGGCACTAGCTAATGCGACTTCCGAAACAAAGTGGTTGTCCACCCTTTTCAAAGAACTCGCATTTCCAGTCAAAGAATCTCCCCAGCTGTTATGTGACAATCTCAGAGCCATGCATCTCAATTTCAATCCAATCAACCACTCGCGCATGAAATATATTCAAATTGACCTTCACTTTGTGCGTGATTTAGTGCAAAAACGAAGCCTTCAAGTAAGACATGTACATACTCAAGACCAACTAGCTGATTTGTTAACAAAGCCATTGTCAAAACAGCGCACGGATTTGTTACATAACAAGATTGGTCTTGCAGATGGAAGCTCAATCTTGCGGGGGTGTATCAGGGAAACATGTGGTGATTCTACTCAAATCAAAATAGAGCATGTTTATCCTAAAATCATGTCAAATATTTTGTCATTTATTCTATATTTGGAGCAGATTCTAAATTTGAATTCTATAGTTGTACATTGTAATAGCAACATAGTTTTAGAGTTACCGTTTACATGTTTCCTAAATTTGCTTCTCTACCACTTTGTATATAACACAGAATATCTATCAATAAACAGTGTGGGAAATCATTCATTGAAATCATAGCAGTATCTACTCTTCTACTAATTAAGCTATTAGGTTGAGATAGTTCTTTGACATAGTAACAGAGCCTTGATGACCAAATGGTCACGAGTTCGAATCTCACCATCCCCATTTATTTGATAAAAATTAAGCACAAGGTAATGTAGGCCTATGCAAATTTCAAGCCCAAAGAGCTTTCACTTAAGGGAGTGTGTTAGAGAATAATATAAATCATATCTTGGGACCTCACCTAACAGCTTAAGCTATTGGGTTGAGATGGTTCTTTGACAAGGTGAGCTTCCAAGATATAATTGTTAACATAGGCCCACACTACCTTATACTTAATTTTTATCAAATAAATAGGGATTGATAGATTCGAACTCGTGACCGCTTGATCAGTGAGGCTATAATACCATGTCAAAGAACCATATCAACCCAACAGTTTAAGCTTTTAGGTGAGGTTCCAAGATATAATTTATATTATTCTCTAACACACCCCCTCAAGTAAAAGCCTTTTAGGGTTGAAACTTACACATGCTCACACTACCTTATGCTTAATTTTTATCAAATAAATAGGGATGGTGAGATTCGAATTCATGACCGCTTGGTCATTAAGGCTCTGATACCATGTCAAAGAACCATCTCAACTCAATAGTTTAAACTGTTAGGTAAGGTCCCAAGATATGATTTATATTATTTTCTAACACTTCCGGTAGAGGTGTTCATTGATATATTTGGGTCAAGTTTGATCCTATAATTGTATCCAACCCAACTTCTAATATTTTACAAATTGTAAACTTGACCCATTTAAATTTTTCTAGACCTGAGCAAGTTGGATATATTAATTAGGCCTTTTTGTGGATATTATAGATATCCCTGAGTTGGACTTAAATTGTTGATTTTAATGAGTTGGACTTGATTAGAACTAAGATGTAGGCTCAATAAATTAGCTCAAAACCTGTAATAAGTTGTAACAAAAAATTTAGGCTTAACAACAAATTAAGCTTGTTGTTATAAGGTATACGGGTTGGGTCGGGTTGGGTAGATTTCAAAAATCTCAACCCGTCATCAGACCCATGATATTCATTTCTTAAGTTTTTTTTACCCTTGTTGTTATAAGGTATATGGGTTAGGGTTAGGTCGAGTCGGGTAGATTTCAAAAATCTCAACCTATCATCAGACCCGTGATATTCATTTCTTAAGTTTTTTTACCCATTATCATCTGTAATATCCATATTATCCGATGACGGATTGGATCATGTCAGTTAATGTAAATATTACAGATGAATTAATTTTTTTAAAACTTCTAGCTTTCAATCTAATGATCCAAGTCACAAGTTTGAAAAGTTAACATGGGTTGACATTGTTTTTTTTTCTTTTTTTCATCATTTGAAATTAATTTTTAAAATAATGGATTTTTTTATTTTCTTTGTTTTCTTTTTCTATCGAGATATCTCGATCTCATGACACTGGTTGCGGGTCAGGCAGGTTAACTCGACTCTTATTACCCGGGTTACATATTTGTCATGTTAATTCGGATTGACTCGAGTCCTTTTTTTTTTTGTTTTTTTACCTGATTTTATCTATTTGTATTTAATTAGCTGAGAATTGAGTTAGATTTTTTTTTTCTTTTTGAAAAATAATTTTTTTTAAGTTATATTAATCATCTTTTTTATTTGGTCTATTTGTTGTCATTGTTGTTGTCTATTTTTTTATCATCTAATTAAAATAAAATTATTTTATTTAATTAAGTTGAGCATATAACATGAGTAATATATTTAAAACAAAAACATAATTACAACATCTAAATATATTTATTATAGAAAAAAAAAATATATGACACCGCGGCGTCGCACGGTTTGACGTCAAGCACAAAGCAAACATATTTGACCAGAAAATATTTTTTAAAATGTGGCAATCACCGCAATTAAAGAGCTCTCAACTGGCAGCAAAGCCTCCTCCCCGACAAGAAGTCTCGTGTTAAGAAAAAATATCATGATTTTTTACCAAGGATTTTACTTGATGAGAATAGTCAACATTCTACAACTATCCATTGTGATCGAGCTAAAGAAATCATGAAGCTCGTTACCTTTACAATACCATCCATAAGCAACCCAATAACTACAGAATTATATGTTGAAGCTCGGTGCTTCAGTCAACAAAGAACATGATCAGGGTTAGAGATGAGCTTCTAGAACAAAGTAATGTCTTCCTTACCACCAAAGTTTGTTGACTTCTAGATAGAATTGCAGAATTTTTCCAGCCCACAATTTGGTTTGTTGTGGTCTATGTCATGTTATCAAGAGATTCTCCATACCATTTGCTCATACCATGTGGACTCAAAACTACCCTAAAATCACTTCCCAAGCTAGGTTCTCCGGAACAAAATCATTTGGAAGATTGATCCACCAAAAACTTTACTCCTCGCAGCACTCTCAGCAATGGTGCTGATGTAATTATTTATAGTCACTCTCAGTGTCAGTACGCCCACCACAACAGACCACGAGTATATATAGCCAACCTTTCTTGTCATCTTCCTTTGCCAAATGCCAAGCAAATTTCAAACCCTGCCGTTAAGCCTCCCCCTTCCCTTCCTGGCAAAATAAACTCAGCCGGAAAAACCACCTGAAACCATTCCAGATGTCCGAACTACCCCTCCTACTCCTCTCCATTCTAGTCCTGGTTTCCCTGCCCTTCAAAGTAATTTCCCAAGATGTCAACGCAGAAAAAACTATCCTCCTAAACCTGAAACAACAACTTGGCAATCCATCGTCCATTCAGTCCTGGAACTCATCATCCTCACCGTGTGAGTGGCCAGACGTGTACTGTGTCGAAGGCGCGGTGACTGGACTTGATCTTGGTAATAAAAACATTACACAGACAATCCCAGCATCAGTTTGTGACCTGAAAAACCTGACATATCTCAACCTGAATTGGAACTACATTCCAGGAGGATTTCCAAAACTTTTGTACAACTGTAAAAACCTTGAAGAATTGGATCTGTCTCAGAATTATTTTGTTGGTCCGATACCTGATGATATTGATAGATTATCAAGTCTCAGGTATCTATACCTTCAGGGTAACAACTTCACTGGCAATATTCCACCACAGATAGGCAACTTGACAGAGTTGCGAACGCTGTTTCTGCACCAGAATCAGTTCAACGGTACGTTTCCTAAGGAGATTGGTAAGTTGTCCAATCTTGAAGAAATGGCGTTGGCGTATATTGATTTTGTGCCCTCTTCAATTCCAGTGGAGTTTGGTCAGTTAAAGAAGTTGAGGTTCTTGTGGATGAAACTCGCTAATTTGATTGGTGAAATCCCTGAGAGTTTGAGCAATCTTACGAGTCTTGTGCACTTGGATTTAGCTGGAAACGATTTGGAAGGTAAAATTCCTGGTGGGTTGTTTTTGTTGAAGAATTTGACTAAGTTGTATCTCTTTAAAAATAAGTTGTCTGGTGAGATACCTCAGATAGTTGAAACGTTAAATTTGGTGGAGATTGATCTTGCAATGAACCATTTGCATGGTTCGATTACAGAAGATTTTGGCAAGTTGAAAAAATTGCAACTTCTGAGTCTCTTTGAAAATCACTTGTCTGGTGAGGTGCCAGCAAGTATAGGCCTTCTTCCTGAGTTGAGAGCATTTAAGGTTTTCACCAACAACTTGAGTGGAGTCTTGCCACCAAAAATGGGCCTTTATTCAACACTCGAAGAATTTGATGTTTCAACCAATCAATTTAGTGGCCGACTGCCTGAAAATTTGTGTGCTGGAGGTGTCTTGCAGGGTGCAGTTGCCTCTGAAAATAATCTCTCTGGGCAGGTACCTCAATCTCTTGGAAATTGCAACAGTTTGCGCACGGTTCAACTTTACAGTAACAACTTTTCAGGCGAGATACCAGCAGGTATTTGGACAGCCTTCAATATGACTTACTTGATGTTAAGTGAGAATTCCTTTTCGGGGGGGCTTCCAAGCAAGCTGGCATCGAATCTGTCAAGGTTGGAACTCAATAACAACAGATTTTCCGGTCCAATTCCTCCTGGAGTCTCTAGCTGGGTGAACTTGGTTGTTTTTGAGGCGAGCAACAATCTGTTTTTTGGTGAAATTCCAGTGGAAATAACGAGTCTGCCCCACCTTTCAAATCTTCTGCTTGACGGGAATCAATTTTCAGGTCAACTCCCTTCCACGATACCATCTTGGAAATCTTTGACTAGTTTGAATCTCTCAAGAAATGGACTTTCTGGCCAGATTCCAAGGGAGATTGGGTCTTTACCTGACCTGCGTTATTTAGATTTGTCTCAAAACCATTTCTCTGGTGAAATCCCTCCTGAATTCGGTCAGCTGAAACTTATTGTCCTCAATTTGTCCTCCAATAATCTATCTGGGAAAATCCCAGATCAGTTTGATAACCTTGCCTATGATAACAGCTTCCTGGAAAATTATAAACTCTGTGCTGTTAATCCAATTCTAAATCTTCCAGATTGCCATACCAAACTTCGTGACTCAGAAAAATTCTCCTCCAAAATTCTTTCCTTGATTCTGGTTCTTACTGTGACCATTTTTCTAGTCACTATTATAGTCACCTTGTTTATGGTTAGGGACTGCCCGAGAGGAAAGCAAAAACGTGATCTGGCATCGTGGAAGCTGACATCATTCCAGAGATTGGACTTCACAGAAGCAAACATTTTGGCAAGTTTGACAGAAAATAATCTGATTGGAAGTGGAGGATCAGGGAAGGTATACCGGATTGCCATAAACCGTGCAGGTGACTTTGTTGCTGTCAAGAGGATTTGGAGTAATGAAGAAATGGATCATAAGCTTGAAAAGGAATTTTTGGCAGAGGTTCAGATACTGGGAACAATTAGGCATGCAAACATAGTTAAATTAATGTGCTGTATTTCAAGTGAGAAATCAAAGCTTCTTGTTTATGAGTACATGGAGAACCATAGCCTTGATAGATGGCTTCATGGAAATAAGAGAAGTTCATCAATGGGAGCAAGTTCAGTCCATTCTGTCTTGGATTGGCCCACGAGGTTCCAGATTGCCATTGGAGCTGCACGAGGCCTATGCTACATGCACCATGACTGCTCCACTCCTATCGTTCATCGAGACGTGAAGTCCAGTAATATCTTGTTGGATTCTGAATTCAAGGCAAGAATAGCAGATTTTGGACTGGCCAAAATGTTGGCTAAGCAAGGAGAGGCTCATACCATGTCTGCTGTAGCAGGTTCCTTCGGTTATATTGCTCCTGGTAAGAGCATTCGACAGCCTCATAGTGCGTTGTCAAGTATTGACTGTTCATTTTATTCCAGAAGAATTTTGAGATCACACCATTTAAAGCTACTTGTTTCTCATTTTTATCATTTTTATCGCAGAGTATGCCTATACAACAAAAGTGAACGAAAAAATCGATGTGTATAGCTTCGGAGTTGTACTCCTGGAATTGGCGACCGGAAGAGAACCTAATAGTGGAGATGATGAGGATACAAGCCTTGCAGAATGGGCGTGGCGGCAGTTCGGACAGGGGAAGCCTGTTTTTAAATGCCTTGACCAGGAGATTAAGGAACCGTGTTTCTTGCAAGAGATGACCGCTGTATTCAACCTAGGACTCGTTTGCACTCACTCTTTACCATCCAACAGACCTTCTATGAAAGACGTTTTGGAGATCCTGCGCCGATGTTCTCCAGACAATAACGGTGAGAAAAAGACAGTTTCCGAGTTTGATATTGTTCCTCTTCTGGGAAATGTTACTTGTCTTTCAAGTAACAGACGCAGTAACAGACTGTCTGACGACGACTACGACAGCTTAGTTTACAGCGTATGATGTATCATGGCTCAGCCCCCTTTTTTTTTCTTTTTCTTTTTCTTTTTTGAAATACAATGTACAAAGGAATAATATGATTCCAGGTCTCTTCCCACACTCGAGAGCAGTCCCTTATTTCTGATGGCCGTGACGAAACGGCAATTCAACACCTTTTAATTCAGACCCTTGGTTATTCTAACGACTGCGGAACCAGATCTTAGATTGTTGCTTGGGCATGTGGATATTATCCTGTTGAGTGCTAGTTGGTGAAGAGAAACCCTTCCACAACAATCCTGTCCTATTTCAGACAGCAAGCTCTGCCCATAATACTTTTAAAAGACAGTATTGTGGGGCCACACGTGGTGCATGTTAAGGAGAATCTACCAAATTCGCAAGGAACACATGCCAAAATTTTGTCCACTTCCAAAGGTTGAGGAGAGAGAACTTGCATCTCAAGAATTCAAGTATACAGAGACAAAACCCTTTACAAATCACACAGAGTTGATCCTGTTTGCAGTATAATTGATTCCAAATAAACATGAAAAACAAGAAACTGGCCTTCCCACGCCCACAAGGAAACAACAAATACAACTCTATAACAGCGCAAAAAGTCTTCAAAGCACCGGAATGCTCAACAGCTTCTTGCTCCAGCAAGTTCACTGCTTCTTCCAACCACAGCAATATAACACACCCAAGACTTGGTCAAACCACTGAGATATTCACAATTTAATTCATGGCTGACCTGTCCCAGTCCACATGATAGTGCCGAACACACACCAAGAACCCGCGACGAATGGCAGCAATTAATGTTTCACTTACCAAATCGCTGGTCCTCTCCTTTCTGAACAGTAATCTCATTTAAGTGTTCCACCTTCCTAATTTTTATGCAGTTGACTTCAAACTCAACCTGCCAAAAAAGAGCCATGCAACAACCAAACAGGACAGCATAAAGATACCATGATTAACATAATGAAATTCAGGGTTTTAAACTGCATGCCTTATCATTGGCTTCTGCAAGGATTCTGACCTAGCACCGTCTTGAGAATTTACAACTTTCCCAATTGCAGTCTTCGGCTACATAATACAACATAAAGGCAAAAAGTTCAGTTAGCTTCCTGACAAAATATTGGAGGTACAAAATAAAGGAAGGGTTGGTGTATCTGAGCCTTGGACACAAAACATGGTCAAGGTTCTTAAGCACAGTTACTGGAAACAAAGCACTTATAGTGGTGCAGGACCTGCCACCACATATGCACCAGTTAGGAGATATTCTGTGCAAAACAATTAGCATGATAAGACTATCGAACAAGTATTAATTATAGAACCTTACAGTAGCTGCGCAGAAAAAGAAACCTAGCATATACAATAACTCAGATGTTTCAAATTCATCTGCTAATTTAGATCTGCCCCAATAAAGATCTAGTTGCATGGAACCATTCAACATTAGGTCCTGATTTTCTACTTGCAAGAACTACAAGGCTGGAGGTCTCTAACAGATTTCTGGAGTTCAAAAGCAAGATTCTACTCAAATGAAATTTCAGACAAGTAGTGTCATTGTCACAATGACCCAGTTCCATGGGGAGAGAATGGGGAAAGAAAGAAAGAAATGAACAGGCTACGCAGTGAGTAAATGCAGAAAATTCTTCGACAAACAATAGTAAAGTAAAACAGCAATTTAGATTTTAAACCTCTAATTCCTCTGGCAAGCCTTTTTGCAACACTCGGCTTATGTTTAAACATCCACTTTCCAAAACCACATCGGCATCCACAGCACATACATTACCCTGCAAAGATCCCCAGTCTCACTATCTCCAGAACTTCCAGTATTGCCACAACCATCCGCTACAATCTTTAACCCAAAAACTTCAAACAGAATAACTCACCTCGCAGTTGAGGTTCTGAGTGCCAGAATGTGACCTTATAACGCTGTCAGCATATTCTACAACCGCTGTCTGACAACATGGTTTGACAAGCTCTTGGTCAACCTCCATGGCTTGACTAGTGCCCGCTACCCTATTTAACAGTTTTCTGGAAGATCCATTCTCCATTAAGTTTGACCCCAAACCCGCAATTTTGTCATTTACACCAGTCTCATGTTTTTCCCCAGTTTCAAAATTTGGTATTTCCTGTGGACTGAGCATCTCCTGTTTTGTAATTGTATTAACCATCGATTCCATTGGCTCTATTCCATTCATATGATTAGCTGGTTCTAGCTCATTCCTAACTATTGGTGAATCATGTACATCCATAGAGATCTGTCTATTTAACGGCGAATCCTGACAGACAGTTTCACCAAGCTGCATGGCATCGCCCAAACCATCTTTTTCACTCTCCAACTGCCCACTAGATGACCTAAACTCAGAGTTGCTAGCAACATCCTTGCAGTTGCTACCAATGTCCCTAATTGTTGAACACCCTAATTTAACACCTTCACAGGAACTAGCCAGAGATGTCACACCAGACCTACTAACACTACTGGAAGGAGAAACAGACTGAGGTCTTAGTGGGCTAGAACTAGGCCGTTTCTCTGGCTTCAAATCCTCCATTTCACAATCATTTTTCCGCTTAACAGGTGCCACACCAGACCTACTAACACTACTGGAAGGAGAAACAGACTGAGGTCTTACTGGGCTATAACAAGCCTGTTTCTCTGGCTTCAAATCCTCCATTTCACAATCACTTTTCCGCTTAACAGGTCTCTCAGCAGACCCAGACTGAGATCTTGCAACATCTTCACCAGTTTTGCTAGTGTGCTGGTTAATATGCCGTGATGATCGAGATCGCTTATATCCATCAGGGAAAACAAAGCCTGGAAGCTGCCTTCTACGAACATGAGAGACATATATTTCCATCCCTGGTTTCCAAAACATGTACATGTTTATCTCTTGCCTAAACTCATCAACAGTTCCCCGGATATCAAATTGCTGGCCCTCCTGACCAGTCACTCCCTCTTTCCTCTGCAAGCCCATGAAGAAAGCACAATGTGGGCATTGCTTGGATGCATCTATATACTCATTTGGATAAGGATGGCACTGCAGCATCCCATTGGTGTCCCGCTCTATCTGTGAATGAAACATGGAAAGGACAATTAGTCAAGTAAGCATAGCTGTCATACTTTGTTGGATCTTTTTGTCTTCAAATAAATAAAAAAAAGCATTCGCCACTATGTTAGAAAACATGGCCAAAAACTGAGAGAAGTGAGTTTGCAACAAGAGTATAAAGGTAAGAGTGTACCTTCAAGGTAAGTTGTCTAAGCCGAGACTCTACCCAGCCTTTCCACGCTAGCAAATCAGCAGCAACAGCTGCAACTATATCAACTTGTAGGTAATTTTTGTATGCGTCAAAGAAGAGATAAGGCTTAAAAAGAGCACTCCACTGTGCCTTGTTCAGTTCAATCTCCTGCAAAGAGAACAGAGTGACAAAGCAAAAGGCATCAGTAGCATGATGCAGGAAAGTAAAGGAGAGGTTATTACTTGTGCTCTCACCTCACATATCCTGTTACCACTTTGGAATTGCTCTGTCATAACACGAAGAGTACTTGTAGACACATTATAGCTAGAATTCATGCAAGGATATGCAGGAGTTATTATTGGCATAAGATGAAACCGGTCCCGAGGGTTTTTGCGAGGATCCCATACAGGAAACCCAAGATCATCTTCTTCTATTGAGCATAGCATCACAGGATTCGGCCAACGCCATTGTGTATAGACTCTGAAGAACCGAGAGACTAGCATACTAGGAATTGCATTAGGATAAAGCTGGCACACTCGAGCAACTAGGAGAGCCCAGTTTACTCCACCAAGGAAACCAGTGACCTACACATTTAAGGAGATGAAAACCATGATTTGGTGTGAAATGGCAATTGCAGTGAAATAACTCGTCAAGATGCCCAATCTTACATTTGAATAAACACCGCGCCTTTTAGCCCAGAACTTCAGACATCTGAGTGTTGTCCGAAAGTGCTACAATATTTTTAATGGTCAAATGACTGTCAAATCACTGAAGCACATGAATAAAGCAATTTAAAAGAATATGATAAGTCACCTCGACATTTGGAACAAGTTTAAGAATTTGATCGGCAACCCTGCACCCATTTAGACTTCGAACAGTTTGCTCATCAACTTCATAGAGCACAGACCCATTGGAGATGTCCAGGTCCTGTTAATAAGTTAGTTCCAGATCAAATTGAACAAGCAACAAAATCAGTACTTGCAATTTTAAAATGCATCAAATCATAAAAAGGAGAAACTCCAGAGTCCAGACTTAGCTACCCAAGCTCATGACAGGAGAAAAACATGGTAGAACTTGAAACTGACAAGCCCAAGTCAGCTAAGAAGCATTAGATGAACAAACAATATACCGCATAAGCTGTGCTACTGGCTGTTAAAAGGCAGCCCCATCAACAAAATCCATGCAAAACAGGAGTAAAGTATATATATAATAATCCTCTTCAAAGATATTATACAAATACCTACAAGACTGTCATCCTACATGCACTTAAAAGTATTTGCTATTGGTTATGGTTATAGTAGAAAGGGAAGGGAGAAGTGAGTCTCAACCTCAAAAGTTTAGCAAAAAAACAAAAAAGGGTTCTCTCAATATTAAAGTGAATCTCAAATCATAAAAGAAGAAATGCTAGACTCCATGTATTGCCACTAAGGTTAATTTTCAATAATAAGAAAAAAAAAGGGGGGGAGTGGGAGGAGGGACTAAACCATACCAGCATATAAATGTTAAAGTGAGCTTAAATAGTTTGAGGATCCCATACATTCATACCAATATGCATGACATGGATATTTCAAAGACTTGGGAGCTTACTTCTGGAACAACCAAAAGGGATATACTCGCATAAAGAAGATCAATTGATATTCCCTGGAATTTAAACTTCATAACCGGGACATGAGCATCTGGAACTGGCTGAAGTTCAGTAACTTCTTCCATTTCAGCCAGTTTATCATGCAAGGTAATAAAGAAATCTTCCTGAAAAACAACTTCGAGTGTCAGTCAAGATACCCTAGAACTAAAAGAAAATACACCACATTCACGCATCACCTCTCGATTCACGTAAGAAGGCCCAACACACAGGGTGTCTATGTCAGCCCCGGGACCATGCACCTGTTAAAATAGTAATCATTGCCAAAGATGCAAACCAATAATGCGATTAGATCACTGAAGTAACAAAAATATAGGATTGCAACATATTTAGAAACAACAGCCTAAGTACTCTAGTGTCCTTTTGAATGCTTTCAAAAAAAAACCCACTTGTTTCATCTGGTAGACAAGCCTGCATCCTTTAACCAAAGTATGGGCTAGGGATTGACTACCCCCACACAAAATGAGTGCTGATTGCAACTCAACCCCAGAGGATTTGAGCGAGACAAAGCAGTTCAGCAGAGAACCACCTGTCTAGGTATTTGCTAAGGACACACTTGCTGCTAGATGGTTTGAGCAAGACTACAAAAGATTCATGCTAAGGATACATTTGCAGCCAAGTGTCTCAAGCAAGACTATAAAAGGTTCGTGCTTGGGATAAGAGGTCATCCATAGTGACAATTTCCTAACTTTATCACGACTTCCATTCTCTGATTTGCTAATCTAATCGCAATTTCCTATTCAGCTAAAAACTACACAATAGCAACCCAAAAGCACATTCAACTACTCATATAACTCCGCATATATAACTACAGAAAACCAACAAGAAACAAAGAAATTGATCTCAAATGCACAAAAAATAATATAATAAAATCACAATAACTCACCCCAAGATGATAAGACCCAAAAGTAAAAATAACAGCATTGGCTTCCTCTACCATCTGATCAGTATATCCCCTTTGACGCGTCAATTGCTTAACCCAATCTTTCACAATCTATACAACAACAACAACAACAACAAATCATCTAACTAATTAAAAAAAATCAATACCCATAATTTATGTGATCATTACCTGATCGATACGGCCTAGAACGTCTTCTCTCTTAATAGTTTCATCTTTGCTCTCGTTTAAGCCCGAGTCAACCAAAAACTATCAATAAAATCACAGCAAATCAATAATAAGTAACCTTAATTGAAAAAAAAATTATAAACAATTGCCAATTACCTTCTCTAATTCGGCATTTCGATGGAGATCAGGTTCAGTGGGACCCGCGACGGATATGGGTTTCGTGATTCCGTACCTCTTCGCCGCCGTACCGTTAGAACTCTGAGAACCCACCATTCCGATTTTCTCCAGAAAAAATAAAATAAAATAAAATAACAAGATTGAAATAAGGAGAAGATTAACAGGTCGATAAGAATTTTTTTTATTTTTTATTAAAAAACCCTAATTTGAAGTTGATAAAAAACTGAGGATTGTTTAAGATGTGAAGAAAAGTCGGCTAAAAAAATTGAGAGAGAAAGGAAAGATCTGGAGAGAGAGGGGGAGAAAGGGGAAGGGATCGGTGGCCTAGGGGGTGTTTGGGGGTAAGAATCTTACGATATTTGTTAGGGAATGGGGATGTTTACTTTAGATTTTTTTACATATATAATTATTTATCAGTAACAGACAAAAATACAGCGTAGCACGCGCTTTAATATTCGTCCTCTTTTCTCTTCTTTTTTTTTTTCTTTTTTCGCATATGATAGTAGAATTTGTTTGAATTTAAGTTTTTTAAATATTTGATTTTTTATTTTAAATTAATTTTTATATTTTTAAATTATTTTAATAAGAAAAAAATATTTAAAAAAGTAACACTTATCACATTTTTAAATGAGCTTTCAGGATGTAATTGAAAATGTGGTAGCAGTTATTTTTTAAAGTATTTTTTACTTAAAAATATATTAAAATAGCTTTTTTTATTTTTAAAAATTATTTTTGATATCATCACATAAAAATAATTCAAAAATATAAAAATTAACTTTTAAAAAAAATTAATATTTTTTAAAACTTCATTTCAAATGTAATTTCAAATAGCCTCTTAATAAAAATTAAATTAATTAATTTAAATTTGAAAATAATAATAATAAAAAGGAGATTTTTCTTTTAAATGAGAGAAATTATTTCATATTTGATTAGATATAATCTTGAATTTATTATAAGAATGTAATTGAATTGGAATATTGGATTACTGTTTAACATTGTTGTTACGTTGAGTTACTTTTTTAAATATTTTTAATTTAAAAATTAATTAAGGTAATATATTTTTATTTTTTAAAAATAATTTTTGATATTAGAATACTAAAACAATAAATTAATATTAAAAAATTAAATTTAAAAAAAAAAAAAAGGCACCAGCCACGGAAACAAACACATAAGCCGATCAATGAATAATTAGTATTCAAGTATAGAAGGAGTTCCCACGTGTGGATTCATGATTCATCAAATTTTTAGAGGGCAAAGTCTAGCATTACATTTGTACTTGGTTGTAAATTTATAGTAAAAAACGCTAATAGAAACCGGTTTAAAAAACACTTCAAAGAAGCAAGTCCCAAAAAGGGAAAATTTTCGCTTTAAAAATTAATAAATTAAAAAATATATATATTTGAAATTGTTTATCATATATCAATATATTTTTCATGATACAGTCTAAAAAAAGCATTTCAGAAATCTTTTTATCAATTAAAAAAGATTATCAATGTTTTTACATCATATCATACATAAACTTTAAAAAAAATATATAACACAAACTTTAGTGATACTAGTTATTTGACCCGTGTTTTACTACAGACTGGATATGTTTTTCAACAAAAAAATTAAACATGTAGGCTTTTTCAACGTATTTTTTACATAAAAATATCAAGTATAAATTAAAAAACTTATGCATGCATCTAAATAAATAAATCGAGAACTATTTGCGTTGACAAATAAAGAAAAATCATTAACAATAATTAAATATATATCTGGAAAAGTTAAGAGGAAAATGTAGATCAAAATATTTGATATCGCAACACAGTCCAATTACTCAATTGTGTTTAATGACTTTATTTATTAAAATTAATTTTTTATTTAATCAAATAATAGTAGAAACAGACACACATAAAAGTTGATTACATAAATTTGAAGGGAAAAAAATCTTGCAATGTTGCATTTATTAGAAATATTATCAAAAAATAATTTTTTTATTCTTAAAAATAAATTTCAATTATATAAAACATAAAAAATATACAAATTAGAAAAATCTATTCAAAAACTAAATACACACAAAATACTTAAAAAAAACAACCACTATTTAAAAAAATACATATAAAAATAAAAAATTAGAAAGAATTGGTATAAATTAAAAAATTATATAAAAAAAACTTGTAATAAAGCATGATTTTTTTAAAACAAAAATGCAAAATTATAAAAAAAAAAGGTCATCACCTAACTGATTTAGGAGGGCCAACCGCCGACGAGAGCGTGGGTCCATTTTTTAAAATGTAATAGGGGTAGATGACATAACTTTAAAAAATCATCTCAAAACCTAAAAGCAACTCAAAATCCAGAATCTTTCCGAGCTCCGATCTAATTTTTTAGTCGCTCTCAAGGTAAAACAAAAAACATAAGTTGAACTCCTCTCATCAAATTAAATCATTTGACACAAAAATCAACTATTTTGGTGGCCTGAATCGATGCCAACAATATTTTTATATTTATCATCAGAATCTGGCAATCTCTTTTTCTCCTCTCTCACATCAAGGACTAAAAAATAACAAAAATTGATTTTTATAACAAAATTGAATTAAAAAATATTGAGGGATCGAATATGTATAATTTGTAAAGTTTGAGGACTAAATTAATGTTTTTGCGTGAACTGTGAAACCATCACTTATTTATTGCAACATTTCTACTTTGGTCCCTTGTCTTTCAATTTTATCCTTGGTCAATAAATTTGATTTAATTGTCCTTTAATTTGGCCCGAAAATGATGCAATCATGCAAAAAAAAAAAGGATAAGGACCAAATTGAAGAAAAAAAAGCAAAATTTTAAATAGTGGATCCATAGTAAAATATAAGAAGGTGAACAATGCACATAATCTAATGACAATTAAGAAGGAAAATTGTTATAGATGGGGATGATAACTTTTAGTAATTTAACTTATTTTAAATGAAATAAAGTAATAAATTAATGTGTGAAATGTCAACCTAATGATGAATCACGTAAATTTTCCAATCAAGTGAAATAATTATCTAAGGGGAATTTTTTATAAATTGGGGACAAAACAGTGTTACAATAATAATAATAGAGTGGGATTCTAAGAAAAATAATATGTGATTTCATGTGCGAAAAACATTGATTGTCGATACAAGCCCTACGTGAAATCGTGTTATTTTGATCGGAAGTGGTGAAAAATCTAAACAAATTTTTATGATGGTTATGGATGAGAGTCATCAATGAATTAGTTTAAAAATCATGATGATGTAAGTAAATGAAATGGCACTCAAAATTTGGATTTTTGGTGTAAAATTATCTATTATTCAGTTTTACAGTATCAATCATATCTCTTAATCCAACCATTAAATGAGGTTAAAAATTTATGAGTAGTCTCATGACATATTGTTTTACCTTGAGTTTAAATTTCAAGAAAATTGGATATCAGGAGGGTCTCACGAAAACAATGTCAATAACAGGTAAATTATAAGTAAAATATGCGGAAGATTTAATAGAAAACTCGACAGGTAAAATTAAATTATAAGAAACTTTAAACAAAATACTAATAGGAAATGGGTTGAATTTTTTTTTTCCCCAGAAGTTAATAGTTTGACTATAAACACAACACAAAAACACTAAGAAATTAATCGTGGCGTGACCATACAAGGCCTTAGGCATTAAATAAGGGGTATAAATACTTTGGGACAAAACACACATACTTCTTCTCCTAGTATGTGCCAACCAAAATAACCCCTAGACAAACCCTTTCTTTATTTTTTCTTCACCAAACCCACTTGCATGTCCTTGCAATGAAGAGTTTTAAATGAGATTGTGTGAGAGAGAGGAATAAAGGTACACCAAGAGATATTAAGAGGGAAATGGATGGTTATGATTTAGGAAAGAGAAGAAGAAGAAGAGAAAATAACCCAAAGAAAGAAAAGAAGGAGGAGAATATATTGTCAAAGAAATTTGAATCTCACGCTTAAATTAGCTTGGATAGGTACCTGGTAAAAGGATTTCACGAATGATTTGGTGAATAACTTAATTGATATTCATTGCACAGTATTGCCTATATATATTACAGAACATGTAACTATATAAGGAAAGCTAGTAAAGGAATATACACGGCTGCAACTATTTAGGAAACATAATAAAACAGAGGTGTTAAACATAGAATGAGATCACTGATGAGTTGAAGTCATGGTATTTTCCTTATACGACCCCTCAAAATTGACGTTCCATCAGCAACGTGGATTTTGTCACGTAATAGAGTGAAACGAGACCTGGCGAGAGGCTTGGTTAGTAAATCTGCAAGCTGGTCGTCCGTGTGAACATGAGCAACACGCAATTGGCCACGATGAACATAGTCGCGGACAAAGTGAAGGTCAATAGCGATATGCTTCATTTGGGAATGAAGAACAGGATTGAGGCTAAGTTGAGTAGCACCAACATTATCACAGAGTAGGAGAGGAGGTGCACGTAGCGTGAGCCCAAGTTCATCAAGAAGAGATTTTATCCATGCAATATCAGAAGCAGCAGTTGCAAGTGCCCTATACTCAGCTTCTGTAGAGGAACGAGCCACAGCCTTCTGTTTTCTGGTGCGCCAACTGATAGGATTATCACCCAGGAAAATGATGTAAGCGGTGGTGGACTTGCGATCATCAAGGTCACCACCCCAGTCAGCATCAGAGAACCCCCGAAGCACAGGATTGGACTGGCGGCGTAGCAAGAGAACAAAGTGAATTGTCTGTTTGACATAGCGCAAGAGACGTTTAACATGTTGCCAGTGCGTTACTGATGGTTTGTGCATGAATTGAGCAAGGCGATTGACTGCAAAGCCCAGGTCAGGACGAGTAAGTGAAAGGTACTGGAGAGAACCAATGGTGCGTCTGTATTCAGTGGCATCACAACCAGCTGAACCATCATTAAGCTGAAGTTTAGCAGACACAGACATAGGGGTGTGAACTGTCTTCGCACCAGCCATGTTTAACCTGAAAAGAAGATCATGAATATACCGATTCTGTGACAGAAACAAACCTTGCTGAACTGGAATGACCTCTACCCCGAGAAAATAGTGCAAGTCACTGAGCTCTTTTAAAGAGAAAGTTGCTCCTAAAGAGTTAACAACATGCTGCAGAAAAGAGTTGTTATTGCCGGTGAGAATTAAATCATCAACGTAGACCAGTACATAAAGTAGAATACCATTCTGACTGTGAATTAAAGAACCCCAGGGCAAGGAGGCTGGAACGTAAAGCAGTATACCAGGCTCTAGGCGCCTGCTTGAGGCCATAAATGGACTTCTGAAGAGAACGAACATGATGAGGATGAGACTGATCAATAAAGCCAGCAGGTTGATGCATGAACACCTGCTCATTTAACTAACCGTGAAGAAATGCATTGTTAACATCCAGCTGCTTGAGAGACCAGTTATGTGCCAGTGCAATGGAGAGGATGAGACGAATAGTGGTTGGTTTGATGATTGGGCTGAAGGTCTCAGTATAGTCGACACCCGGCCTTTGATTAAACCCCTTAACTACAAGACGTGCCTTGAAGCGATCCACAGTACCATCTGGATGACGTTTAATCCTGAATACCCATTTACAACCAATTAAATTGGTAGCAGGAGGATGAGGGACCAGACGCCAAGTGCCATAAGAGACTAAGGCAGTGAATTCTGCTGCCATGGCCTTACGCCACCTGGGATCTTTGAGAGCCTGAGAGACGCAGGTGGGTTCCAATGGCGGGTCAAGAGGATGCTTGGTGGTGACTGAGAGTTGCTTAGGATAGAAGATATTGTTTTGAGCTCGGGTGACCATGGGATGTGTTTGGCCAGGCAGTGCAGGGGCAGCTAGAAGTGGAGAGACAGAGGAGGATGAATTATTGAGAGGAGAAGAAGGGGGCATACCTGGTATAGAAGAAGGAGGCACGGTTGCTGCACCATCATGCACGAGAGGTGTGGTGACAGGAGTCTCTAATGGAACCATGCAAACTGGAGGAACAAGAGAAGGAGAGGAAGATGCTTGACACTGTGTGGTAGAAGCAGGGTCGGCCAAAGGTGGTGCCAGTTTGAAGGGAAAAATGCTTTCATCAAAAGTGACATGACGAGATAAATAAATCTTACCAGTGTGAATATTCAGACATTGAAATGCATGTTGGGTGAGGGAGTACCCAAGAAAAACACAAGGTTGGGATTTATATTGAAATTTATTTTCACGATATGGAACAAGCCATGGATAACATTGACAACCAAAAGTACGCAATTTTTTGTAGTCAGGAACTCGACCAAATAACACTTCAAAAGGACTTTGACGTGAGTGTAAGATAGTGGGAAGACGATTAATAAGATAGACTGCTATGGCTAAGGCATAAGTCCAGTAAGTGGAAGGAGCCGAAGCATGATGTAAGAGAGCCATACCGGTGTCGACAATATGTCGATGGCGGCGTTCAACGGTGCCATTTTGTTGTGGAGTATGTGGTGCAGTAGTAAAATGGCTAATACCACGAGCAGCAAGGATAGGTCTAAGTTTGATAAATTCACCACCATTGTCAGAATAAAAATTTTTAATTTTTCTAGAAAACTGATTTTCAACCATAGTGGTAAATTGGACAAATATAGAAGACACATTCGACTTGTTATGCATAGGATAAAACCAACAATACTTGGTAAAATGATCGACAAAGAGTACATAGTAGCGGTAGCCATCAACAGAAGGAATCGGTGATAGTCCCCAAACATCAGCATACAAATATTCGAGAGGATTATGACTTGTAAGAGAAGTAACACTAAAAGGCAATTTATGGGATTTATTGCACCGACACGAAACACACGATAATGAAGACTTAGAGGGGGACACAGGTAAGTGATAACTATTAATAAGAGAGGATAAAGTTTGTGAACTGGGATGTCCCAGCCTATGATGCCAGCAATCAAGAGAGGTACGAGTTCCATCCAAAGTGATGGCATGAGCTTGCAATGAGGGAGAACATAGTTCCACTGGATAAACTCTATCTTCACACCTACCGCGCATGAGTACTGCCCCCGTTTTCGAATCCTTCATAAGGTAAAAGAAGGGGTGAAATTCAACAACAACATTGTTATCAAGAGTAAACTTATGAACAGAGATTAAGTTTTTATGAATGAGGGGCACATGCAGGGTTTCTTTCAAATTAAGAGGGCGAGAAGGAGAAGAGACAGTGGTGGAACCAATATAAGCAACATGCAAACCTGTACCATCACCAAGAACCACCTCATCCTGGCCATCATACTCAGAGTGAATGGAGAGATTAGCCCAAGTCAGACGTGATGTTGTGAGAGGCAGCGGAGTCAATAAGCCATTTGTCTTTTGATGGAACCGAAGAAGTAGTATAATTGGCAGTGGGTGAAGACTGCAGTTTGATACAATTCTTGGTAGTGTGACCAGGACGGTCACATATTTGGCACACAACAGAGGGCCGTTTGGGAGAAGCAGTGTTGGAGAAATTCTGTTTGAAACGATTCTTATTGTTTCTGAAACGCGGATTAGAGGACCTTCGTTGAGAGGTGTTTGCAGTGACAACCAGTGTTGAAGAAGAGTGGGCATCCATGCATTTGAGATACTGTTCATGGCCAATTAACAGGTCATGTAATTATGTAAAGGATAAGGCAGTTTCTCTTGTACGAATGGGTGCCACCATATCTCTAAACTCAGAGCCAAGTCCATTAAGCACATATAATGTCAAATCATCATTTGAAACAGGTGCATCAATCAGAGAGAGTTCGTCTGTAGTTACCTTGACTGCATGAAGAAACTCAGACACCGTGCGAGAGCCCCTTTGCATAAGGGTAAGGTCTTCTTTCAACTGCATAATTCTAGCCCAAGATTTGCTAGCAAACAAGCGGGCAAGATGTTGCCAAGCATCACGGCTTGTTGTGGTCATAGCAATAAGGGACATAACTGCTTCAGAAACAGAAGCAAAAATAGCATTTAGCAGCAACTGGTCCTATCTGTTCCAGTGTGCACGGAGTGCTACAGCAGAGGCAGAAGAGTGCGCATCAGGTGTGGGAGGGCATTGAAGAGTGCCATCCAGATATTTCATTAGATCATATCCAATGAGAATGGTGAGAAAAGTTGCACGCCAGGAAGGATAATTTGAGGATGTGAGTTTGTATGGTAATTGGCTGGAGATGTTGATGGTAATGAGAGGGAGTGAAGATGCAGCAGACTCTGAAAGAGAAGTAGGGTTGCTATCGGTTGCCATGGAAATAAAGAGTGTTTCTAACCTCGTGAGAGAAGAAGGCTCTGATACCATAAAAGGATTTCATGAATGATTTGGTGAATAACTTAATTGATATTCATTGCACAGTATTGCCTATATATATTACAGAACATGTAACTATATAAGGAAAGCTAGTAAAGGAATATACACGGCTGCAACTATTTAGGAAACATAATAAAACAGAGGTGCTAAACATAGAATGAGATCACTGATGAGCTGAAGTCATGGTATTTTCCTTATACTTGGAGCAAGATCATCTAATGTAGAAAAAGCTCAACTAGACAAAGATACAAGTAGGTGTCATGCACTTTGCTCCATATATAGTGTTTTCTTGAATCCTTTTTAAATTGTATTTTCTTTAAATATATTTGTCTATAAAGATATGAATGGAGCTAGTGGTGTTAGTTGCATTAATAACTAGGATATATATGATTTGACTAGTGGCATTGAGGGGAACTTTTAACGTGTGTTACCGACTCATCGAATTAGCAATGAAATGCTAGTAGAAACCAAATTGTCAATATAAAAACAATAATATTTCAGGGATTTCAATGATCCATGTCTAACGAGTTGTTTGAAACGTGTTTTAAAGTTGAGGTTGTTACATGGCGTTGCTTGTGTGATGATGATATCAGGATTTGTAACAAGTTTTATGCCAGAAATTACAGGACAAAATTTGGATATGGTTTGTATAAAAGAAGCTTGGTCAAAATTCCATTAATTGGGAAGGTCTTCATTAGAAATCATAAGCTAGACTAAAATGCCAGCTTTAAATTTTTTGAAAAAGAGTCAAAATAGTATGAAGGATAATAGAAGAGTTATATAAAAAGTGAAATGAGACGATGAAACATGATAATGATAAATACAAATTTCGAGAGATCAAGCTAAGTAGTTAATCGCGCAAGAAGTTGAAATGACAATTTACGTGTTAAGAGAACACAGGTATTCAATTAGAATAAATTTAATATTCAAAAAATTTGATATGGAATAAATATGTTGTGAAATTAAATGTGATACAAATTGGAATAATGGTGCAAACCGGATATAGTTACGAGATACATGTTAAATTTAAATATAATACAAATTGAAACAATGATGTGAACTAGATATGGTCATGGAATATGAATATAAAATTAAAGAGTTAAAGGGGTTTTAAGAAAACGATTCATAGTATGAATCAAATGTAATGTGAATAAGAATTTCCATGACATGATTGAGATAGTTAAATGAGTACAATAATGAGATAAAAGTTCATTAAAAGATGGTGGAAATGTATTAAATTGAAATCTAGCATAGATTAATGTTTATATAAAAAAAAATTAGTGAATTTTGGGTTACCTATGCTTTATATATATGTGTGTGTGTGTGTGTGTGTGTGTGTGTGTGTGTTTGTGTTTAATAAGTATTCATTGCAATAATATTCTAATGTTATAAAAATAAATTATTTTCAGGTTTATTGCAGACTCGAACAGAACAATAATTCTTACATAATATTTTTTTTGTTTAGGTGATGATGATGTAATTTAAATATGTTGGTTACTTTTTTGTAATATAACTTACTAATAAATGAAACTCATACAAAGGATATTCATAACTTAATCATTAATATATGATTATGGACTGTAAATAAACAGATTTACAGATTGATGCTTGTGAACTAAGTAATGCTATTTGTAGTGCATATGTAATAGCTAATTAAGGTTTATTTAGTAAGTATAACATGATCTTTGAACTTTAATGTAAACTTTCCTTATTTAGTCATTTATTTATATAATGTTGATTTAAATATCTATGCTTATATGATATATGAAAAAATCTCATTGAGATGATGTTGGGAAAATGAAATATGATTATAGGACGGGTGGATAAGGGATTGTGAAATGGTTTTGGAAATGTATAGGTATATATTAATAACTTGATACCGTTCAAGTATAGAAAAACAAAACTCTACCAAATTTTTCAGTAAAATATTTGATATTATAATAAAAATTGAAATATGGCATTGCAGCTAATCATGATCATGTGTATACATTTGAGCATAGTTTTTAAACCCAGCCCGGTAGCTGACCTAGTCCAAGGCCTGGGTTCCAGGTTTTGACTGGGTCACCCGGGTCAATTCTCTCTTTTTTAAAAAAGTCAAAACAACATCGTTTTAGTAAAAAAAAAACAAAAGTCAACGGGTTGCAACCAGGTTTTTGTTCGGGTTAACCAGGTCACCCCAGGTTTTGTCTTTCCCTATTTTTTCATAAAACCAGCCTGGTTTCAGCCCTGGGTCGACTCGTCGGGCCAGGTTTCAAAACTATGCATTTGAGTGTATATATATTTGTACATAAAAAAGAAAAATGAACTCGAAATTTCACATACAAAACAATTGGAAATATGAAAATTGTAACCAAAAAAGATTGGGGTGTTACAATATGTATATAATGTTTTGGTCACACCTTTAAGATTTTTAATATATCATTGGTTTGCACTACGCTGCAAGTCAGATCAATTTTTTTTCACATAAAAAAACATCTTAGCGTTGTTGATGTTTTTTTTAGTGCAAAAAAATTAAATTGTATAGGAATTGATCAGATATGACTCGATCAGCTTGACAAGTCAAAATGCAAACTAAATGACTAGTAAAAAATAGTCTAACTCAAAATAAATATTTAAGATGATTATATTTTTATAAATATTGAAACGAAAACATATTGGATCAATTCAAATTAACTTGTCAATCAAATTATAAAATGTAATTTCCAATAAACCCAATGTTGAATGATGAAATTAAAAAAAAAAAATAACTCAAGTCAACCAGGGTTAACTTGTCAAACCTGACTTAAGTCATGAGACTTGGATAACCTAATAAAAAAAGTAAATTGAAATAAATTATGAATCTCAATCCCCAATAAACCTAATGTTGAAAAATGAAATTGAGATTGAAAAATCAATTGAAAAAAGGACATAAAAAAATAACTCGATTTAATCTGTTAAACTCATGGCTCAAATCATGAGATAAAGATAGCCTAATAAAAAGAAAACTGAAACAAATCACGAAGCCTAATTCTCAATCAACACAATGTTCAAGGATGAAATTCTAAAAAAAAAAGTCAATTAGAAAAAATAAATAAAAACTTGAGTCAACCATGTTAATTGGTCAAATCCGCAGTCCAAGTTTTGAGACTAAGATAAACTCATTAAAATTCTTGTGTGAACTTTGAGACCATCACCCTTTTATGGAACCTTTTCTATTTTGGTCCTCTATCTTTCAATTTTGTCCTTAATCGATAAGTTTGATTCAATTGTCCAAAAAAAGATGCAACCACGCAAAAAAAATAAAAATTCAAGGACCAAATTAAAAAAAATAAAATTTTGAATAGTCGATCCACTTAGAGGGTGAACAATGCATATGAGTACAATGTTTTGGCCACTCCTTTTAGTTTTTTACTAGATCACTGGCCTACGCTATGCTGTAGGTTAGATCAATTTTTTTTTTTTCACATAAGGAAAATATCTTAGCATTGTTAATGTTTTTTCTAGTGAAAAAAATTTAAACCGTATGAGAATTAATTTGATATGACTCGATCAACTTGATAGGTAAAAATACAATCCAGATAACTAGTAAAAACATAATTTGACTCAAAATAAATATTCAAGATGACTTTATTTTTATAAATATTGAGACGACAATATATTAGATCAATTTAGGATAACTTGTCAATCTGCATGCAGGGTCATGACACCACGATAACCCAATATAAAACAAATCAAAATAAATTATGAAACTCAATTTTCAATAAACCCAACTTGGGTAATGAGACTTGAATAACCCAATAGAAATTAAATTGAAATAAATTATGAGTCTCAATCTCCAATAAACCTAATATTAAAGGATGAAATTGAAAAATTGATTAAAAAAGGACACAAAAATAACTTAAGATAGCTCGGGTTAATTTATCAAACCTGTGACTCGAGTCATAAGATGGAAATATTTTCATAGAAAACAAACTGTAATCTAATTCTCAATCAACTCTCAATATTAAAGGATGAAATTAAAAAAAAATCAATTAGAAGACCGAGATGGTAAATTGAAAAAAATTATGATCAATCACCAATAAATCTAATATTGAAAGATAAAATTAAAATTTTAAAAAATATAAATTAAAAAATATTCAAATAAATAGTATTTTATGAGAATTACATTATAAAATTAAAATTTTAAAAAATATAAATTAAAAAATATTCAAATAAATAGTATTTTATGAGAATTACATTAAAACCCTATCCTCTTCTAGATTTTGTTTTGTTAATTAATATTTATATTCCAAAATAAACATTTAAAAATTAAAACTATTGAAAATGTGATAATAAAAGAGCAACCGAAATGTCGTTCCAAGCGCGAACACCACGCAGAAAAAATCATCCCGAGTTCTACATCCACCGTTATATACAAACTGTGGCCTTCACTTCGTTAATGTCACTGTCGTCTCAACCAGACACTCCCACAAAAAAAATCCGACACAACGAACAATAGAAGCCTCGCATTCACCAAATCAAATAAACAAGATCCTACTATATGCTCCCTCGCCTCTCTCCTCTCCTCCGCAACTCTCCAATGGCACGTGCCGTTTCACGCGCCACCACCCCTCTCCCACTACCTGCTCTCTCGGCCACAACGCTCTCCTCTCTCCACTCTCCTTCGAGTCTTTCATTCGCTCCAAAACCCAGCAATTTTAACTTCCTTTTGTTAACTAATACTGGACTCTTTAATAAAAAGTTCGAAACTTTTTCTCAAGAAAATTATAGGTGCACGGTTTGGGCCTCCCATAGAGGTTACCGGAAAGTCAGACGGCGGCCGGCGGCGGCGAGGAGGAGTAAAGAGGAGGATTTGGAGCTCAGTGTTAGCATTTGCATTGAAGAAGGCCTCCCTAATGACCCTGAAATATTGGTAAAGGAAACATCTTTCTTGTCTGTAAAGATAAATTTATGTGTTTTGATACTTGATTGGTGATCTTGACAAATGGGTTTTGTGTTTTGTTGTGAATGGTTGGTGTTACACAGAGTATAGCAGAATTGCTTAGACTAAATGTGCCAACGGCATTGAAGTTAGCATTTGATAGTTTAAGGAGTTCAACTTTTAAAACAAGGGATGAAACTATAACTGATATTGGTGGGTTTGACAACATTGAGTTGTCTGTGATGCTTTGCAATGATGAGTTTATTAGAAAACTTAATAAGGAATGGAGGGATGAGGATCATGCAACTGATGTTCTTTCAATGTCACAACACGTGCCTGGCCTTGACCTACCAATTGTAAGTGAGAAATGCATAGTTTTAGTTATTTACAGGATTCATTTAGAGTGTCAACATGGGTTGGTCACTCTTTGTTTTTTATTCTTTGCAGCTTATGTTGGGTGATATAGTGATTTCTGTTGAGACTGCTGCACGACAAGCCGAGGAAAGAGGACATACTCTTATTGATGAAACTCGTGTTCTCCTGGTTGGTGCAAATTTTACTTCAGTCTTCAATTACATGTATTGGCATCTCGTTTTGGCTGTTATGATTTTTATACATAATTTGGATGTCTGTGCTTACTGTATTAGGGTAGTTGGTTAACTTAGTTAACTTCATAATTTGTAGTTTGACTCCCTTGGTTACTTTACCACACTTGCAGGTTCATGGGTTGTTGCATCTTTTAGGGTTTGATCATGAACTTAGTGAAGAGGCTGAAGCTGAAATGGATAAGGAGGAGGGAGTTCTTTTGGAGAGTCTTGGCTGGAAAGGGAAAGGATTAATTCAGAGTGCATACGATGCAGAAACTACTATGAATCATCATATGGAAAGTTCAGATGGTAATTTCACTGTATTAATTAGAAAAAAATTGCTTTCTGGTTTTGAGAGGATCCTACTTCTTGGATGCATACTTACATTTTTATTTATTTTGGAGCTACAATGTGCTTTACATGCAAAGATATGAATACATGATCATGCGATGACATCATCTTACACTACTTTGTTAAAGACAGGAAGAAAGAAGGCAGTCTTAGATTCTATAAACCAAAATTCAGCTATATCTTCTGCGATATGGATGGTGAGGTGATCCATACTTTTTGATGGGATATCCACATGTTTTGAACATTGGATTCTAATGTTTCCTTTGTCTCCCCACTTTCCTGATTGCTAGGAACGTTGCTGAACAGCAAAAGCCAAATCTCCTTGACCAATGCGAAGGCCTTGAAAGAGGCTTTGTCAAGGGGTGTGAAAGTGGTGATCGCGACTGGAAAAGTAAGAAACTGTGCAATTCTACCCTTTCATCTCTTGTTCATTAACTTCCAGCCAGCACATTATTTATAGGCATATGCTTGACTTCTAGCTATGTTTTCCCATTCGTATTACCCTCGGATTTTGGTTTTCATTTTCTTTAACGGGTGCTGGATGTTACTGTTTGTTTTTAGTTTTTTATTTATCTATCCACTAGCTAGGCTCCTCTTTATTATTTATTGTTCTTTCTTTTTTCTATTTGTTTCTTATCAGTTACTTATCTTGCTGCTAGTTATTGATCTGAAATCTTGAATAGGCACGTCCTGCTGTGATAGATATTTTGAAGGCGGTAGATTTAGCTGGTAAAAATGGCGTTATCTCAGAGTTCTCTCCTGGTGTTTTCTTACAGGTTTTCCTCTATCTCTTCGAGGGTGTTTGGGATTGTGGTGTATGGTGCTTTTTAAAATTGTTTTTTGCTTGAAAAATGCATTAAAATGATTTTTTTCAGATTTGTTTTTCATTTTTGACATCAACTCATTAAAACCATCAGAAAACACTAAAAACATCATCAATTTGATGCTTTTTTCAAGCTAGAAGCACTTTTGAAAAGCACCTAAAAGCAGAAGCTATGCCAAACACCGCCGAATCATCTAATCACCCTTTTGTGGTCATGCATTCTATTATGGATGTCATCAATTTAACAATTTTCAAGTTGTACATCATGAACAGAAAATAGTGATCTCTTCTCAAAGACATTCTCAAATTGCTGGTCATATGCATGTATGAATATTCATTTTGTGCTTACGCTTATACATGCAAGTTTTTCTTAAACTCAGCATGTTTGGAACATCTTTATCTGTTATGCAAAATTGACCTAGGGGTCCTATCTAGCTTCATTAAGATAATAAGAATGATAAGATTTAGCAGGTTTCTTTATTCTTCACTCCTTAAAGAAAAGAGCTTAGTTCTTCAGGCTTGAGGCAATTTCGTCTCTTTCTTCTTGAAACCAATCCTAAATTTGATGCAAGCCCAGGGGAGTTTAGGTATTCCCACTTGCAAGAGTTCAGGAGAGGCTTGCAATAGATTTAATGAACATTGGATTTCTAATGAACAAACTGGATCAGTAACAGTTAGAAGGTTTTTTTTTTACCAATCTGTACTTCATACACAGGATTTGTGTGAATTTGAGGCCTCTTATTCACAGGATTTCTTCTATACATTTATTTGGCTTGAGTTATTATCTTAGTATCATGAAATTGATGCGTTGCAAACATATAGAACCTTAGCGTGAAAAAAGGATTTGTCTTCTTAGGTATTGTTATACATGCTTTCCCACCTGTTATTTCTCTTTCCAGTTTTACATTTGCTTCTGCTTTGCTTTTAGTTTTCCTCGGATATGCTTCCATCTTCCCCTATGAATATTGTTTTTTAAATAAAAGTAAGTCAATTTTCCCACTTTCCTGAATGCTGCAAAGCTTAGAGTTTCGTGCTAATATACTTTTGCTTCCATGGTATGCTGTCATTTTCAACCCCTAGATGTTGATTTTGACTCCTTTGTTGTCACTTATTGGTGGTCTCTGTTTATTTCAGGGGTTAATTGTTTATGGTAGACAGGGTCGGGAAATTTTTAGAAGCAATTTGGATCTGAGTGTCTGCAGAGAGGTAATATTTCATACAGAAATGTCATATGGTAGCAATTGGATTTGAACTATGCATGAATTTTATCAGAATAGTGAAGAAGAAGAGAAGGGGCCTTACACACACACACACATAGACAAATATCTGCTGGGTGATTGGACTTTTTTGTCTCCTGGTCACCTGGATGTGATATATTTTGCTGTTTCATTGTAGCTAGCAGCCACCTGTCACTGCTAAGTTGTCTAGGGCAGTTATTTTCTCTGAGTTTTTCATAATGCCATCTGAGATTAGCTGCACACTGTTTATTTGTCCTAGTCTTGTACAGTTGAGTTTTGCCTGCCTGATCTGTCCTGGATTTTGGATATTCCTGGCTCTCTGGTGGTTGGATGCTGTTGCAGCTGTAGAATTCCCTGAATTTTATTGGAGCTGCCCAACCTTTTCATCTAGGGAAGTCTTTAGTATCAAATTACATGTGTTTTCTATGCAACAGACTTTCCCTTCTACTCTAGTTTGATTGACCTTTTGTCAGACCATATTTCGATAATCTCACTCATCTTCATGTTTACAGCAGCACGAAATTTTCCTCCCCCCTTCTAAAAAGTCCATAGAGTCCATGTTCTTGATATAACTTGGTATAATGTTCATGGAGCTTCCACAATATGATTGCCTTGCATTTCATTTTGTGAATAAAGCAATCCACTCTTTCTTTCTTTCTTTCTTTTTTATAAAAAACATAGTAATCCACTCTTATTGGTGGCAGATTTTAACCAGTATGATATTCTTTTTTATGTACTGAAAAGAAAGAACTGAAGCTAAATGGCTTTACAAGGCATGCGGATCTCTTGGTTGTATTTAAGGATCATTGTTGGTCACTAAGTACTTGTTCTTGGTTTTAAAACTGTAGGCATGTCTCTACTCTTGGGAGCACAAGGTTCCTCTTATTGCATTCAGCAACGATCGTTGCTTGACATTATTTGAGCACCCTCTAGTTGATTTACTGCATAGTGTATATCATGAGCCAAAGGTGAATATTTTTCACTCTAGTAACAATTCTCTGGTACTGGCTGAGCAATTATTCCATATAGACACATGATTTATGAGAAAATGTTTACAGGCTGAGATCATGCCTTCAGTTGAGCATCTCTTGTCTGCTGCGGACATACAGGTATTTGCACAAATATGGTCTCATTTATCTTTTTGGAGTATCAAAAGAAAAGTGGTGTGGAAGTTTTGAACCTAAAAGGTTGACATGTTTTTAAGGTGTGTTTAGCAGATGGTTTTAGCCATGATATCTTTTATTCAAATCAACTGAGTGGCTACTTTTCAGTTTTTTTATAATGTCAATCTTTTATTTTCATTGTACCTCAGAAAATCATGGACATAGTTTTTCACTTATGATTGCATTCTTAAATAAATGGAAATTATTGATCCTGTCCTGTTTTCTTTCTGATTCATTTGTTAAATAACTGGGAGTTATGGATCCCACACTCTTGTTAAATGTATTTGTGTACCTTTATGCTTGCAGCTGTATATTTAAGCCCTAGAAACTAGATCCTCTCTACTTTTGGTTTTGTTTATTTTATAATGGTTCACATCTTTTCAATTTACAGAAGATGATCTTTTTAGACACTGCTGAGGGAGTGGCTATGAACCTGCGGCCATACTGGTCAGAAGCAACTGGAGGCCGTGCCAATGTTGTGCAAGCTGTTCCAGATATGCTTGAAATTGTCCCCCCTGGAACCTCAAAAGGGAGTGGTGTAAAATTGCTGCTTGATCATTTGGGTGTCACTGCAAAGGAGGTATGGGAAGATATAATCTGTTCTGTATTCCTTTTGTTTTTCATCTTGCCATCTTTTCTTTCCAGAATAAAGAAAATCTCTATAAGACTTGCAGTAGTTGCTGTTGGAGTCTCTCTTTTATTTACTTACTGTCATAGTTTCATATTCTTTAATGGCCCTTTCTCTTTCATTAGGAGAAAATGATGAATGGCCAAACCTGTGACCACCTTATAGTTCTGAGTTTTGGTCTGACATGCCTGTTCTTTAGACCATATTCTGGATTGTTTCTAATTTGTAAATTTTTAGATAATGGCTATTGGTGATGGTGAAAATGACATCGAGATGCTTGAGTTGGCTTCTCTAGGCATTGCTCTTAGCAATGGATCAGAGAAGACAAAAGCTGTGGCTAATGTTATTGGTGCCAGCAATGATGAAGATGGTGTGGCCTCTGCTATTTACCAGTATGCATTCTGAGGTATAAGGTCTAGTTTGAAAAATTCGAACAAAGGTCACATGGCGAAAGATACATGGTGCTGGATGCAATCTGGCCATTTTGACAGTATTTATTTCTCGTTATAGATGAAAGATGGGCCTCATAAATGAAATTAGAAACTTGTCAACTTCTTTCCCTATTGAATGAGTTATCAGTAGGTAATCATTCAGTGCTGGCTCCTCTGAAGCAAGGTCCTCAAGACGGCGGTGCGAATAAAGCCACCGTTTTTTCTCATATTGATTGATCTCAATGATTTGAACTTCATGGATTTTTTTAGGTAGCTTTGTATCCAGAAATGGTTTCAACTCTTTTTTGTTTTTCATTTTTTGTTCTTTTTTATTTTTTTTGGGGCGAGGAGTGTGACTTAAGGCATGCCCACACCCAGAGCCTCAATCTTTATGCGATATTCTTTTCCATATGAGATTTATGTAGCCGCTACTTCATGTATCTGTTTGGATAATTCAGAAATGGACCAATGATACTAAACTTTTTGCATTCTTTGGCCGTGAATTGATTGGATCCTTCATTTCCATTATTTCATAGTAACAACTCAATCTTATTGGTGCTTTTAGAAATAGAAACAAGTCAGAAGATCTCCAAACGTCGCTTCCATTGATGCAAGTCATTACTTTAAAATGAATGTTTGTTTCAACCCCAGGCATGTGTAGAGTAATTCTGTCATTCTAAGAAACCACTTTACTATTGCATTTTAATTAAGTGTGAGAAAATCATTTTTTTTTCCTTTTATAACGCGGATCTCTTGATCATGTAGTTAAATAATTTTTAATGAAATAGATAATAATCTGGAAAGTTGAAAATCAGGTTTGACAGAACCCTGACTTAAAGATAACTTTGTATCTAAAAACACAAGGTATTATAAAAAGATCTGAACACAGAGATAACCTTATATCTAAAAGTGAATGCTGGTGTTTGGTATTGTGGTAGCTGTTGTGGTTGTATTTTTATAAAAAAATACTTTTAGTTGAGGTTGGTTTGGAAAAATAGGTGTTTGGTTAAAACTATGGTTGGAATTGAGGTTGAATAAAAAGTAGTTTAATGTGGTTGATTAAGAATGCTTTTTAAATTAAAGTTATAAAATAACTAAAAAAAACATATATTAATATTAATGATTTTTAATTGAAATATTGTACATTTAACTACTGCTATTACATCATGAAATAAACACATAAAAAAATATGTATTTCACTATAATGTACTTGTTAATTATTACTTAACTACAAAAACAAAAACAATTAAATTCATACATTTATTTCATTCTACTTTTATCATTAATAAATTAAAAAAGTTGGTCTTTTTTGCTTGCGTCAAACACACAAATGTGAGTATGTTAAAATGCAAACACTTTAAATTTTTATTGGTACAAATGTTTCTTGAACTACAAAAATTGTTTTGGTCTATAGAAGTCTGCATTGAATTTATGGAAAGTGAATTCTGATAGTGCCATTTTTAAAGAGACTTGAAATGTTTTCACCTTTATTTGCGTACGACAGAGAAAATCCATAATCTTGCATTAATTATGTAGGGTGAATTACCCTTCTATAGAAAGAAATCAGCTTATTTACCAATAACTAAAATCTTAAGAACTTAATTGAAGAAATTAATAAAACTAACTTTCATGCTCTAATACAATATTAAAAAGACATAAATAAAGGGTTTAATCAACCAGTTTTATAATTAAATTAATAAAAAAATAATAATTTCTTCCTATACATCACACTTAAATCAAGATGAAGAGTCCAAAAACCATACATTTCTTGCAACTCCACCTCAAAAACAGGAAAGAAGAAGAAAAAAGAGTTTGAATTTATTATGAAATAATATTTTGGCTTACAAAAGTTTAATTCTCTTTTCTAGAAGTATTTTTGCAAAACAATATTTCTATCTCAAAAATTCAAATTTATAATCAAAACATTTAGGTTTATTTTTTTATTTATTTATGCCTAATCAAAGATTAATAATGATTAGAATTAATTTTGATTATTATGAGAATTAATTCTTTAACATTTTAGCTTCTAAAATCCACTATAAAAAAAAAGTTTTCAAGAAGTTTTTTTTTAAAACATTTTTACACACTCTTCCTCATCTCATTTTAATGTTTTCCTTCTCTTTGTATTCTTTGTATTTTCTTCCAATTCTAAAGCATAGATTCATTTTGTTGAGATATAATATATGTTTAGTATGCATGCCAAATTGTATTATTATATTTATGTTAAATTTTTATTTTACATATTTATAAATTTAAACTCATAAAAACTCTAAATTTTTATGGAATATTTTTTATGTTTTGAATAATTTTTTTTTTGTAATAAACTATACATTCTTGCCTGCTATTCTCATACAATTTTGAAAACGTATTCTTGAATTATTTTTATTTTCCTATTCTGCAAAACTAGATGCACTCCCAGAATCTTGTAATTAGAATTTAGATACACACCCTTTTTATTTTTATATTTTAAAAGTTTTCTTTTAAAAATAATTTTATTTTATTTTTTGCTTTAAATTAATATTTTTTTGGTATTTTCAGCTCATTTTAATGTGTTAATATTAAAAATAATTTTTTTAAAAATATTTTAATACATTTCCAAGTAAAGCAATCATATTCTCAAACACCTTCTATAATCTAAAATATAGTAGTAGCATTGTCATCTTTTTGCCGAATTCTTACATTAAATCACCTTTTTTGGCATCATAACATCGATACCCTGAATAGCGACTAGCAAGTGTTCGGTTTTTATCCCCTTCCTACCTTTCCACACCCAATATTGAGTTTTCCACCAAGATATTCTAGATATTCTGCTAGGTTTTAGTTATTGGTCTATGTTTGCTTTTTATTGTTTGCAGACATCATCTTTCTTTCTACATATATTCAAGGTTCAATTCTCTGATAAAAGAATACAAATCGGAGGGAAGAAACCTTATGTTTTGTTTCTTGCTAAAATATCTCATCTTCTCAGTGAGCAAGTGCTTTTTGCAGATAAGGACTTGATAGTGTAAAGCAACCTTGCCTGCCTATTTTTATTTCAGGGGAGGGTTCTTGGTTCACTTTGATTTTGAATATTTAAATGCTAATGTAGATTTCACAATGTATACCGTTGTATGTCTTTTTAACAATAAAAAAACAGGTAAAAATACAAAAACGCTTGATGAGAAGCATGAAAAAATTGCTTCACCAAAAACTGAGGTTAAACCTCATTTATTAGTGGGTCCTATGAACCAAACCACAACTTCATTTTATAACCAAACACCATATTATTGAGGTTGAACAAAAACACAGCAGCTACCACAAAGACAAATGATGTCTAAGTAATCTTTGATAAGTTAGTTTATGATTTTTGTTCCTGCAAAAGAATGTTGTTTTGTCACAAACAAATAAGAAAAAACTTATGTTTATTTTTCAACTTGTTATCCAAATTTGCAGCTCAAAAAAACATAATATAATCTCTTCTAATTAACTAACTCTAATGGATCATTTTTAGATTGCAAGCTAATAAGCCTAAATTAGTAATTAATTAACATAAGTTCAATAATGAAATAAACCATTAAACAATGTCTAACAAGCTAGAACAAACCCAAATTAAAAATATTTATTCAACATTAAATAGATAAATACAATAGAATAATAAAAACAAATTCTTCATTCTAAAATTCCTTTACAAGTCAAAATCTTTAATTTTCGCACATTCTTGACAGATTTTAGTCATAACTTCAATCATATCGTTCTCTCTCGTCTGGATGAATTACTAGGCCTAATATATATGGTTGGAAAGCTTGAGATGTCTAGCTTCCAGCCCAACTTGAATAGTAGAAAAATCCCACATGTAGCTCCATATATGTCCCAAATAGTAAACGAAGGTCTAGTTTGGTAGGTTTGACAAGATTTGTCCAATAACTTTGACCATTTAAAATAATATGTTCCCAAACTTTATTTGACCTGAAACTTTACCAAAATATAGTTTTATATGTCTAGTATCTCTCTATAAAATATCAGCTTGACTTAATGTATGATTTGAGAGATATGCTTGATCTTGTAAAACTGGTCAACAAGACTTTTAAGGCCAAATTCAGACTTGACTTGGTTCATACCATCCTCCCATTCTTTAAAAAAATTTGACCTCAAATCTGTATCATGAAAAAATCTTTTAAAGTCAACAAATTAGTACCAGCTGAAGAATAACATCATCATCAAAACCAAGAAGAACCTTGTTAGCAAAATAGGTCTGTTTGATATACAAGTTCTTATTTTCAGCCATCTTCCCCTTCTTCAATTTCAGTTCTCCTCTCATATTTTATTAGGTTTCAAAGATACAAGAGTTATAGGTTTTCCATTCGTCTCAAATGAATATCTATTTTCCACTCCATTATTCATAGCTCTCCTATCATACTGTCATAGTCTACCAAGAAACAAATGACTAACTTGCATTGACACAATACCAGATAACACCTCATCATAATATTTACTAAGATAAAAAACAACTAAAACTTGCTTATTTACTTTCACTTCATATCTATTCCTAAAAGGGTAGTCTAAGAGTTTCTGGTCTTGACCTCGACTCTGGTCTTGACCTCAACCCCAAGGCAAGAAGGAGAGACTTCCCGCGCCCTGAATTGGATAAGTAAATTAACTCACTATCATTCAACTACTGTAATTTATAAGGTATGAGATGTTTGGTAGTATGCAAGTTCAACTTTTACACTAATTTAGTACTTGCTGCATTAATGCAACTACCACAATCTTTTATTAAGTTACATTCCTTATTCTGAACATGACATCTCGTGTGGAATATGTTCTTTTTTTGACCTTCAGAAACATCCATATTGATAACCAGATTCAGTGCTCTCTTCACCACAAGTGTCTTTTCATTAACCAGATACTCAATATAAATATCATTAACATCCTTCAATGGTGACATCTTCTCCTCTTTATCCTTTTCATCGATCTCAACCTTAATATTAGCTTTCATAACCATGACTTTTTTGTTTGGAAATTGTGAAACAACATGACCAAAACCCAAACAACGAGAGCATTTAATGTTACGGTTATGAGAAGTAGGAGTAATATTATTACCTTAAAAAACAACCAAGGTGTCTTTCTTCTCTCTAGGGCATCTAGCCATATCCTCTTCATTTGGTTATGATGGATCACCCTCGGTGTTAGCCTTTCAATTGGGTTTCTAAGGTGTCAAAGGGCCTAATGGTTGGATTTGCTAAATGATAACCTTCCACTTATGCTGTTTCTCCACCTTCACGACTATATGCACCATCTCCTCTAACTCTACATTATGGTCTCAGTACCTATAATTATCCCTATGACTAAAATTATCACCATATCTTTCCCCTCCAAACTGAATATTCTGCTGCTGTCCGAAATATTTTCAAAATCAACATCATTCATGTTTGTATTATTAGTCACAAACTTATCCATATCAGTGTTAAATTGCATAAAAGCACTCCTAACATTAAATTCTCTTTGCTCAGGCCTATTTTGAACCCCCACCATGATTATTGTCATGTTGCCTCTCAACCCATTCAACTTATCTCCAAATGCATTACCCATCAAATCCATCTGCTGATTCATAATGCGTATCTGAGTTATAATTTTATTGTCTCCTCTCTGTGGTGCCATATTATTGCTTCCCTCTGACATCTTTAAATCTATCAAAGAAATAAATATTCCTCACTCATTCCCTCATATGTATACTCTCCTCTCGTGTTTCACTCAAATATTAGCTTTTCACTTAAATATGCTTGTTACGCCTTTCTCCTCTTATCTCACCTTTATTTGGCTCTTGTGGAACTAATTTCAATACCAAATATAACAACCTTATTGGCATATACAAATATATGTATATGACTTAAGAAGCAAAAAAAAAAAAAAAACAAGAAAACAAGTAAAGACAAAACAACGATTACAATTTCACGAGTAACAAATGAATTTGTATGAAAAATGAATGTTTTTGAAGACGTGAAAAAAAACATGAAAACATTATAAAAAAAAATTTAAATGACACCTAAATATATCAGTTATGATGTTATTATACTATCATAATTAAAAAAATAATAGAAGTAAAACATGTTTGAATTACGGACGTGAATTAGACCCGTTACGAAAAGTTTCAATTCCGAATTTAGTTCCTATAACAAATGAACTCCAAATGACCTAAAATTTTATATAGGGTACAACTAGAGCCTTAAAAACTAGTATATAAAATCTGAGGAATTTCTAAAATTATTTGACTTGAAATTACCTTTTGATACGAATCTGACTTGTCACGATAAATTTTAATCTCGACCTTGGTTACCATAGCAAGTGATTTTTAAATGAGCTCAAATTTTATATGGGGTGCGATTAGGACTCCTAGAACTAATATATCAAATTAAAGAATTTTATGAATTGGTTTGGTTTAGATTATCCCTTGTTTGTGTATTGTGGCCAATTCGACAAAAGTGACTTTTGGATGTTCTTTTCCTTTTTTTTTTTTACTCTTTATACTAATGATATATTCTAAGACAACAACGAACTAAAATAAAATATTTTTTAAGGAATCTTAGATGCAAAATATGAAGCTCTAGACACGAAAATTGAAAATTGAAAATCGAATCAAAGACAACTAAAGTTAAGGAAGCCGAAACTAACAAGAAGAAAATAAATGATATAACCTGATTTTGAAGCCTAGATCTAATATCAACTGATTCAGACCTCTTGATCACATGATCAAGCAACCCTTAATGAAGTAGATAACAACTTGGAAAGCTAAAATTAGGTTTGACATAACCCTGACCTAGAGGTAACATTGTACATAAGAACCAAAGGTATTAGAAAAAGACTTGGACCCCGAGATAATATTTTATCTAAGAACCCTAAGTATACGAATGATACCATAAAACCAGTGTATGATCTTTTTCCTTGCAAAGAAATATTGTTTTGCCACAAAAAAAAACTCATGTTTATTCTTCAACTTGCTACCCAGATTTGCAGCTCAAAAAAATATAATATAGTCTCCTCTAACTAACCCTAATGGACCCCTTTTGAGTTGCAAGTTAATAAGCCTAAACTAGTAATCAACTAATATAAACCCAATAATGAAATAAACCTCAAAACAATGTCTAATCGGCCAAAACAAACCCAAATTAAAAATATTTATTAATAAATAAATAAAATAGGATAATAAAAATAAGTTCTTCATGCTAAAATTACTCTATATGGCCAGAATTTCTAATTTTCGCACATATGGCAAATATCAGTCCTGACTTTAAACACATTATTCTCTCTCATCTGTATGAATTATTGGGCCTACTATATGTGGTTGGAAAGTTTAAGATATCTAGTTTCTAGCCCAAAATGGATAGAAGCAAAACTATACATGTAGCTCTAAATATATCCTAAACAGTACACATAGGTCTAGTTTGATAGATTTGACAAGATTCATCTAGTAGTTTCGATCCTCTGAAATAATATATTACCGAACTCCATTTGACCTTAAATATTTCCATAATATATTTCTCTATGTTTAGTATCACCCTGTAAAATTTAAACTCAATCTGATATATAGTTTGAGAGATATACTAGATCTTGCAAAACTAGTCAACATATATTTTATGGCCAAATTCATGTCTAATTCCTATGTTTGGAACCCTTTTGATGGGAGACTGATTTGCTACGATAACCCTCCTTGGAATTGTTTTCTAAGAATTATTTTTAAAAATACCCTCAACAATACAAATTCTAATTTTTATAAATCTCTTACTATCTCTTTCCTTCTCTTCTTTTAACCCCTATGGTTTGTTCTTGTCGTATAACTCATATAATCAGCTTAGACTAGTCCTTGGTAATTTGAGTTTATTGGTAATTTTGAGTTTATTATTATTGTAGGAAATTGAGAACCCTAAAGTCCAAGAAAGCAATATTTGTTACACAAGGTGAATTATAAAATCTAAACACATGTGTGGAAAAGCATTATAGATATGCAATTATTTATTGTGAATTATAATAGTAAAATTATGGTTTTAACCTTAACAAAAAAATCAGATGAACTGGACTTAAAGGGTAAAATGATCTTTTCATGAGGTTAAATTGTCATTCCTTATTTATTTAGGAGTAGCACTGTCTTATCCTATTTTTTATGAGAGTAAAATTACTATATTGCCCTTAAAAATCTAAAAAATATTGACCTTGGATGTAGAGGTCTTATAGGAATTTCATTTTACTATAAACAATGTAATGAATCAATTGTCATTACCATCAAAATTATTTAACCTTGACTTCAAAGGCTTGTAAATAATTTGAAAATGTTTTTTTTATTATCATTTAATCATTGGGGCATTTTGTCTTTGTCAAGATAAAATAAAAAATAAAAAAAAGCTGGTAGCGTGTGCGTTGTATCATTTGACTCGTCTTGGTGTCCTCTTTCTTTCTAGGTGGCGTGTGCATGGTAACTTGATTAGTACTTAAAAGTGCATTTTTATCAAGGTTTTATATCATCATTTTTGCACTTGAAGTATCAATAACTCCTTAACTAAAGCATGTTTTATAATAACATATCTAATTATATAAGATACCTTTAATTTATGGTAAATGTTTATCTTAAATGCAGGCCTATCACATAAATGAAAGAATTGATTGATGAGTTGAAGTACTGAAATTGAAAGGACAAAGAGATGGCCAAACTTAGAAAAGAGATGCTGGTGTAGTCCAAACTAGAACACTATTCGGTAATTGGGTCATATCTGGAGCTGTAGATCTTGGATTTAGGTCCATTTTATATGGATGGAAAGATAAGACATAGGCCTACAACTTTCATGTGGAGCCCAAGATTTAAGAAGGCCGTTTTCAAGTCCAAATTGTAGCAACAAAGAAGAAGTCCGAATCTGTCTTGCAGCCCAGACACTATTCAGTGTTCAGCCCATATCTCGAGTTCTAGAAGTCCAAATGATCTCAAAGTTTTACCCTGGAAAGATGAGACAATTTCCTAGAACTTTCATGATTGAAGTCTGTTCAAATTATGACGTTATTAATGATGTTTTTGGCAGACAAGAAGATAAGAATTGTCACCAAGTCAAGATGTGGCCACCCACTCATCAATTAGTCAACAAATCAATAGTTCTAAATTTTGGCCTATAAAAGGAGGCATTTGCCATGTATTTAGGCATCTTGGTGTTCAGATCAAGATCATGCTCTTGCTTTCTCTCTTTGTATTGCTTATGCTTTGCTTTCATTAATATCAAGTTTATGCCTTTCATTTCCTTTTCTTTACTTAGTTAACTTTTATCTTACTTATGTTCTTATCTTGTTTATTTATGTTTGTTTCTTTCATTATGTCTAGCTAAGTTAATTATGTCAAGGTGAAAAGGTTACACTAATGGTGTAAGGATAAGTATAATATAAACTCAACATGGACTTTAATGTTGGATAATAACATGCTTTATATTTGTTATCTTGTTCACTTTTAATACTTTGCTTGTTAAATGGTTAATCTAGATTTATGTTGTATAACACTTGGTACAACAAATACTTGGCACTTTCATAGCCCATACTGTATGGTATAACCGACACCTAAGCTATGAAAGGAACTTGATTTGTTGTTAACATAAGTTATAATCATGAATGCCTGAAAACATTTACAAGTATTAGCATTATTCGAATAAGATAGCTAATGTAATCATGTTAACAATTTATAATCTGACTGGAACCTCCTTGTGTGTGGTTTCCAATTGAATAATAAGAGTTTATACTATACTTGTTTGAAATACTTTTAGTGGATCCTCTAACCTTGACATTTGTTGTTATCATTGTTTAATCCTTACATTAATCTTCCATCTCAAAGTTCTCATCAACTTCTTCTTCTTCTTCTTCCTTATTATTATTATTATTATTAATAGTATTATTGGTGTTATTACTACTACTACTACTACTACTACTACTACTATTACTACTACTATTACTATTATTATTGTTATTGTTGTTATTGTTGTTACTATTGTTGTTGTATTATTGTTGCTTATAGTTTATACAAGTAACCTCCTTGTGGTTCGACCCCGGTCTTGCCGGGTTATTTATTACTTCGACACTCCTGCACTTGGGAAAAGACATCAATCTTTTGGTCGTGTCAAGTTTTTGGCGCCGTTGCCGGGGAGGTAAATTCTTGTACAAATTATAGTATTTATTTTATTTTCTCTTTTCACTTTTCTTGTATCTAATTTTGTTTATTTTTGTTTTGTTTTCTTCTTCTTTTTCTTCTCTTTTTACACGTGCATGAGAGTTTGGTCACGTACATTAAGTGGTAGACTTTGTAGGGTATCCTCATCATTTTCAGAAAATATGGCCGAAGAAGATAACCAATCACTTCATAATGAAAATAATGAGAATATTCGGGTTAGAACACTTAGAGACCACATGAATCCCACAAGAACAAGTGCACCCTCATGCATAGTTTTTCCACCTGATGCATCTCATTTTAATTTTAAGACAGGCATTATTCAACTTTTACCATCTTTTCATGGCTTAGATTTAGAAAATCCATACTTGCATTTAAGGGAATTTGAGGAGGTTTGCAACACGTATAATGACTCAAATTGTAGCATGAACACCATTAGATTGAAGCTTTTTTCTTTTTCATTAAAAGATAAAGCTAAAACATGGCTACAAAATTTGAGACCTGGATCCATTCGTGCTTGGGATGAAATGCAACAACAATTTTTAAAGAAGTTTTTTCCGTCCCACAGAACAAACTCTTTCAAAAGACAAATCATTACTTTCTCTCAAAAACCAGGAGAAACATTTTATCAATGTTGGGATAGGTATCGAGACTTGCTTAATATTTGCCCACATCATGGTTTTGAAACATGGAGATTAGTTTCACATTTTTATGAAGGATTAACACCTAGAGATAGGCAAATGGTTGAATTAATGTGCAATGGAACTTTTGAAGATAAAGACCCTAATGAAGCAATGGAGTACTTAGATTTGCTAGCTGAAAATGCACAAAATTGGGACACCACAGGTACTTATGAGACACCAAGTAAAACCCAACCTCATACATCTAGTGGGGGTATGTACAACCTTAGGGAAGATCATGACCTCCAAGCCAAGTTCGCATCTTTAGCTAGAAAAGTTGAGGCACTAGAATTAAAAAAGAGTGGTCAATTAAAATCTGTTCAAGACATTGCATGTCAAATTTGTGAAACCAACGAACATTCAACCAATGACTGTCCAACCTTGCCTTCTTTTAAAGAATGTCTCCATGAACAAGCCCATGCATTAAACAGTTTTCAAAGGCCCAACCATAACCCATATTCGCAAACATACAACCCTGGTTGGAGAAATCACCCAAATTTTAATTGGAAGAGTGATAACAATAATGCACAAACTTCACAGCCATCGTTTCAAGCACACCATAATTTCCAAAATTCTCATGGATATGCACCTCCTTATGCTCCCCCTCCTAGAAGAAATCTTGAGGAAACATTGCATGCATTTATGGAAAAGCAAGAGGCAATTAACACTCAACTTGCTCAAAGCATGACAGATTTTAAAGATACTCTTGCAAAGTTCACATCTGCTCTCAGTTTCCAAGAGAAAGGTAAGTTTCCATCTCAACCGCAACAAAATTCAAAGGGGCAATATAACACGAGTGCAAGTAGTTCGGGAAGCCAACACATGGATCACGTAAAATCAGTCATCACTCTTCGCAGTGGTAAGGTTATTGAAAAACCCATTCTTGAACCTTATGAGAATGATGATGAGTCAATCTCTGAGGGTAAGGAAAGGATTGAATCTGATCATTGTGAAGAAAAGACTGATTCCCCGCCAGCACTTCCATTTCCTTATGCCATGACCAAACAAAGGAAAGTCAATCACAACTCTAAAATCTTTGAAACTTTCAAACAGGTAAGGATCAATATACCTTTGTTGGATGCTATTAAACAGGTTCCTTCTTATGCTAAATTTTTGAAAGATCTATGCACTGTGAAGAGAAAACTGAATGTGAAAAAGAAAGCCTTTTTAGCCGAACAAGTAAGTGTCATTTTTCAGAACAATAATGCATTGAAATATAAAGACCTTGGTTGTCTTACAATTTCTTGCTTTATTGGAGAACATAAAATTGAAAGAGCCTTACTTGATCTTGGAGCTAGTGTGAATTTACTCCCATATTCAGTTTTTCAAAGTCTCAATCTAGGTGAGTTAAAACCAACTTCTGTGACTCTTTTACTTGCCAATAGATCTGTAAAAGTGCCTAGAGGAATAGTTGAAGATGTGTTAGTACAAGTCGATAAATTCATTTATCCTGTGGATTTTATTGTCTTGGATACACAACCTGTTGAAGCATGTAATTCATTTCCTGTTATTTTAGGACGTCCATTTCTTGCAACTTCTAATGCATTGATTAATTGTAGGAATGGACCGATGAAGCTATCTTTTGGGAACATGACATTGGAGATGAATATTTTCAACATTTGCAAACAACCTAGAGATGATAATGATTTACAGGAAGTGGACTTTACTGAAAAATTAGTTCATGACCAATTTCAAACCACTTCCAGTGAAACTGAGATTGATGAATCTGATGATCTGCAAATGGTCTATTTTCAGGAAGAATCAAAGGCAAGTAATTGGAGACCACAAATTGAGGAATTGCCGCCACGATCAATTGAGCCTATACCTTCAAGTGTTCAACCACCAAAACCTGATTTGAAGCCGTTACCCCTCAATCTCAAATACTCATTTTTGGGAGAAAATGAAACTTTTCCGGTAATAATCTCTTCCAAACTTAATGCACAGCAAGAAGGTAAGTTATTACAAACTCTGAAAATGCACAAAAATGCATTAGGATGGGCCATAGCTGACATAAAAGGAATCAGTCCTTTGATTTGCACTCACAGGATTTATTTGGAGGAAAATGCTAAACCCTCTAGAGAAATGCAATGAAGGCTTAATCCTAATATGAAAGAAGTAGTGAAAAATGAAGTCATTAAGCTTCTAGATAATGGAATCATTTATCCTATTTCTGACAACAAATGGGTAAGTCCTACCCAAGTGGTATCGAAGAAGTCTGGAGTCACTGTGATAACAAATGAAAAAAATGAGTTAATTCCAACTAGGACTATTACTGGTTGGCGCATGTGCATTGATTATAGGAAACTTAATTCAATGACTAGAAAAGATCATTTTCCTTTACCTTTCATGGATCAAATTCTAGAAAGAGTTGCAGGTCATGAATTTTATTGTTTCCTAGATGGCTATTCAGGCTACAACCAAATTGAAATTGCATTGGAAGATCAAGAGAAAACTACTTTCACATGTCCATTTGGTACTTTTGCATATCGAAGGATGCCTTTTGGATTATGTAATGCACCGGCCACGTTTCAAAGATGCATGCTTAGTATATTCAGTGATATGGTTGAACGTTTTCTTGAGATTTTTATGGATGATTTTTCTGTTTTTGGTGATTCCTTTGATGATTGTTTGACTAACTTAGAAAAGGTTTTGAGCAGGTGTGAATAGAAGAATCTTGTACTGAATTGGGAAAAATGTCACTTTATGGTAACAGACGGCATTGTACTTGGTCACATTGTTTCATCAAAAGGAATTGAGGTTGACAAATCTAAAATCGAGTTAATTGCTAACTTGCCAACACCAAAATCTATTAAAGATGTTAGATCATTCTTAGGACATGCTGGTTTTTATAGAAGGTTCATCAAAGATTTTAGTGTGATATCTAAGCCCTTGAGTAACCTTCTAACAAAGGATAATATTTTTGAATGGACTGAACATTGTGAAGAAGCCTTTGTTAAACTTAAAAACCTGCTTGCTTCTGCTCCTGTCATTCAACCTCCTGATTGGTCATTACCTTTTGAAATAATGTGTGACGCTAGTGATTATGCCGTGGGTGCTGTATTGGGACAAAGAAAAGATAAGAAACCTTATGTGATTTACTATGCAAGTAAAACTTTAAATAGTGCTCAAATGAATTACACCACCACTGAAAAAGAATTACTTGCAGTAGTATTTGCATGTGAAAAATTCAGGTCTTATATTTTTGGCTCACCTGTTGTTGTTTTTAGTGATCATGCAGCATTGAAATATCTTCTTTCTAAGAAAGATTCTAAGGCTAGATTGGTTCGGTGGATTTTGTTACTTCAAGAATTTGATATCACAATCAAAGACAAGAAAGGCACCGAAAATGTTGTCGCAGATCACTTGTCAAGACTGACAACAGAATCGAGATCTGACATCACACCAATCGATGACTACTTTCCTGACGAATCTTTATTTTCTGTCTCTACAATGCCTTGGTATGCTAATTGATGTAACCATATTATTCGATAGTTTCACCCACATCTACCTAATGTTTTGTCCATGTTTTATATATAAAATGCCTTGATATTCTTTGTTTTTTGTTTTGAAGGCATTTTTGGATGAAAGATGCAAAAAGGAGTAAATTGGAGGTAATTGGCAGATTTGACGTTCAGTCGATGTTTTGTGCAGAGCGTGAGTTCTAGAGATCGAAATGAAGTGATTCCAATGGCACTAAAAAGCTAACATCCATACCTTTCTGGAAATGTAATGCACGAAAAATAAAAGGAGAAAGATCATGGAAATCACATCCTGCAAAATCAAATCTCGCATTCTGCCAGTGTTGACCTTTGGTCATTAAAAATTTAATATCTGGAGCTACAGAAGTCCAATTGATGCAAACTCAATTTTCTTGGATTCATAATTCAAAGACCTATCCACGCTCCAAATTTCAGCCAAAACCGATGTCATATGAGGGAGATATGATTTTCCAAAGATGACAACTGAATTCTGCCAGCAAACAGGTTTCGTGAAGAAACGAGTCCAAATTACATTTCGAAGCATCTAAACCGACATCCAAGTTTTTATATCAGCAATTTAGCTCCTCTAAGTCAGAGTTTGAAGATTTCATGCAAGGCTATTTCTCCTTTTAGGAAAAATAGTTATTGAAGTACTTAAATGTAAACTGTCAACTTAAGGAAGGACTATTTTGTAAAATAGAGACTAGGGTTTCTTAGCATATAAAAAGAAAGAGAGAAGGGGCAGCAGCTAGCAGAAAAGAGGGAGAGCAGAAGGAGGCAGCAGCCAGCAGAGAATAAACACAAATTCTCTCCTCTACAAACCCAAAAATCATGCTCTTTTCATTCTTTAGAAGTAGTTGTTCAATAGTTATGCAAGGCTAAGCTCTTTTCTTGGTTGCAAGGACACAACAAACCTTCGGATTTCAAGAACCGTGAGATTTATTCTTCCTTTTATTTTCAGTTTATGTTATGAATGAATATGATTGTTTTCCTATGCATATTTCCTATGATTGTTGTTGATGATTGCTAGAGCGAACTCTAAGTTATTGTTGTGAACAATCTATTGCTTCACAAGTTCATATATCACAACTCCGGTTTTGATATTAAACTTAGCAATAGATTGTTCACAACAATAACTTAGAGTTCGCTCTAGCAATCATCAACAACAATCATAGGAAATATGCATAGGAGAACAATCATATTCATTCATAACATAAACTGAAAATAAAAGGAAGAATAAATCTCACGGTTCTTGAAATCCGAAGGTTTGTTGTGTCCTTGCAACCAAGGTTTGTTTTCTTGATAAGTTTTGGTTTTAATTGATTTTGTTTGCTAGTTTAATTGCTGCCATAGTTTAGATAATCACAAACCAAATCCCCCCAATTACATAACGTACAACATAAAAATCTGACTTGAAACTTCCTCGTGGGATCGACCCCTTGCTTGCTCTATACTATCTTGTGTGTTGTGTTTGAAGCTAGGGTAATTAATTTGTGCGACCGCGACATCGCAACAAATTTTGGCGCCGTTGCCGGGGAGGTAATTTTAGTTGATTGTTGTGCTTGTACTGTTATTTTTATTTGCTGTGATTAAAAAAAAAAAAAAAAGAAAGAGAGAAACATAATTTTTGCTTGCGACGGTACTGTTCACTTGCGGTAGCGGTACTGTTCAAAACAGAGTTTTTGGAGGAATTAGGTATCGGCCTTTTGTTTTCTGAAGGGAAACGACGTTTTGAACAGGACTAGTGATAAATCACTAGCCCCACCCTTTTGAGGCCAAATTCCGCTGTTTGCTGGTGTTTTTAGGCAGTCTTAGTTTTCTACCGTAGGATTTTCGTACAATTTGCATTGTTTTTGATCTCTTGTGTGGTTACTTTCTTTTGAGTTTTCTTAGCAATTTATGCCTGTGACCCGTTCTACTAATCAAATTCAAGTGCAGATTGATCTTGAAATAGAAAGCACTTTACGCAGGTTAAGAAAGGAAGCTCGCCTCAACACCATGGCTATTGCACGACAACAAACACTCAAGGAGCTTGCTGCTCCTAACGTGGAAAATCAACCATTGTGCATAAACATTGACAATAATGTAAACTTTGAGCTCAAATCTGGTTTTATACATTTGTTACCAACATTTAATGGTCTTGCAGGAGAAGATCCTCATACTCATCTCAAGGAGTTCCATATGGTTTGTGTTGGCATGAAACCGAATGGAGTTGATGAAGAACAAGTTAAGTTGAAAGCTTTCCCTTTCTCTTTGAAGGGGGCAGCAAAGGCATGGCTTTTCTCTATTCTCCCAGGATCTATTGGAACTTGGAATGCTATGAAGAAGATTTTCCTTGAGAAGTATTTCCCAGCATCTCGAGTTGCCAACATAAGGAAAGAAATATGTGGGATTCGGCAATCTCATGGAGAGACACTCTCTGAATATTGGGAAAGATTTGAGCAACTCTGCATTCAATGTCCTCATCATCAAATACCCGATCAGCTGCTCATTCAATATTTCTATGAAGGATTGATGCCTACTGACCGTAGTATCATTGATGCTGCAAGTGGAGGTGCATTGGTGGATAAGACACCCGAGGCTGCACGCCAATTGATCTCAAACATGGCAGCCAACTCAAAACAGTTTGGCACTCGTGGAGACTTCTCCAACAAACGAGTAAATGAGGTAAGTATTTCTAACCTTGAAAATAAAGTTAATGATCTTACTTCTCTTGTGCGTTCTTTGGCTTGTGGAAATGTGCAGCAGGTGAAAGTTTGTAGCATATGCTCCTTACAAGGACATGCTTCGGATATGTGCCCAACAATGCAAGAAGATTACATTGAACAAGCTCATGCAATTGATGGAGCATTCAATGGACAGCCCCAGCGTAAATATGATCCCTTTTCCAACACGTACAATCCTGGATGGAGAGATCATCCCAACTTACGCTACAGCAACCCATCCCAACAAGGCAATCAAGGCCGACAGTTCCATCCCCATGGATTTCAGCCCCAACAAAATTATCAAGCAAGACAGCCCCCTCCATTCACAAACTCCAATGTTGTGGGGTCGTCATCCAATGATGATCTTCGTGAGATGATGAAAACTTTGGCTTCTAATACTGTTACCTTGCAACAAAATGTCATGTCTTTTCAACAGGAAACAAGGTCAAGTATTCACAACTTGGAAAAGCAAATGGGGCAAGTAGCTTCAAGCGTAGGGAAATTAGAAGCACAAATGAATGGAAAGTTGCCCTCCCAAGCATTAAATCCAAAAGAGAATGTTAGTGCAATCATGCTGCGAAGTGGGAAAGAACTTGAAGAGCAAAGGTCAAAACAAATTGAGATGGAGGAAGAAAAAGAGATAGAAACTGAATTGAGTACAAAGAAGGAACATCCTTCTCCTCCACAAACTGAAATAAAGACCAACACTCGAAAGGTAACTCCTCACTCAATTAATTCCAGTTTTAAAACAATTCCACCCTTTCCTGTGAGTTCTTCTAGGTCAAAGAAAGAAGAGAAAGAAAAAGAGATTTTAGAGGTTTTCAAGAAAGTGGAACTCAACATTCCTTTGCTTGATGCTATCAAGCAAATTCCCAAGTATGCAAAATTCTTGAAGGAGTTGTGTACTACCAAGAGAGCTTTCAAACTGAAAGGTCATGAAACGGTAAGTATGGGTGAAGTTGTATCTGCCGTTGTTCAAAAGAATCTGCCTTTGAAACAAAAAGACCCAGGTGCGTTTACTATCCCATATGTCATTGGTAATGCTAGTTTTAAAAGAGCTTTATGCGATTTAGGTGCATCCATTAGTGTTATGCCCAAACATGTTTATGATTCTCTTAGTCTTGAGCCTTTGAATAAAACTAGCATTGTAATACAACTTGCGGATCGTAGTTTTGTTTACCCACTTGGTGTGATAGAAGATGTCCTAGTCAAGATTGATAGTTTGGTTATTCCATGTGATTTTTATATTCTTGATATGGAACATGATTCTTGTGATTCATCAACCAGCACTCCTATATTGTTTGGGAGACCATTCTTGAAAACCGCCAACACAAAGATTGATTGTGGTAAGGATACCTTGTCTATGGAAGTAGGAGATGAAAAAATTGAATTCAATTTTCATGATGCAATGAAATATCCTTATAGCAATGTTTATTCTATCACATGCTATGACCAAATTGATAAGTGTGTGCAGCAAGTTTGTGATTTTGATTGCGAAGATGGATTAAGCATAGCTTTGAGCTATGGCTATGATTTCACCAAGATAGAAGAGATAGAGAGGCACGTGTGTGTTCCCCAAAACATGCACGAATCAGTATTGGCCTTACAAGCTTTGCAAACCGTTCCTCATGGTAATGTCTTTGTTGATTTAGTACTCTCGCATAAAAAGCTTTTGCCATCTATTTTACAGGCCCCCGAGTTAGAATTAAAACCTTTGCCCGATAATTTGAAATATGTATTCATTGGCGACAACAATACACTTCCCGTTATCATAGCAAAAGGTTTGACAAGTATGCAAGAGGAAAAACTTGTGAAGTTGTTGTGTGATCACAAGACGGCCATTAGATGGACTTTAGCCGACATCAAGGGCATTAGTCCCTCAATGTGTATGCATCACATACTATTGGAGGACAACGCAAAACCAACAAGGGAAATGCAAAGGAGGTTGAGCCCGCCTATGATGGAGGTAGTGAAAGCTGAAATTTTGAAACTGTTAGATGCAGGAGTCATTTACCCCATCACTGACAGTAAATGGGTCGCGCCAATCCATGTGGTGCCCAAAAAGACAGGAATCACATTGGTGAAAAACAAAAATGATGAGCTCATTCCTACTCGCATCTCGAGTGGATGGAGAATGTGTGTTGATTACAGAAAGCTCAATCTTTCTACACGCAAAGATCATTTCCCATTACCATTCATGGATCAAATGCTTGAACGCCTAGCAGGTAAGTCTTTTTATTGCTTTCTTGATGGATATAGTGGATACAATCAGATTGTTATTAATCCTGAGGATCAAGAAAAGACTACATTTACATGTCCATTTGGTACATATGCATATAGGAGAATGCCTTTTGGTCTCTGTAATGCTCCTGCAACTTTTCAAAGATGCATGATGAGTATTTTTTCTGACTATGTTGAAAGAATAATCGAGGTTTTTATGGATGATTTCACGGTGTATGGTGATTCTTTTGATAAATGTCTAGAAAATTTATCTTTAATCTTGAAAAGGTGCATTGAAACTAACCTTGTCTTGAACTATGAAAAGTGTTATTTTATGGTAGAACAAGGAATAGTTCTTGGGCATGTTGTGTCTTTACGTGGATTAGAGGTTGATAAAGCTAAGATAGATGTTATTTCATCATTGACTTACCCCTCATGCGTGAGGGAAGTTCGTTCTTTTCTAGGCCATGCAGGTTTCTATCGACGCTTTATCAAAGATTTCTCGAAGATTACAGCACCCTTGTGTAAACTATTAGCCAAAGAAGTAGATTTTATGTTTGATCAAGCATGTAAAGATGCCCATGATGAGCTTAAAAGACGTGTCACATCTGCCCCTATCATCCAACCACCAAATTGGGATGAACCTTTTGAGATAATGTGTGATGCGAGTGACTAAGCGGTAGGAGCTGTGCTTGGGCAAAGAATTGGGAAGAATTTGCATGTTATCGCCTATGCTTCTCGTATGTTGGATGGAGCACAATGCAATTACCATACAACTGAAAAGGAACTTTTTGCAGTGGTGTTTGCTCTTGAAAAATTCAGGTCATATCTACTTGGTACAAAAGTCATTGTTTTTACTGATCATGCAGCTCTCAGGTATCTTTTGAAGAAGAAGGAGTCCAAACCAAGACTGATTAGGTGGATCTTGCTTTTACAAGAATTCGATCTTGAGATCAAAGACAAAAAAGGTGCCGAAAACCATGTGGCTGATCACTTGAGCCGACTGAGGACTGAGGATATACAGATCGAAACAATAAGAGAGACATTCCCCGATGAGCAGTTGTATATGTTGCATTCCTCTACAAGACCATGGTATGCTGATTTGGTAAACTATTTAGTCACCAAAGAATTCCCTCCAGGTTTGTCTAAACCCCAAAAAGATAAGTTACGAGCTGATGCTAAATATTATTTTTGGGACGATCCTTACCTTTGGAAATTTTGTGCGGATCAAGTAGTTAGGAGGTGTGTATCACAAGATGAATTTCATTCCATTCTCACTTTTTGTCATTCTCATTCTTGTGGTGGGCATTTTGGAGCAAAAAGAACAGCCCACAAGGTACTTGAAAGTGGTTTCTATTGGCCTTCTATTTTTAAAGATGCATATCACTTCTGCAAATCATGTGAAAAATGCCAAAGAACAGGTAATATCACTCATAAGAATCAAATGCCTTTAACGAATATTCTTGTAAGTGAAATTTTTTATGTTTGGGGTATTGACTTTATGGGTCCATTTCCTTCTTCATTTGGCAATCTTTATATTCTTCTTGCTGTTGATTATGTGTCTAAATGGATTGAGGCAAAAGCCACACGAACTAACGATGCTAAGGTTGTTTTAGATTTTGTCAGGACTCACATATTTGACAGGTTTGGAATCCCTAAAGCTATCATTAGTGATCGTGGCACTCATTTCTGTAATCGTTCCATGGAAGCATTGCTACGCAAATATCATGTGACTCATCGAACTTCCACAGCATATCATCCTCAAACGAATGGCCAAGCTGAAATTTCAAATCGAGAAATCAAGTCCATTTTGGAGAAAACAGTGCAACCTAACCGGCGAGATTGGAGTCTACGTCTTGGAGATGCACTTTGGGCTTATCGGACTGCTTATAAATCACCTATAGGAATGTCACCTTATAGAATGATTTATGGGAAAGCATGTCATCTACCGGTGGAGCTTGAACACAAAGCTTTTTGGGCCATTAAACAATGTAACATGGATTATGATGCTGCTGGGATTGCAAGAAAACTGCAACTACAAGAGTTGGAAGAAATTCGAAATGATGCTTACGAGAATGCAAGGATTTACAAAGAAAAGACTAAGAATCTTCATGACCGAATGCTTACAAGAAAGGAGTTTCATGTTGGAGACAAAGTCCTTCTTTATCATTCGCGTTTGAAACTTTTTCCTGGAAAATTGCGCTCTCGTTGGATTGGACCCTTTGTTGTTTCTAATGTTTTTCCTTATGGTGCAGTTGAAATTACAAGTTTAGAAACCAACAAAGTACTCAAGGTCAATGGGCATCGTTTGAAACCTTTCTATGAAGGTTGGACGGCAGAACTCACCACTTTTGTAGAGTTAGCTGAACCAATCTATGAAGAATGAGCATGCCACATGTCAAGCCAATGACATAAAACAAAAGCGCTTACTGGGAGGCAACCCAGCACAAAAAGAAAAAAAATCAGATTTGCTTTCTTTGTCCTTATCTTTTATTTTTTTCGCATTTTAATTTTTTTTCCTGTCATTCTCTTATGTTCCTTTACTTTTATTTCAACATTGAGGACAATGTTGTGTTTTAAGTGTGGGGGTATTGGGAGAATTTTAGTTTTCTTTGTTGTTCTTTAAAAGAAAAAAAAATTTATGTTTGATCTTTTGAACTCTCATTGGTTTTTTAGAATATGAGTATTATGTATGAGAATTAGTTGAGATAGATGAAGATATAAATCAAATGAAGGAGTATGCATGTAAATTTTAAGGTTTAATTGGTTTAGGGATTGACTTTGAGAATATGCCATGTTGACTTTATAGTGTTATACCAATGCAAGCTTTTGAGCCTTCAACATTATATTCTTTGATTGTGCATTCTTTCAATGATATGTATCTCTAGAACTTGCTTCATATCTTGTTGAGATTACATTCGCATTACATATATACATAAAGATGATAAAGGCATTCAAAATTTTAATCACTTGAACCAAAAAAGTCAACCTAAAGCATATTATCCTTAGTGAGCCCCTTTTGAGCTTGTTTATCTTTTCTTTGCTTTATCCATGTATAAGCCTTAACTTTTTATATGTTTTCCTTTTCCCCTGGCCAAGGATTAGTAGAGCATATACTTATGATATCTTATGGAATTATGGTTGGAAATTATGTGAAAAGAAAGAAGAAGTGATGCTTGATGAAAAGATGGACAAAGTTGCCAAAGGTAAAAAAGAAAAAAAAAAGAGAAAAAAAAAGGAAAAAAAAGAGAAAAAAGTGTTCCTTTATGTTCTTAAGATTTTATGTTGAAAGAGCTTGAAATCAAAAGAAGTTAAGCATTGGTGATTAAAGATGAAAAATTTATGTGCTTTGATGGAATATCTTGTTTGAAATATAATTTTTCAGAATGCTCTACTTTCTTTAGTTTGAACCTTTCCTTTTACTTTCTTTTACCTCACCTTAACCTTAGCCCCATTACAACCGGAAAATAAGACCTTTTGATTCATGTAGTACTTGTAATAAGTTGCTAATGGAGATGAGATTGAAAAGCAAGCTTATGGTAGAACATACTCTTTGATTGAATTTGAGAGATTTAAACACGTAAACCCTAAACACATGAGTGTTGGAGTGTATATCAATGAGAGGACCTATCACTTTGGCATGGCATAGATTTCATTTAAATCCCGACGATTGATTGAGTTTTGAAGTTTGCATGTAAATGAATTCATAAGAATTATACTATTTATCCTTCATGATTGTATTCTTGTTTATAATGCATATATTCTTGGACATTGATGGGAGATTAAGAGATTGATCATAGTTTTTTTCAATTTGATTTTATTTATCCTTTCTCGAGGACGAGCAAGAGCTAAGTGTGGGGGTATTTGATGTAACCATATTATTCGATAGTTTCACCCACATCTACCTAATGTTTTGTCCATGTTTTATATATAAAATGCCTTGATATTCTTTGTTTTTTGTTTTGAAGGCATTTTTGGATGAAAGATGCAAAAAGGAGTAAATTGGAGGTAATTGGCAGATTTGACGTTCAGTCGATGTTTTGTGCAGAGCGTGAGTTCTAGAGATCGAAATGAAGTGATTCCAGTGGCACTAAAAAGCTAACATCCATACCTTTCTGGAAATGTAATGCAAGAAAAATAAAAGGAGAAAGATCATGGAAATCACATCCTGCAAAGTCAAATCTCGCATTCTGCCAGTGTTGACCTTTGGTCATTAAAAATTTAATATCTGGAGCTACAGAAGTCCAATTGATGCAAACTCAATTTTCTTGGATTCCTAATTCAAAGATCTATCCACGCTCCAAATTTCAGCCAAAACCGATGTCATATGAGGGAGATATGATTTTCCAAAGATGACAATTGAATTCTGCCAGCAAACAGGTTTCGTGAAGAAACGAGTCCAAATTACATTTCGAAGCATCTAAACCGACATCCAAGTTTTTATATCAGCAATTTAGCTCCTCTAAGTCAGAGTTTGAAGATTTCATGCAAGGCTATTTCTCCTTTTTAGGAAAAATAGTTATTGAAGTACTTAAATGTAAACTGTCAACTTAAGGAAGGACTATTTTGTAAAATAGAGACTAGGGTTTCTTAGCATATAAAAAGAAAGAGAGAAGGGGCAGCAGCTAGCAGAAAAGAGGGAGAGCAGAAGGAGGCAGCAGCCAGCAGAGAATAAACACAAATTCTCTCCTCTACAAACCCAAAAATCATGCTCTTTTCATTCTTTAGAAGTAGTTGTTCAATAGTTATGCAAGGCTAAGCTCTTTTCTTGGTTGCAAGGACACAACAAACCTTCGGATTTCAAGAACCGTGAGATTTATTCTTCCTTTTATTTTCAGTTTATGTTATGAATGAATATGATTGTTTTCCTATGCATATTTCCTATGATTGTTGTTGATGATTGCTAGAGCGAACTCTAAGTTATTGTTGTGAACAATCTATTGCTAAGTTTAATATCAAAACCGGAGTTGTGATATATGAACTTGTGAAGCAACTAAGCTTAATAATTGTGGCGGAACTATGTTATTGAACTTAGGGAGAACATTTGAACAAAGTGACACAAGCTGCGGACAGCTTGTATGTTAATCTTGATGAAATTATCTAGTTCTTAAAGCTACCATTAAATTGAATCATTAGTGCGGACACTTTGATTGTTTGTTGGTTAGGATTAGTTATACGGCGGATCCGTTAATTAATCAACGTTAAGAAAAGATAAAATTTCAGAACATAAACTGCAATTTTCGTTTCAAGGATCGGTTCTAATTTCCGTTGGTGGATGTGTGCTTGCGACCAAGGTTTGTTTTCTTGATAAGTTTTGGTTTTAATTGATTTTGTTTGCTAGTTTAATTGCTGCCATAGTTTAGATAATCACAAACCAAATCCCCCCAATTACATAACGTACAACATAAAAATCTGACTTGAAACTTCCTCGTGGGATCGACCCCTTGCTTGCTCTATACTATCTTGTGTGTTGTGTTTGAAGCTAGGGTAATTAATTTGTGCGACCGCGACATCGCAACACTAATATTGTTAATTTTCTTGTTTCAGGACAATTGCCAACTCATTGGAGTACCCAAGACAAAAGAAAGTTCTTGAACGAAGTGAAGAACTTTTATTGGGATGACCCTTATTTATTCAAATATTGTCCTGATCAAATATTTCGAAGATGCATTCCTGACAATGAGGTAAGTAGTGTTATTAAATTTTGTCATTCTGAGGCATGTGGGGGTCATTTCTCATCAAGAAAGACCACTGCAAAAATCTTACAAAGTGGATTTTACTGGCCCAGCATGTTCAAGGATTCACATGCATTCTGCAAGACTTCTGAAAATTGTCAAAAGTTGGGATCTATTTCAAAACGTCACATGATGCCTTTAAATCCTATTCTTGTCATTGAGATCTTTGACTGTTGGGGTATAGATTTCATGGGTCCATTTCCTCCATCATTTGGTTTCTTGTACATATTAGTCGCAGTAGATTATGTTTCAAAATGGATAGAGGCAATTCCAAGTCGAAACAATGACCACAAAACAGTGATAAAGTTCTTGAAAGAAAATATTTTGAGTCGATTTGGAATCCCTCGAGCCATGATAAGTGATGGTGGAACACATTTCTGCAACAAGCCATTTGAGTCTTTAATGAAGAAATATGGAATCACACACAAAGTTGCCACCCCTTATCATCCTCAGACAAGTGGACAAGTAGAGCTTGCTAATAGGGAGATCAAACAGATCTTAGAAAAAACAGTGAACCCTAATAGGAAAGACTGGTCTTTAAGACTTAATGATGCACTTTGGGCTTATCGAACTGCTTATAAAACATCATTAGGTATGTCACCTTATAGACTAGTCTATGGAAAACCTTGTCACTTGCCTGTGGAACTTGAACATAAAGCTTATTGGGCTATTAAAGCTTTCAATTCAAACCTTGATGATGCTAGTCAGCTGCGTAAGTTACAAATAAATGAGCTTGAGGAAATAAGAAATGATGCATATGAGAATTCAAAAATTCATAAAGCAAGAATCAAAGAATTTCATGACAAGAGAATCTTGAGAAAAACATTTGATGTTGGTCAAAAAGTCTTGCTTTATAATTCTCGACTCCATTTATTTCCTGGAAAACTAAGATCAAGATGGAGTGGTCCTTTCATTGTGAAACATGTGTATCCATATGGGGCCTGTGATATCGAGAATCCAAAGAATGACAATGTTTTCAAGGTAAATGGACATCGTTTGAAAGTCTACTTTGATAATTTTTCAGTTGAAAATGACTCTATTGAATTGAGTGATCCTGTATATAAAGATTGATTTGTTTTCTCACATTGTTTTGTGCTTTTTTTTGCTAGGCTCTCTGACCCCGGTCAAATGGCGGATAACGGTACTCCGTGACTTCAGTCGGTTCTTTCAGTTTCCCATAATAACTTATATCTGTATATATTTGTGCAATACTTTGCTATTTCTCCCTTCTTTGACTCTCTTCTCCAATTCTCATTTGAAAATGGACACCACTCTTGAAAAATTGAAAAAGTACTTTCCCGCTCTGCCTCAGAATGCGATTACAAAAATTTACCGTGCTAGGTGTGCAAGATTGAAGTTGTTAATGAATCATGGAATTCCTGAAGATATTCGCTGGCTGATTGAAACAAAGGTCCGATTATTAGGTGAGTCCTCCAATTCTTTCATTTCACACATGCCTGGAACAGGTAAAAGCACTTTTGCAAAGAAACGTCGTGCAAAACGACTGAAGTCTGTCACCGATGTGCCAGATGGACTTGTAATGCAACATGTCATTCTTTAGGAATGGTATCTATAAACCGTGAAGATAAAATACAATTCATTAAGGATGGCTTGAGTAAGGGGTCTTTAGATAATCTTTTGTTGACCCTTGAGACGCATCCTAGTGGAGATGTGCATCGTGCAATTCATGATTTATGACCCCATTTTCATAAAGAACATGATAGACTTAGTCTTGGGAATCTGACTAAAAAAGACCCTGTTTGCCAGTTTTTAAGAAAACTGGATGGGAAGCCTATCCCCGACCCATAGAGGACGTTTAAGCCGTTCTTGGACGTAAAACCAAGGGAAGATGTGAGCCACAATCACAACTACCTATACATAAACATGCTTTTTCCAAATAAATAAATAAATAAAGAGAGAAAGAGAGAGAGAGTGTGTGAGACTCCAGCTGGCCTACATATAGGTGATATGATTGCATTTTCAATTCCGCATCTATAAAATCTTCTCTTCCTTCCCCTCATTTCTACTCAATCCTTACATTATACACATATAGAAGTGTGTAGAAATGGCAGGTCCCTCAAGTTATCACATAAAAAATATTTGTGTTTTCGGTGGATCCAGTCCTGGGAAGGAAATAGCTTTTTTAGAAGCAGCAAATCATCTTGGTCAGGTACTAGCTGAGAGAAAGATTCATTTAGTGTATGGGGGAGGCAACCTTGGGTTAATGGGGGGTGTGGCAATAGCTGCATTTTTAGGAGATAGTCAAGTTTTGGAGGTCGTCCTCGAAGCTTTAACAAAAGGAGACATAATTGAAAGAACAATTGGAGAGGAACTACAGGTCTCCACAATGTTTGATCGAATGAATACAATGTTTAACCATGCTGATGCCTTCATTGCCTTACCAGGTGGTCTGGGCACATTAGAAGAGATCTTTCATATTTCCTCTTGGGCCCAATTTCACATTCACCATAAACCTATCGGTTTGCTCAATGTTAATGGTTTTTATGATAATTTGTTGTCTTTTCTTGATCAAGCTGTGGAACAGGAATTTCTAACATCTTCGGCACGACAAATCATAATCTCTGCTGCTACTGCTGAACAGTTGATCGACAAACTACAATCTTTCACCCCTGTAATTGATCCTTCCATGAGTGGCATAAATTGGTCAACTACAGAAAGCCGTAAAAAGCTTAGATTGGATTTGAGCCTTCGTTTGTGAATCCTTGTGTCTTTTGGTTTTATTTCTAGCATAGTATTTTGTTCTGTTATTTCTTATATTTGTTTAAGTGTGTTTCAGGTTTGTCAGTGTTCGTTGTTTCAGGTAATGTCTTCTATACTCTATCTTTCTACCTTAGGACATTGAGGACAATGTCTCGTTTTGGTTGGGGGGAGAGGGTAGTAGTATATATATAAAAAAAAAACTAACCAACTAACTGTTTTTGTTTTTAAAAAACCATTTGGCAAAACTGTTATTACTAGGATGGCAAAGTAATGGGGAATTTTATTGACTCTTGAGACACATCTTAGTAAACATTTTCTAATGGTTATTTGCAATATTCATAACAAGGCCTATTAGAATACTTCTTGAAATATTCAGGTTTACAAACTCTCGCGTTGTTATCACTTAATTCTGCTCATATACTCATTTAACAAGTATTCTTAAACCTTCATTTTCACACACACACTTTAACATATGATTGTGGGTTGCGTATTGGATTATTACATTATTTATGTTCTTTTGTTAAAGGTAACAACTAAGGGATAGGGATAGTATATAATTTTCAAAAAAATAAAAAAATGATGATAATAAAAACGTAGATAAGTTTGATTTCGTAGCCTTCCTAACCTAAACAATTAAGCCCGAAGGGGTGTTTTAACACCTAATACCCTAAAGTCAACTGACTTGGGAGCTATTGGCCCAAAGCTTGTTACATGGGTTAAAGAGAAAAGCTTAAGGGAATCAAACATTGCACTATCTACGTATTAGTATCTGCAACCCGAGTTACTAAGCTTGTAGGGGTGTCTCAACACCTAATGCCCTAAGACCAACTGGTCTGGGAGTCATTAGCCGAAAGCTCGTTACATGGGTTAAAGATGCATTGTGTGTGTGTGTATATATATATATATTAAAAAAGAAGAAAATAATAATAATAATAATAATCCTAACCCAAGGAAGTTAACCTTAAACATTAGAACAGAATATTGTTTTCTTCCAAGTAAAGCCCCATAACTATATGTTGATATTTTGAACACAAGAGAAAGGTTTATTAATATCTTGTTTAAAAGGTATTGAGCAGATATATAAATTTAATGAGAGTTTGTTTATCTGGATAGATTAATGGAAGTTGAATGATGAATGCCTTGCTTTGTGGAATTTGCAAATTTTTTTTCTATTTTAACGCTTTAATTACTAGGGACTAGTAATAAGCTGGTTGGGGGGTGTGATTAGTACTTAAAAGTGCATTTTTATCAAGGTTTTATATCATCATTTTTGCACTTAAAGTATCAATAACTCCTTAACTAAAGCATGTTTTATAATAACATATCTAATTATATAAGACACCTTTAATTTATGGTAAATGTTCATCTTAAATGCAGGCCTATCACATAAATGAAAGAATTGATTGATGAGTTGAAGTACTGAAATTGAAAGGACAAAGAGATGGCCAAACTTAGAAAAGAGATGCTGGTGCAGTCCAAACTAGAACACTGTTCGGTAATTGGGTCATATCTAGAGCTGTAGATCTTGGATTTAGGTCCATTTTATATGGATGGAAAGATAAGACATAGGCCTACAACTTTCATGTGGAGCCCAAGATTTAATAAGGCCGTTTTCAAGTCCAAATTGTAGCAACAAAGAAGAAGTCCGAATCTGTCCTGCAGCCCAGACACTGTTCAGTGTTCAGCCCATATCTCGAGTTATAGAAGTCCAAATGATCTCAAAGTTTTACCCTGGAAAGATGAGACAATTTCCTAGAACTTTCATGATTGAAGTCTGTTCAAATTATGACGTTATCAATGACGTTTTTGGCAGACAAGAAGATAAGAATTGTCACCAAGTCAAGATGTGGCCACCCACTCATCAATTAGTCAACAAATCAATAGTTCTAAATTTTGGCCTATAAAAAGAGGCATTTGCCATGTATTTAGGCATCTTGGTGTTCAGATCAAGATCATGCTCTTGCTTTCTCTCTTTGTATTGCTTATGCTTTGCTTTCATTAATATCAAGTTTATGCCTTTCATTTCCTTTCCTTTACTTAGTTAACTTTTATCTTACTTATGTTCTTATCTTGTTTATTTATGTTTGTTTCTTTCATTATGTCTAGCTAAGTTAATTATGTCAAGGTGAAAAGGTTACACTAATGGTGTAAGGATAAGTATAATATAAACTCAACATGGACTTTAATGTTGGATAATAACATGCTTTATATTTGTTATCTTGTTCACTTTTAATACTTTGCTTGTTAAATGATTAATCTAGATTTATGTTGTATAACACTTGGTACAACAAATACTTGGCACTTTCATAGCCCATACTGTATGGTATAACCGACACCTAAGCTATGAAAGGAACTTGATTTGTTGTTAACATAAGTTATAATCATGAATGCCTGAAAACATTTACAAGTATTAGCATTATTCGAATAAGATAGCTAATGTAATCATGTTAACAATTTATAATCTGACTGGAACCTCCTTGTGTGTGGTTTCCAATTGAATAATAAGAGTTTATACTATACTTGTTTGAAATACCATTAGTGGATCCTCTAACCTTGACATTTGTTGTTATCATTGTTTAATCCTTACATTAATCTTCCATCTCAAAGTTCTCATCAACTTCTTCTTCTTCTTCTTCCTTATTATTATTATTATTATTAATAGTATTATTGGTGTTATTACTACTACTACTACTACTACTATTACTACTACTATTACTATTATTATTGTTATTGTTGTTATTGTTGTTACTATTGTTGTTGTATTATTGTTGCTTATAGTTTATACAAGTAACCTCCCTGTGGTTCGACCCCAGTTTTGCCGGGTTATTTATTACTTCGACACTCCTGCACTTGGGAAAAGACATCAATCTTTTGGTCGTGTCATAACTCAATCTGATTTGGAATCAAATCACTTTTTTCCCTCTTGTTTTATCTTTTCCACCTTGATTTGCATTGCACCTTGAAAAAACCACATTAGCCTTTTAATTTTTCCCCTTCAGATTTAGTCCATGTTCTCTTAATTCTAATTTTCTTATTTGAAAATATTATTTTAAATTGAAAAGTATTTTCAATTTCATCATTCTTTAATTTTCTCATCTTTCAAATTTGATCTTCATTCTTTTGATGACTATTTTTATATATATTTCATATGATTTATGAATTTGATTTCTTTTTACAATTTCATCTTTTTTTTTGTATCAAGACCTTGTTATTTTTATTGCTATTTTTCTTCTTCGACAAGTTTTTTAGATTGATTATTTTTTTCAATTTTATCCTTCAACATTAAATTGGTTAGTTATTCACCTTCTTAATTAAGCCTGAGTCTGAGATTTCACGGGTTACAATTTTGAAATATTAACCCAAGTTCAGAAGATTCTGAGTTTGCTTTGTTTTCCATGTTATTAAATTATATATATATATATATATATATATATATATATATATATTATTAAATTAAATGAACTTTTCTTATGCTTCTTTAAAATCCTAGTTTACTCGAGTCACTTTTTTATGTTCTTTTTTTGAATTCTATGTTTTTTTTTTTTTCGTTTCTAGCCTTCAGTATTTGACTTATTATAATTGAACGTCCTAATTTATTTCAGTAAGGGTTTCATGGTTTTATCATGATCTCATATCTTAGATCATGGGTTTCACAGGTTAATCATGGTCGGCCCAGGCCAATCCAATGTGCAACCGTCTCAATATTTTTTTAGAAAAATATGTCATTCAACATGCTACCATTTAAGTGTTTTTAAAGTGTTTTTAGCTAGAATGTATTGAATTTGTTACTTCCTAACAACTTTGTATTTTTTAAAAAATATTCGACCCACTACGTAGTGGGGGTCAAAAAACTAGTTTGACCTATTGTCACTATTGCTTTGTTAAACTTGTTTTATAAAGCTCACTCTTGCTTTGTTTAATTTATTTCTAGTACTTCACGATTTATTATAAAAAAATATTATGGATTCTATTTTCACATTAACAAAAAGAAATGATTTTAATCAAGTTTGTTAGTTCATTTCAATTCCATAAGTATTGCAAATAGTATAATTGAATTCAATTTTGTGTTTTAATATTTTATTCTAAACATAATAATATAATATGTTATCAATTGAATTTAAATCACATGTAAAATTGAATTCAATTTCACATGTTATTTGGTTCCAAATAGGCTGTTATATATTTTTGTCTAACAATTGATTTGGTTTCTCTCTCACGTGTGTAGGAAAACAATGATGGTGCTCATGGATTAATTTGTAACATCCTATACTTACTTATTCACATTAAAGAAAGAGACAAAAATAAAGAGAAGAGATAATATAAAATTCATGACTTACTAAAAGTAATAAAAATATCTCTACTTAGGATTTCTTTCTCCTAGCTATATCTCTTTATTTATTCAAAGTGGACCCTAGGAAGTAACTACTAAGATGCCATTAGTTACTTCCTGAGCATCATAAAATTCATCTTTGTGTTAAGGAATGAGAGATCATAAAATACTGTGCAATTAACAATTAAATTAAAATTGAAAAAAAACAAACTAAAAAGGATCAACATTTCACCGTGCACTAAGACACATGTTACTGCGGATTGGAACAGTGAAATGACCCTTTTATCAATCTCAAGAAATATCATTTAACTAGCTATTGGGGGTAAAATAGTCTTTTTCATATGATTTATTTGTCATTATCATATTGATTGGGAACACATAAGTCTTTTTACATTTTAGCATAATGAAATGACTTAAAACCATTAAACAAACAAAAATAAAATAAAATTAGGTTCAGAGGCATTTTGGTCTTGTAATGCTTTAATTGCACACTGAAATGACTGCAATGCCCTTAAAAGAAAAAAAAATTAAAACTTGCATCCCTTAATTTTTTGTATTTTTATCATGGTTTTTTTTAGTTATTATCAATTTGAATGAGGAGCAATTTGATCTTTTAACAAATACAAAATAAAAAAAAAAAAAAAGTTGCTAGCATGTGCGCAACACTCTTTAAACGATGCATGCAATGCCTCCTTCCATGATGGCGTTAAAAGCTCTTGCCATCCTTTTCCCATGGTCAAGCGCGTGCGCGTGGCGAAGCAACAATTGGGCTATGATGGACTTTTTTTCCTTCCTCCTCTTTCTCTCTCCTCGCCTTAGATTTTAGGTCAACCCTTCCAAAAAATAAATGTGTCCTATAAGTTTGTATTTGTATCAATTTTGATCCTCATTCTCTTGGTTGTTATTTTTTTTGCTTTTAATGGCTTTTGAAGTTGATATTTTTTTCAATTTCACCCCTCAACATTTTATTTCATGTGATTTTTGTATTTAATTTGATCATTATTCTTTTGATTGTTATTTTTTTTATCATTTTCTTGATTTTGTCTTAATTTTGTCCCTCAATATTGTATTTCTTTTAATTTATTTTTATCCAATTTGGTCCTCATTCTTTTGATTGCTATTTTTTTTACCCTTTTCTTGATTTATTTTATTTTTCAACTTAGTCCCTCATTATTTTCTTCATTTAGTTTTTATACCAAATTTGGTCCTCACTGTTTTGTTTTTTAATTTCGGATAATAAGAAATTTTGCTTCATGATTTTTTCATGTGTAGCCTTTTATGGGGTAATCCTAGTCTCATGACCAAGGTCACGAGTTTCAAATATTAACCCAATTTAACTTTGGTTTTTTTAGGTATTTTTTTTAAATTGATTTTTTTTTCAATTTCATCCTTCAACATTAGGTTATTAGACCTTGAGTTTTGTGAATTTTTTTCTTTCCTTTTTGTTGTTTTATATCGATCTCATATCCTGGGTTGCAAGTTAGTCAAGTTAACTTGGGTTGAATCAAATTTTTTTCGATGTTTTTTAAATTGATTATTTTCAGTTTTGTCTTTCATTATTTAGTTTGCTTGAGATTTAACCTCCTTTTTTTATTCAATTTCTTCTATGCGAGGTTATCCTAATTGTCATAAACTAATTTTGATTATCATTTTATTTTAGAAAAAAATAAATAAAAAATAAAAAATACAAAAGAAAAAAGTTTAAAAATACAAAAATGTAGGAGGACAAATGACTTGCATTGCAAGAATAGGCTGAAGAGGGATCTAAATGCATAAATGAGAGATGAAAGGACCAAATTGGATTTTTGACAATATTAAAAACTCAATTGCACCCTTAAAGGACTTGAATGTGAAAGACAATGCAAATTCAAGGTTAACTTAAGTGAATGTTAGACAAATTTGCATAAAACTTAAGTATGAAAACTTAATTAGATTTTTAATAGGCTAATATCATTTAATTATGGGCATAATTAAATATTTAAAAATTAATTTAGGCCAAAATTAAAAGTATTAAATTAAGTGCAAGGACTTAATTAAACTTTTAATGGGTTAAATTAATTTTATTAAGGACCTGATCGGTGAAAAATTAAGAATGGAATTTTGGAGGACCAAATTTAATTTCGACATGCTTAATCAATTGAAATCAGGGGAGAAAATGCAAGAAAATCAAAGTTCAGGGGTTAATTAAAGGCCAAATTGAAGAGATTCAGAACCATAAACTTTTCTGCAAAAGGCGCGCAACATTTGGAGCTATACCAAACTTTTCCAAGGACTAAACTGAAGAAAATCAAAAATTAAGAATTAATTGGTGGCTAAATTGAACAAATTGAAAAATAAGGACTACTTTGAAAAAGGCACCAGACTTGAGGGGTCTCAATCCATGTTTGATAAGGGCCTAATTGCACAAAATTAATCAATTTTATCTCAATTAATGTTGTTTGAGCTTAAATTAAAAATCAAAGACTAAATTGGAGACTACTCGATCCCAATTACTAAAACCCTAATTTTAAGGGTTTAAGGAAAACGATGTCGTTTTGGTTAGGGTTCTCTTATTTTGGCTAATTATGAACCACTTTTCCGAGCAACAATCAAGGCAACTCCAGCTATCATTGAACAAACAGTGACCACCATTCGATAGAGAAGCTTCCCCTCTACAAGGCTATGTTGCCCTTTTTCAATGTTTGTGCCCCACCTATCAAGCGAAAGCCCTCAACATCTTGTCCCAATGTGACCTTGTCTGGTTCAATAAAATTCAACAGTGTTACACCTAACTTTGGGTTGATGGTGAGAAGGCTACAAATTACCAAATCAAGCATGGTTTAATCATAGTTGAAAACTAGCATTCCCTTTACAAGATCCATTGCTTGGTTGGCTTTAATGACCTCCCATTTTCGACGATTAATTCGTGAAAGGTGCACAACCAATCAACCATTTTCAGCCGAGTTTTCCAAGAGTTAGACATACAGGGAGAAGGAGAACAAAAGAAGAAGAGAGGAGAGTGGTCCCATAACAAATAAGAGGAAAAATAGGAAAGAATCTCTTATGATTTAGTTTTGAAAAACCACCTTTAAACTCACAAATAGTTTCACAACCACCTGTTATTTTGAGGCTACAAAAGAAGTGTCTTTTGAAGCATGAAAGAGGATGAGAAAGGTGAAAAACAAAAGCCATGAAGAAAAGAAAAAACATTGAGAGAAAACCAATCAAATAGTAAAAAGAAAAAAAGAGAAAAAAAAAAGATTTTATGAAGAAGGAGATCAAAAGTTGTTTGGAAAGGGCTATTGGAATATGTTCAAATCAAGCAAAAGAGGCAAAAACTAGTTGCAATTGTCTCTTGAAGGTATGTTACTCAACTTCATGAAGGGTTAGAATTCTTTGAGAATATCCATCCCCTCAGCATTTTAAGCTTTGATTCATTTGTTTAAGTGTTTGTTCATGTTGTTTTTGAAATGATTCGATCATGTTTTAAGTTGTTTTTGCATATATGTTCCAGTTGCAATATGATTGTTTGTTCTTGTTGTTAATATGGTGTTTTATGATGTTTAATAAATTATTAATGGCATGCTTTTGATGTTCAAATACTTGTTTTTTATGCATGAAAAACATATGTTATGGTTTGATGATTATATGCAGAAAATGAGACATATAAAAATACTTAGTCATTCTGGTGTTGTTGTTTAGTTTTGGAAGTTCATATAGGTCATTTTGATGTTTTTTTTAATGTTGAATGAACTTTTAGATTGATAAAAATAGTATATGTGTATGTTTGTACGTTGACATTAGGTTATAGACTTTGAATCCTATGCATTTTAAGGATTACATGTTTATTATTGTTTTTTAAGGCCTCAACATGTGTACATGAGTGTATGTGACTTGTATGAATAGGCCTTAGGTATTTATTCTAGATTTTTGGTGCATTTTCTGGATTTTAGCAGATTTTGGGTTTCTAGGTTTAACATTCATCCGAAGAAAATTGCTTTGGGTTCGTGATTTCCATGTAATTTTGATCAATTGTTGGTTCTTACACATACGTATAAGTTTATTGATCATTATTCTATGATTCTGAAGGCTTAAAAACACTAAAATCTTGGCATTCGATATTTGATTCTTCATTTGTATTTTTCACAAAATCAAATAATCGTGATGATTGGTTGTTCGTTGTGATAATCTAGCCTCAAATTTTTGCTTGAAAGATGATTTTACATGTCTTTGATTTTATGAAATCTGGTCTGAAATTGAATCAGTGTTTCTGAATTTATGTTGAATGTTCTTCATGTTCATGACAAATTCTAAGTTTTGATCCATTTCAATTTGCAATTTATGAAAAATTGTGTTCTTGCCTTGTTTAATTGGTTTTAATTGGTTTGAGCTTTATTTTCTTGTTTATAAGTTAAGCCCATCAAGCCCAGCTCACATAGCTGAGCTGACTCATAAATTTTAAGGCCTTGTTTGGCCCATCTCAATTTTGCAAGAAAAAATCCTTTTTTCTTTCTTTAGAGTATGTTTGGCATACACGTCTTTATTCTTGATTATGTATTTTTATCCTTTGTATTTCTAACCCATTGCTAAACAAACCCCAAATAATTTCCAAAATTTTTGAAAACATCTAGGGACCATTTTAAAATTATTATGGATCCCTTACATGTTTTTCAACCATTTCATTTATTATTTGGGTCGTAAATTTATACTATAAGATATTAACCCGATATAAAATATACATATTTTTCTTCAAAAATTCATAGAAATGCAAAAGAAATTCAAAATTTCTTATTTAAAAAATAAAAAAATATATTTTTATTTATGTGCGTACAACCAAATTCTAAAAATTCTCATGCATATTTTATATAAAAAAAAAAATTGTATTTTTATCATACTTTGAAAAATACAAAAATCAATTAATGAGTATCATAACAACTTTGTGATTATACATTAGAATTTGGTTAAAATTTCAAAAACACCACAAAAGGCAACTTGTTTAATTAATATTTGGGGTATGAATTTTATAATATAATGCATATTTCCGGTATTAAATTAAATGAATTGCCAAAAATAAAATGTTAAGAATTAATTATAGACTTTAATATTTGAGGGTATAAAATTAAACTGTAAAGTATAACCTCAAGTATTAAAGATACAAAATAAAAATAAATACATCATTATTTTAGCCTAATAAGGCAAAGACCTTCATATTAGAATCTTTCTTGAACCTTAAACAAACCAATGAATATAAACATGTCTATTAGGTGGCGACTCCTAAACCTTTCAAATTATAATTTGATGATTAATCCCAACACATCCAAAACCTCCTCAATCCATGAGAAAGATCTATCATTCGATATCGTGCATGCTATGACACCGATCTCACGATCAAGTCGTGAGTTTAACATATTGACTCAAATTAGTTTTTTTTTTCCTTTTTCAAAATAGATTTTTTTTTTTTTTGTCCCTCAACGTTTACCCTTCAGGTAATTAAGCTTTGAATTTCTTTCATTTTCCAAAATTCATTTTCCCGTTTAAGAAGTTATCCCGCTCTCATTAAGTTTTGTACTTTGTTATCAACTATAATTTTTAAAAATATTTAGAAAATATATGTTTTATAATATTGGTAGTGTTATTTTTTTCCATTAGGTATCAGTGTTTTTTTTTTGTTTTTTTTATTATTGATTTTTTTATTATATTATTAAATTAACTAAGATTATTACACTATCTTTTATAATATATTTTTTTTATTAGGAAAAATATAACCGTCGTGTCAATACTATAATCGTTCAAAATGAAGATACATGTTCAGATTCTAAACCCAGCAGGCTGCATCTGCAAGTAACCACCTTAATTGGTGTATAAAAAATTGATTTCATGAGGTTGTTTATAACTGATCTACTAGGGGTTCTTGTCTCTATTCATCATTCGTGTATAGTGTGGCTTATCTGTTGTTGCCAATCCAGCAAACATGACGAGTGCCCGATGAATGCTATGAGGTGACCATGGCTTATGCTAAGCGGCACTATTTGGGTTCAGAAATGCACATCTTAAAATGGTTAGGCAGGGCTTTGTACTTGCATCCGATCTGTTTTCCAGAACATTAATTTTGCCCAAGCCATAACGGTAGGGAAAAGGGAGGAGTAAGTAAAAGGGCAGATAAATTTAAAAATCAAGAAATACAAGTCTAACAAAAAACTTCAATCTCAAATCGATTAAATCCCTCGCAGGTAAATATTCCAGTATAATAAATCAACACACTTCCATTCAGAAGTCTGATATTAGGAACACAGATATTTCATACAAGAGAAGCCACGTCTATCACCTCAAAACAGAGTGTCAAACAACTTCAACGTCACACTTAGACCCAACTTCAACTTTAAACACCAGCAACTGCAAGAAATTCCAACTTCAAGTGGGTACATGCAAGCCTCCAAAGCTACCATCAAATTCCCATAGAAAGGACAAGAAAGATGAAAGAATCAAAACCACGTACCTGGATGACTAAAGGCCCTGATCAATTAGATAATCACCAAGCCTTTCCACAATCATGTTGCATTGACCGGGAGTTAGAGGCTCATCATACACGCCAATTATCAGTGCCTGATTGGTCTTCTTGACAGTGACACCACCAGAACCCTATTAAAAATAATGTCAAGTCAGTGGAAACACACAAAGGCAAAAGAGCTTGTATGCAAGAGCTTGATGCAATGCACCATGCAGCAAACATTTCTGCACCTGTGAAACACTAAATTCTTTTCATCAAATTTTGTGTACAAAGAAACCAACTAATGCACATTCCACAATTAAGAACTAAGTTCAGTCACGAGTCACTCTGCTAGATACTTGCCAATCCCAAAACTATCATACATTTAAAGCCACCATCTTTTTTTTCTTTTTTTAAATTCTAACAGCCTAGCTGCAAAGTGGGGAATACACAACAATATGAACTAGCAAATCACATTCACATTTCCATTCCATATCTAGGAATCACTCCCTAAATACTAGATTCCATTTCCAACTTCAGAAAACACCAAGCTATCCCATCTCTACATTGCGCACACCTAATCTATTAAATATTAATTGTCAATTAGACCTTTGGCAACTTACATGGAGCAAATCTAATTTAAAAGGAAAATTATTTAAAAACAATATATCACATAAAAGCTCCCAGCAACTAATATGGCAAGCAATAGATGGTAATATCTGGGTTTCAGAAGCATCAAATAATTGGTCAAGTCTGGAAAAAGCTTAATACTTTTGAAAATATCAAAATGATTTACCTGTTAAATATAACATTGACTGTAGACACAAATCAACAACAGGACAAGCTAACAAGTTAGGGCAATCATCAAGAGATTAGTTGTTGATCGTTAATGTTAGTTAAACAATTTTGAATTTCAAATATTTCATCTAATCACCATCACTTTACCATGCATTGCATGCCTTTGGATATCTGATCCAAGAATTTGGGATGCGATGCTATGCGATTCGATGACGAAAGAGGGGTTTGAAATTCAAAATTGTCTGATTATTACAACAATTAACCACTAAATAACACCTACTAATCTCTTAACGGCACCCAACCAGGTAACAAGACCCTTTACGATATATTTAATAAATTGTCAGTCAGTGCATGTCGCTATTTAAAATCCTCAAAATTAGCAATATCTCTATAAAAGAAACCGAATCATCACCTTCTTTCCTCGGATAACAGCTCCAGGTTCGCCTTGGATCACCATGTACTTGGTGCCACCAAGGAACAACCCAGTTGGTGCAAGAGATCCAGGTTCCTCAAAATCTTTCATGATCGCGCTCACTTCTTCTTGGGTGAACTGCATCCGAAGCACCGATGCGTGAATAAATTATTTTAACCCTTTAAATTGCAGCAACCAATCGAATTAAACCACGCATGCAAGGGAAAACAAACGACATGTCGGGAAAAAAACCGAACCGATCTGGACCAGATCGGGGAAATTAAGAATTATAAGAAATGAAACCTGAGGGAAGGAGGCGCTTAGGGCCCAAACGCTGCCGTCGTGGCCGATGATGGCAGCGGAAGTGAGGGTATTACCCTCGATGTCACACATCAAGTGGTCATCAACGTACACCTGCCACGACATTTTGATTGATTGATTTGAGGCAGAGAGGAAGAGCTGTAGAAGTTTCTAGTAGCTATGGATTGAGGGAAGGGGCGAGGAGGAAGATATAAGCCTATGAGAGGAAGGACAGGCAGTGGGAGCTCAAGAAAGGAAGGTTGCGTTATAACTACGCCAACGCGTTTGTCCACCGTGGATTATTTGCCTTATGCGGTGTCACTTGTGGGGTCTTTTGTTATTAATTAACTAACCATGTACTTTAACAGCTAAGTGTTTCACTCTTCATTTATTTGCTCATTCCATTGTTCATAGTTGTTTTTCTTCACTTAAATTCCTTTTTTTGGAAACATCTTTCCTTTCAATCCCATTTTTCTATGGTTTCATGCTCTATTATGTTTTCTCAATTTGTCTTTCCTTGTATATTTTTGTTAAATATTTTGGAATTAAATTAACATCCAATTTTATGAGGTTGAATTCCTACTTATTTTAAATAACAAATGAAAAAATAGCAACATTTGCTAGAAAAGGTATTCTAGTCCCTAAAGTTTAAATATTTTATGACTACTCCCTAGTTTCTTTGTTTTTTTTAGGTTCTAAAATCTATTTATTTTACCTCTCGGTCCTTAAATCTTGGAAGAAAAAGTAATGCATGCATTTAATTAAATAAATTAAGAATAATTTGTGCCAATAAATACAATTTTTTTTTGTTAACAATAACTAAATACTAAACTGAAAAAATCAAGAGATGGATATAAATTAAGATATTTGATCTTGTAGTATGAATAATGTATCTTTTTGTGATTAATAACTTTGTTTATTAGAATTAGATCTTTATTTAAAAAATGATAATAAAAATAGATACTTATGAAAGAGATTGAATAAAATCAAAGGAGAAAAAAAAATCATATAACGTTGCACATATTAGAAAAAAAGCTACTAGCATTTTATGTGAAGAACAAGTAAAAACTAAATGATATTTAATAACTTTGTTTCTTAGAACTAATATTTTATTTAATAACATGATAATAACAAAAAACACACATAGAAAAATTATTGAATAAAATTTTTAAAAAATAAATTTAAGTAGGGCTACATAGGAGAAATGTTTTCTAATATTAGAAAAACATTGAAACCTTATTCGTAAACTAAGTGAAAATTAAATCATATTTTATTTAAAAAATCATAAAAAATATTAAAGTTGACAGAAAAAACCTCAATAAAAACCTGACATTGAATAATAAAATTAAAAAAATAGACCACAAACTCCATGAGCAAAAAAAAAGGCCCATGCACGCAAGCCTAACCTGGGTGGCCCAACATATCTGGGCTTAAAACAATCCCAGGCACGTGGGCCTTCCAACCTAAGTTGCGCACCTAAGTATATTTTTTCATATTTTTCTTTTTTAAACCCCTTCTTTTTTTTGAAAAAAAAAATAAGAAGGTTGTTCGACCCTTATTTTTTTGAAAAAAAAATTAACAGGTGAGGCGTCGTTTGTTATGGTAGATAATGCTTTACCTGTTTCTCCCTTGAATCTGACCACTAATGGTGGCTGAAAAATCAGATTTTGTTAAATTTTGACTTAGAAATCCATTTTCACCTAGAAACAACTAATAAACACCCCTAGAACCAAAGCTAATTTAACAACAATAAAAAAAAAAACCAACATGGTTCAAAAACACAAAATCAAACAAGAGAAAAATTTCTTTCGATCCCGATAATTTTTTTTAGATAAAATTAAAACTCCAAAGAACCACCATCAAACTCTCCTCGTTGAATGAAACCTATGAACATCATGAATGGAGAATTTCATCGCCAAAAAGTGACAAAACCAACCGCTTTCTTTTTCCTTGCAATTTTCTTATAACTTTTGTCTCCTCTCTCTAGTTTAGGGACTTGAATGTTAAGAAAAATAACTTTTAGATAAAATGTAAATGTTTAGAAACTATGGGGACCATAAAAGAAGACAATGGAAACAATGAGGACTAAGAAAAGATTTTTCTCTTGGATTTTAGATTGGCCATTATTTTTCTCCTTATTTTAAACTTTGGTCTCCTTTCTTTCAATTTTGTCCCTCTTTAACTATTTTTGATAAATTAATTATAAAAATTGTAAGAAAATTCTTTGGGTTCAAAATCAAACCTTTCAGGGAGGTTGGAACAAGGTAGGAGAAGTTGCTGTATTCAGCAGGAACACATGAAATGGACAAAAACAAGTGTAGTGTGTAGCCACGCACTACCAACACTGTCTCATGTGCCGCCTCTACTAAAGTAAGGAACCAGGTGGATCAAGAGCATCTTCACTTTTCTTTCCTTTCTATACCAACAATAAGACCAATTGACGCAGTAGGAGGGAGATTTGACCATAATAAGACTTCAGTTTCTCTCTTTATTCTCCCTTTCATTTCTCCCTCTCCAATGTAAGCTTGGTTACAGTTGATCGGTGGTTGTTATTGCGAGCGTTGTGATAGATTTGTGCTTGTAGTGGTAGCATTGAAAGTTTTCATTTTGGCCCCATTTGAATTTTTATCTTTAGATTTCATTTTGATTTAGTTGGATAGTCCGGTTTTAAACCCTATATCTTGCCTATTTTTCAGTTTGGTCCTTGATTTCAAAAACTTATGTATTTGTGGCCAAATTAACTTCCAAGTTAGTTGTTCCTCTCAATTATACCCCTAATTGACTTCTTATGTATTTGTGGCCAAAGTAACTACAATGTTAATTACTTTAGACCAGAATGTTGGAGGTAACCTATAATGCAACCTTATACTTCTAGCTCATTCATCAATGGTTCTATTCAAGTGCTTGGAAACACCATTTTGTTGTGGTGTTTCTAGGATAGTATTCTCCATTTGAAAGCCATTAATATCACATTAGTCAAAGCCTCTATCAATATACTCACCTCTATTGTCTAACCTCAAACACTTTATCTTTAATCCTATTTTAATCTCCATCATAACTCTTCATTTCTTGAATATATCAAACATATTAGATTTAGTTTTTAGAAAATAAATCTATGTCTCCTTGGTTGAATCATTTATAAAGGTTATTTAGTACCTTAAGCCTTTGAGGGGAGGAACTGAGGAAGGACCTTACAAGTCAATATGTACTAACTTTATTTTCTAAGGCTTCAAAACTTTGTCATTCTTTAAAAAACTAACCTTTTCTATTTTTTTTTAAAATATAGCCAGATGATATGAGAGAGTATTGTGTCACCTTATTTCTTTCAGATAGTGCATAAACTTGGTGGGAGACCATGAGAGAGAGAGAGAAAAAGCAGTAGAAGTATTGGTTTGGGTAGATTTCAAGAAAAAAATTTGAAAACATGTACTTCTTGAGATATCATCGGAAAGATAAGGAGCAAGAGTTCCTAGTATTAAGATAAGATGATATAACAATCTTGGAATATGAGAATAGGTTCTAGGATCTTTCTATGTTTGCATTCGTTTATTTGCCTATTGAACAATATTGGATAAAGAGATTTAGAGATGGGTTGAAATAGGAATTATAGATGGGGTTGGTGGTATTATAGAAGTTGCATTATCACTTGAAAAGGTGATGAATCAATGACAGTCTAGGTTTGGAAAGAGAAAGGAGCTTGCTTTTTCATTTGGGAAACCTAATCTCTCGAAGAAAAGAAAAGGAGCACAAAATGGCCAGTTTAAAAAGAGAGGAGGAAATTGAGAATTAGGAAGTAAAATGAGTGGGGCTTCTTAAGCATGCCAAGATAGCAAAACCTAAGCTGTATACGGGGATCATGCTAAAATCCCCAAAAAGCATCAAATAAATGAGCAACACATATATACAAGTAAGTTCTATGAATAAAATGTTGTCAAACATAAGTAGTATATATACTTTGGCATACATGCATAAGCTTATAATCATCATACTACAATTCACAAATACTTAACAAATTAAAATAATAATTTAATGCATACCTGCACAAGACCTTGTCGTCAGCATCATTTAATGGTGCGACAAATGTTTTCTCAAGCCATTTAAGACGCATGCTACCACCCTTTAATTTAGTAAGAGGGGGTGACATTCCAAATGCACGATTACATAGTGCAACCTAATTACATACCCCCCAGATATGACTAGCCATTCCTTGATGAGAAGTCCAAACAGGATTGCCATGTTCTGCAATGTGGATGTCATCTTCTCGTTCTTGATGCGGAATGTGTGTGTCTCATGTCATCATCACTTAATCAATATATGGATCAAGTCATAATCAAGCTTAATGTGCTCAAGACAACTAATGTATAAAAAATCATATGGAACACAAATGGTTTAACCTGATCATGTAGTTTCATGAGCATATGTGTCTTCCAATACATCTTAATCTCATTATGTAATACAACATGTCATATTCATAGGTAATTTAAAACATAAGTACATTGAGTGTAAAGTAATATAAGTGTTAATTTGATTTATTATTCATATTCCACACAAGTTAATATACTTATAAAGCTGACAAACACATTATTTTATCTGTATTTGTCATACAACCACGAGACATAAGTATGAGTTGGCTCGATAGGCATGTACTATACTCCACATGTTCAACAAATGAGTCAAGCGTATCTAACAAGTCAACCTCCGAAAATGGATACCCTTAATGAGAAGAATACCCATCACCTCGCGTGCACGACATCCTATATAAATGTACCTCTATAATATAATATGTGATAATTATAATATTAAAAAAACAAAAAATATAATAAATAAAACAAATTAAAAATAATGGGTTTATAGCAATAACAAAGCATATTATAAATGTATTGACAATCATATGTTGGCGAGTAGAACATGTTTTTCTATTTTGACATGTCTCATTGCATATGCCACATTTGTAATGTGCATGCCCAATTTTAACAACTTCACTGACAAATCAATGCAAAAACTAATACCTAATTCATGTTATTTTAATGCTTATTTGTATGAAATCAATTTTAATTGCATAAATTCATAGTTAATTAACACAAATCAATCCAAATCCTCAATTTCAGCAATTTAGTCGACAAATCAACACAAAATATAATTGATTAGAATTCAATCTAATTACTGTTATTTTTATGCTCAATTGCATGAAATAGCTAGTTTAACACAATTCAATCAAAATCTCTAATTTTGGCAACTTACCTAAACAATAAATGTAAAGCATAATTGATCACAACTCAACGACATCAATCCTAATTACATAAATTCATGGCTAATTTAACATAATTCAATCAAACCTCAATTACAAGCAAGCATAAATTTTTTAAAAAAAGATAACTGTAAATACACCAAATTAATACAAATGTAGGTTGCTTACCTTGCTTTTTTCAACCGAGGAGTGGTTGTAGTCCAGTGCTCATGCCTTGGGGAGTGATGGCAGTGTTATGGGAAATGGTTCTGACACTAAATATGGTGAATAAAGGCTTAAAGATGCAGAGAGTGATTTTTTAGTGTGTTTTAAGGTCGTGGGCTGCAGTTTCGACTGATTTTTTTAGTGAGAGAGACAATGTGAATGCGAGTTTAAGAGAAAGAAGGGTTATAACTATGGGATGGAGGAGAAAGAAACCATGTTAAATTTAATGACTTGTTGCAATTCACAATTGTGACATTTAAGGATATCGCAGTTCAGAATTATAATATCATGAGTTGTTACACTTCTAAATCATGACATCTTTAAATGTCACAATTGTGAATCGTAATATGTACAAATTATACTATTTTGTCAAAAAAAATTTAAATCGTGCCATTCCACCAATATTTTTAATATATTATGCTATTTAAAAAAAATCATCATTTCTATCCAGTTGATGACAAGAAAAGTATGATTAGGATTGATTTAAATACATAAAAGTACTTAAAATAGGACGTATATACTTCAAAGACATTCTCATAATCTAATTATATTGCAGCTTGGGAAGGGGCCCTTATTAACGATAATGAGGCCCCATAAACATAGCTGATTTATCCAAATCCAACTAGAAGACCATCTCGAGTAAGAAATTTAGATATTTATACCTTATTCATTGAGTTTCCAGTATCCATATAGATATTCATTATCTATTTATTACTAAATATAAAATAAAATTATATTAGACACCCACACACACACACATTTAATGATAAAATTATAAATGTTATAAGTAAATATTAGGCCTGAGCGTTTTCAATTCGGTCCGGTTTTGGATCAAAATAAATAACCAAATCAAAATTATTTTTTTTCAAGTTTTTGAACCAACATAACTGAAAACTGGTTCAAACCGACCAGTTTCAGTTCAGTTCAGTTTTTTTCCCTTCCAAACTAGTTCAAACCGAAATTATTTCAATTGAGCTTTTTGTTTTGGGCCTTTTCATTTGCCATATTTTTTAGGGTTTCTGTTTTTGTCTCGTTTTTATTTTCAGCTATGCAAAAAAGGGACCAAAGCCAGATCATATGGTCCAGATGTACCAAACGAGAGATTTGGATGGGGTTAAAAAGATTGAGTTCCTTAACACATTAGTCATGGCACAAGCTTTTTCATTGCATTATTTTTTTTATTGTCACAACATCTCTTCTTGTTGTGCTTGGAGTATTCCATTTAATAGTAACTGGCCTCATCGATGGTTAGGGTTGCAAACTTATCTTCTTTCCTATGGAAGCTTCAATAGCAAGTAGGCTAGAGATAACTGATGAGAGAACAACAATATTGTTACCAGTGAGTTGTGCAACCCTAAATTTATCCTTCTCATGTGATCATTCAGTCAAGGAGGCAACTGCTTTTGATTAAGAGGATTGAGGAGCATGGAGCTTAACAGTTGTAGAGCATAGAGAAAAATATGAGAGAAGAGAGACGCAGAGAGCAAAGGGCGGACAACTGATTTTGTCTTAGAGAATACAGATTTAGGTTTAGGGTTAGAAAAAAAAATCCTATTTATACCTTTTTTTTAAGTGCTGGCCTGGTTGAACTGGTTCGGTTCGGTTCAATCAGTTTCAGACGTTGGAAACCGAAACCAAATTGAACTGGACTTTTTTGTGATTTTTTAATTGATTAATTTAGTTTTTTTTCTCGATTTAATTTTTTTGGTTGTTTATTTTTGTTTTTTCGGTTTAATCGGTTGTTCGGGTTTTTTGCTCACCCCTAGTAAATATGAGTATTATGTTAATATTAAGATATGTATATATTACACTGAATTAAAAAAATACAAATTTGCTACATATATATTTGTATAACACAACTATATATCTTGTGTTAAGTTTAAGTCGGTTTCAAGTTAGGTCTGATAAAATTCATATCCTACCTATTATTCATTCAATAAAATAATTATCTAAAAAAACTCACTTATTTAAGTATATTAAGTCGTTCGAATAAAATTATCATCCCTAAAGAAATCTTAAGATTTTATCCTTGCAATTTCTTTGTCATGTTATATATTCTTCAGCGGCCACTTGCCCGTGCAAACACTCTTTAATAACAAAAAAAAAAAAAAAAAACAAATTGTGAGAAAAAAAAAGGTTTGCTTGAGAGGGTAGCTTTATGTTCTGTTTGTTTCTCATATGCAGCCTTGGTTTTAATTGATTTATATTTTTCCAGGATTTTAATCCATGAAAACTGCATTTAGCTATAGTTATCTATTAATTTGATAGTATATTCGACTTGGGAATTTGATTTGTCAATTGTCATCCCCATCCCCATCATCCACAAGGGAGAGAGAGATGTTATTACTGCTACATGCTTCAAATCGAAAGCTGCGCGAACAGTTCGCAAAAAGAGCGAGGCCCCATAAAGTTTTGCAACCATTGTTTCATATTCTTTGAAAATTGAAAGAAAAAAAAACAGGCATGGTCTAGCAGAAAGTGCATTGTTCGAAATGGAAATGGAAGATCTTAAAAGAAAAGAGCATGGGCTCTATATTAACATAATAAACCAATGTTTTTTTGGTCACCAGAGCTTGGAGACAACATGGGCAATTAACTCATACAAGTCATACTGTGATCCGGTTCTTCACAAATTCATAGACCTTGCCAAAAGGTTCTTCATGTTCTTCTCCAAAATCTCACACATTGATTCCCCTGAAGTAGTAAAGCATCTTATAAAGACAATTCAACCCCTAAAGATGCCAGAGGGATCAACATTTTGAACAATCCAGGGATGCTCAAGTAGCTTATGTAACGGTAGTCGCTCACCAGAATCCTTGACAAGCATCTATTGATCAAAGAGAAAAAAAAAAGAGGAAAAAAAGAGAGAGAACAGTCACAAGCATGCTAGACGCAAGGTGCATTTACTCTAAAACAGTTTCCTCCCAAAAGTGATAGCATAATATTATTTCCTGCACAGTTGATTAATTCTACTAGCAAGGTCTAATTAAGTAGTTGCACCCAACATGAACTGCTACTATATATTTTACATGAGAGTTTCGTTTTCTACATATTATCACAGTTTTCAATTCTGCATACACATCATTTACTCTCAACAGTTTCCTCCCAAAAGCGGTAACATGATATTATTTCCTGCACAATTGATTAATTCTACTAGCAAGGTCTAATTAAGTAGTTGCACTCAACATGAACTACTAACTATATATTTTACATGTAACTTTCGCTTTCTGCATATATATCATCATAGTTTTCAATTCCGCAAATCCACCCTTGTTTCCTCCAACCTCATCTCCTATTTCTTTTGGGTTATCTAAGTTCTAATATTGAAATGCCAATTAAGTTTTATTATGGAAGATGCAACAACCATTGTCGCTTTCTGCATATATATCACAGTTTTCAACTTCGCAATCCACCCCTTGTTTCCACCAACCCCATCTCCCATTTCTTTTGGGTTATCTAAGTTCTAAAGTTGAAATGCCAATTAAATTCTATTATGGAAGATGCAACAACCATTGTCAGTTAAATGCAAGAAATGATTTTTCACCTGACTAATAAGGTCCTTCGCAGCAGAAGAGACAATTGGTTTAGGAGGGAACTTCAGATCCACTTGCACAATCCTGTTTATAAGGTAACGAGTAGTAGCAACTCAGAGAAAAAAAGAGCATTACAGAAAAAATGATATAGAAATAAATTTAAAAGCAAAGAAGCAAGAGACTCTTAATGAGAAAAACAATTAGCAAGTTTAGCAATGTTAACCATGGGAATCATGCAGTATCCTTCGGTGCCTTTAAATTGGAAAAAATAATTTATGTATTCTGAATGAAGCAAATTTGCAGTTTTCTTCATTATCTTTCATTTTTCTTATTCATGCTTACCTTTTGTATGTGTCTGAGTGTTCCTTGGCCTCAAACGGGGGGATGCCATATAAAAACTCATAGCATAAAACACCCAGGCTCCATATATCAACACTAGCATCATGCTCTACACTTTGCACTGCACCATTAACAGAATACAAGAACAGTTTTTTTGGGATGGAATCAGATAAAGTTATTGCTAGGGATGAGCTCTTTCAAGACTAATTAAAAATCATTTCCTTCACTCAGCCAAACAGTATTTGAAAGCCTTCACTGAAATCAAACCAGAAAATGGAATCTCCATTGGCTTAAATCCAGTGGCTTACATACATACCCATCTCTGGTGGGAGGTAGTCCAATGTACCACACATCGTACGCCTGCGGTTAAAAGTGTGCACTGACCAACCAAAATCTGCAATCTTGAGCTCACCCTGATAACAGAAGTCAATGTTGGCTTTATTTATGAGCACGTGAAATTTAATCAATCATCTAAAACATATTGGAAATTCTATTCAAGGATAATTGTTATTTCACCTGTGCACCAATTAACAGGTTCTCTGGCTTGATGTCTCTGTGTATCACATGCTTGCTGTGACAATAAATCAGTGCCCTGGCTAATGACGCAACATACTGCCACGTTTACCACATCCACACCAACATAACTTCTAATCAGTAATCACATAATCAACATACTGGACAAAGAAAAATCTAATTTTGAGTAAAAAAAAATGCTTGATTGGCAATTAAATGAAAAGAGGAACTTGAAAGAAAAATGAACTGAAGCAACATACTGGCAAAAGGATATTAGTGATAGCACAAGTAAACTGAAGATAAATGAAAGAGATGACACAAAAGTAACTCACAGTAGCAGCACGTCTTTCGCTAAAGTATTTACACCTCTGCAATTCTTTGTAGAGTTCACCTTTGGCTGCATATTCTAATATCAAATAAACTCGTTTCTGCCATAATTTCAGTTTGAAAAAACACAAATCAGTCAAGTTTACCAAGCACTTTCAAAAATACATACAAGGATCCTAAGAGCACACCTGATCATAAAAGTAACCGTAAAGGCGCAATATATTGGGATGTCTGAGATGACTCTGAATTTCAACTTCGCGACGGAGCTGATGTTCAACCTGTGACTGTTGCAACTGACTCTTAAACAGAACCTTCAAAGCCACAATATGATTGCTCTGATCCAGCAAACATGAAAAAAGATCAATATGATTATACAGCAACCACTTGTAATACAATTCCCAAAAACAAAATCCTTTTAATTTCCTCAAAGTTTCTAAGCTAACCCAGAAATTGAAAAACCCAAAACGAAAAATTCATTTTAACACAAGAAAACCCAAATAAATTCACAAAAATAAGTCCAATTCATGATCAAGAAGCACGAATTTCAACAATAAATAAAGGGTTTGATCCCTGAAAATCAAAACTCACCCTTTTTTCTCTGGCTAAGTAAACATGACCAAACTTTCCACGCCCAAGTGGCTTTCCCATATCAAAATCGTTAAGCGTCCATCTCTTCTTCTCCGCCCCTGATACATCTGTTCTCGCCTGTACCAAAGTTTAAGAAAAACCCACAATTAAAAGTCCTCATTATATCTTTGATCCATAAAAAGAATCAAAGAAACAAACCAAGAAGAGCACCGATCCCTTTACGCGATAAGAAAATAAATACCCTAGATTTTGAAATCAAGGTAAACTCTTTACAAGAAATTACCTTCTCTCCCTTTGCGCGATAAGAGAACAAAAACCCTAGATTTTGAAATCAAGGTAAACTCTTTACAAGAAATTACCTTCTCTCCCTTTGCGCGATAAGAGAACAAAAACCCTAGATTTTGAAATCAAGGTAAACTCTTTACAAGAAATTACCTTCTCTTGGGGCTGGGCCTCCGCAGCAATCGCCATTAGAAATAGATTTTTAGAGAGAGAAGTGTTTTTCAGAGAGAGATTTTCCGAGAGACATTAACAAAAATGGGGGTTCACATTAAGCACTTTTATTTCCAACGGTCGAATTTAGTACGGAGACCAATCCCCTCTCCTTTTCCTTTTTTTTTTTTCAAATTATTTGTCCTTTTGTGAGGTTTATTATTATTATTATTACATGGAGGAGCGCTGGCAGATGGCTGGCCAACTTGGGATCTGGAAAAGATAGTCTAATGTTCAGGGTCGATCACGTGATTGAGATTTTTTTAAAAAAAAACGTGAGATATAGCACTAAAAAATATTTGGTTTGATGACTGCAAAGGGGAAAACGACACTGTTTTGGAGAATCTTTTGAAAAGAGCCATCTCAATAATATAATTTATGGGTGTTTAAAAAAATCAATTAACCGATAAAACTGAAGAAAAATTAACCAAAAAAACCAAACCAAAATTAAAAACCGATTAAACCGATTTAAAAAACCATAAATGTTAACAGGTCCGGCTCAGTTTCAGTTTTGACCCAGAAACCAGGCCAAACCGAACCGGACCCATTAAATAATTAAAAAAAAGGCAGTATAAATAGTTAAGTTAACCTAATCGGCCTCCCTCCCTAACCCTAACATCTCATTCTCATCTCAGTTCTCACAGAGTCGTCTTCCTTTCCACTTCCAATAGAAAATTCCCAATCTTCAATCTTCCTTTCCCAGAAACCTTCTTCATTTAAGAAGCAACGACAACAAGGTAAATTCCATCTTCTTTGATTCTTTGTTTCGTGGGTTTGAAAGCTATTCTAAGTCTATTCCATCTTCATCTTTCCCAGAAACCGTCTCCATCTCCATCTTTCCCAGAAACCATCTCCATCTTTCAGGCGTCTTCATTTTAGCAACGACAGCAAGGTAAATTTCATCTTCATGTTTGACTCTTTGTTTAGTGGGTTTGAAAGTTTATTCTATGTCTATTCCATCTTCATCTTTATCTTTCCCAGAAATCATCTCCATCTTTCAGGCTTCATCGTTTAATTCCATCTGTTGACTGTTTAAAGGTAAATTTATGTTACATACTTCTTTTATTCCATATATATTGCTTTAGATTTCAAATAATCTGTTGAGTGTTGACTGTTGCTTTAGTCTGAGGCTCTGGATAACATGATTTCAAATAAGCTCCATGTTTTCCTTTGTTGAACATTCTACTACTATACAATTCTGTATTTCTTGCATTCTGTGGGGATTTGGATGTTTCTCGTGAAAATGAGATTCTGTATTGCTTGCATTCTGTATTCCATATTATGGCCTCCATGTTTTCCTTTGTTGAACATTCTGTATTGCTTGCATTCTGGATAACAATAAAGTTATTTTAGACTGTGCATATTAGATTCAGTGAATTGGTTGGAAGTTGCTTAATTCCAATCTTGGTAATGTTGTCATTGGCTTTTGAAATACATTTCATGCTTTTTCACTTACCTTTGTATTTTGAATTATAATTTTGCAACCTCTCAAAATAATGCCTTTTTAAATGTATTGCCTTTCCTAAAATTTAATTCAAGACATACATGACTCATTTAAACATTTAATCGTATTCTTTAATTTAGACCTTTTAATTTAGCTGCATGCTTATAACCATTGATACAGAACTTTCTATGACCTATCTTGTCTTTTGCTCCCTTCAACATAGAGACTTCTCACTCTAACATCTTTGACATTTCATTTAAATTGGATCCTGCACATGTGATAAGTCATTAAATTAACAATCTTATCTTGTTGACAACAACATGGTGCAAGCAGGATCACTGGCAGCTTAATTTAGATGCGGTTAGCTTGTATTGCAAATGTATCATAGGCTTTTTTCTTGCTTTTGCATTAACTGGCAGACTAGTAGGCAAGGCATAAATCAAGACATTTGAATTGCTAACTGTCACCTTTTAATCAATAAGTTACTTAACATCTACATAGCTAAAAATAATTGCTTGATTGATGTTGTTGTTGTTGTTTTCTTAATTTCAGATGGATAATAGGGAAGATCCTATATCAAATGAGTCAAATTCTTTAAGTTCGGAACCAACTTCTTTGCCTATTCCAGTTCCAGTTACTACCTCCAGTACAAATAGCAACACTGAAGAAGGTAATCTACCTCCTAAATGTAATAAAAGAAAAACATCCCAAATTTGGGATCACTTTAAAAAACTAGATGGTAATTCTAAAACTCCTAAGGCTGCATGTAAGTATTGTGGAAAAGACTATGCATGTCATACTATACTTAATGGGACTAGTAACATGTGGAGTCATCTAAGTGTATGCAAAAAATTTTCTTTTGTCATTGATCGAAAACAAAAAACTTTAGTTTTAGAACCTAAGCCTATGATAGAGAGGGGTGATAATAGAGAGGAAAATTTGGTGAATGTTAAGGCAGTGGGTTATAATTATGAAGAGTATAGGAAAGCCCATGGAAAAATAATTATACTTGATGAGTTACCTTTTAACTTTATAGAAAACCAAGGATTTAAATCATTTTGTAAAGTAATGCAACCTAGATTTGATGTTCCTTCTCGTTTGACGATTTGGAGAGATTGTTTGAAGATTTATTTAGTTGAGAAGGAGAAATTAAAGAAAGCTCTTAAGGATCAACGTTTATGTTTAACAACTGATACTTGGACATCAATTTAAAATATTAATTATATGTGTTTGACTGCTCATTGGATTGATGAAGGTTGGAACTTGAATAAAAGAATTCTAAACTTTTGTCAAGTTTCTAATCATAAAGGTGAAACAATTGGCCAAGCGATTGAGAGTTGTTTATTGGAATGGGGAATTGATAAGATTTTAATAGTTACTGTAGACAATGCAAGTTCAAATAATTTGACAATAAAATATCTGAAAAGAGTAACAATTGGGTGGGCAACTAATATATTGTCAAATGACTTCATGCATGTTAGATGTTGTGCACATATTGTTAATCTTATTGTATGTGCGGGATTGAAAGATATTGATGATTCAGTGGTTAAAATTAGGAATGCAGTAAGGTTTGTTAGATCTTCTCCTTCTAGACAACTTGTTTTTAACCAATGTGCGGAGAGGTTGAAAATTGGGAGTAAAAAATCTGTTTGCTTGGATGTTGCAACTAGATGGAACTCTACATATATGATGCTAGATGCGGCTGATAAATTTGATGTGGTTTTTATGAGGTTAGAAGAAACCGATCCTAGGTATTTGAGTTACTTTGAGGTTAATTCAAACGGGAAACAAAAAAACTTAGGTCCTCCTGCTTTAGAAGATTGGGAAAAGGCTAGATCTTTTATCAAGTTCTTGAAACTATTTTACACGGTTACATTGAAATTTTCCGGCTCGTTGTATGTGACATCTAATTCTTTCTTCCATGAATTGGTTTCCATGCACACAAGCATATCTCAACTTTGTAGAAGTGAAGATGTTTATGTAAGTAACATAGCCAAGAATATGATGGCAAAGTATAAAAAATATTGGGGGGATCAAGATACACAAAACTTTTTGTTGTATGTGGTTGTTGTGTTAGATCCACGTTTCAAATTGAAGTATGTGAGATTTTGTTTTGGAAGATTGTATGATGTTGAAAAGGCTGAAAATTTTACAATTAAGGTTAAAAATACTTTGCTAAGGTTGTTTGAGCATTATATGAATGTTGATGAGAATGTTGAGGTTGTTCCTAGTGTTGGAACTAGTATAAATGAAAATGTTAATGTTGATTTAACGGTGGTAAATGATGATATGTTGGATGACTTAGCTTCTCAATTCAAAAAACATTTAGAGGAAGAAGGTTGTGTCAAAAAAAAAAAAAAGAGGTTGAGAGGTATTTGGGTGCTGATTGTGAGGATCCTAATGATTTTAAATTAGATATTTTGGGTTGGTGGAGGTGTAATGCTACAAAATACAAGATTCTTTCTAAGGTGGCACAACACGTGTTAGCTATCCCGGTATTTACAGTTGTTTCTGAAGCAGCATTCAGTACTGGAGGTCGTACATTAGATCCATTTCGAAGCTCTTTATCTCCATCGACAGTGCAAGCACTTGTTTGTTGTCAGAATTGGTTGAGTTTAGCACCAATTCCAATCAACATTAGAACCTTCATGGATTATATTGAAAATTCTGAGATGATTGAGTCAGGTAATTTCTCTTACAAATTTAAATATAGTTATTTTATAATATTGTTTATTTACATATGTTTAATTTAACATTTAATTTATGTTTTTGTAGAATTTGGTGAAAGTTTAAAACTCTCAACTGATTGTTTGTAAGTAGTATTGGTGGCTTTGTGCAATCTTGGAATATAATTGTTTTGGGTAATTAATTTGCTTTACCTTGTTAATTCCCCTTAACATTTTGTATACTTAATTATGTCAATAGTTGAACTCTAATATGTTGCTAATTTCCTATTGTTTTTTTATAGCATTATCGTTGCTGAAATTTTTGGATACTGCCATTGCTGGAATTTTTGGATGCTGGTGTTGTTGGGTTTTTTTTCTTCAAACTAAACCGGATGTTTATGATAATTTATTGCTGGTTGCTAATGTATTCGCTAGTTAATGTTAACTTTTCTAGTGCGAACAAACTTTTAATTTGAGATGTTCAAATTTGATCATGCATCTTGCATTGATTTATCACTTTAAGAATCATATTAAAAGTCAGCCAATTTGCATTTGATTTAATTCAGGTTGCTGTAAATTTTAATGTAAGGCTAAGCCAATTTTTTTTTTTAAAAAAAAACCCATATATGGTGGGATTAGGTTTCCTGGTTTTTTCCAAAAAAAACCGGTTCAAACCGAACCGGAAAAAACAAAAAAAACCCTATATATTAAGGGATTAGGTTTCCTGATTTTTTCCAAAAAAAACCAGATTTAACCGAACCGGACCGATTCGGTTTGAACCCGTTTCTGGTCCGGTTCGATTGATATTTACCAAAAATACTAAAATTCAGTTCGGTTGGTTTTTTGAGTCTAAACCGAACCGTGAACACCCCTAATATAACTACTGAGGTGAGTTTGAAAGTTTCTAACATGTTATTTTGTGCTTGGATCGATTCCAAGATAATCGAGCAGCAGTCTTTTGTACACCTCAACTTTTATTACATGTTTGAGAGTGGCTATAATTACGGTTTAAAGTATTTTTTACTTAGAAATGTATTAAAATGATATTTTTTTTTATTTTTTTAAAAAATTAAAACGATCTGAAAATATAAAAAAAATTAATTTTTAGTAAATTTTTTTTTTGAAAACAAGGGTTGGCCCGTATTTCCAAACGGGGCCTGTAGTTTTTAGTTCAAATGTTTTTTACTATGTACTAAATAACGGGCCTTTGTTTAGTTAGAATGTTTTTTACTATGTACTAAATATGTCATTGGGTTTTAGGTTGTGGTTGTTTTGGGTTTTAGACCGTGATTGTTTTAGTTTTTGTGATTGAGATTGAGTTTGGGTACAATCCAATTGTGTATAAAATTCAACAATAAAAGCTAGTTTTTCTTGTGTTTTTTAGCTTTTTGAATGGACTCCACATATAAAACTCAATCTCAACTTCTAAAACAAACACAATTTAATATATGTGAAATTTAATAGCTTGTCCTATGATATATAAAATGATAAACAACTTGATCAATTAAATTAAGAATTCAATTGTTGTTAAAATGTAATGGGTCTTAAGAGACAATTGTTAGGAAGTGTTGAAATTAAAATATCATTATCTATTTGTAAATTATGTTGGCAAAATTAATGCGAGCCTCAGAAGGCTTACTTGCAACTACATTTTGCCTCCATATATTTATAAATTATAGCTTGCATTCTTGAACAGCTAAAAATTAAAAAAAAAAAAACTATCCTCAAATATAATAACATATAAACAATAATTAGTCACTGAAAATCAATTGATCACACATTTTCTTCTCTTTTTAAATGAATACAAAGTCTCACCAAAATCAAAACTCAATAATTAAAACCTAATAATACTATACATACCACTGCAAAACCAAACCAACATAGAAAAACAACACAATAATCATGCAATTTCTATTAAATTCATCACCGTCCACCCTCTACTCTCTTTCTCTAGAATACCTTGAATCTTGAAGAGCACATGAGGTAAGTTTTTGAACTAGCCTTTAATTTATATCTATATATGTTTGATTTTCTTTCTAAAATTGGATTTTGTTGATTCAACACCCATATCTAAATTAGAACGGAAACACTCGATTAATGCGGGTGTTTATGTTATATATGCTTATTATAGAGGCTCAATTGTAATTACCTTGTTCAAAATCATTATGACGTTGATTTTAAGATCAAAGGTGGTTATAAAATTGCGTAATTGATTTTTGAGAAGATTGTGAATCTTAATATTATGGAAGTCAAGGATTTAGATACAATTATGAGAGGTGTTGGATAGTTTAGATCTACTAGTGTTTAAGTTCTTTTTTTTTTCTTAAATGTCCACGTTTCTTGCTATATTTTTCTTAAATGTTCATGTTTTTTATGAGTAATTTGGCAAATGTATGGTGGGCTTAGCAGTAAAAGTCTTAGGATTGTTGTTTTATTAGTGTTTCCATGTATAGAGTAATCTCTTTCCCATATATTATCTTAAATCTCCATTGATTAAGGTTCAATGTGTTTTTCCAATTATATTTGATAAATTTCATCTACCACATCATTCATAGATTAAATCAATAAACCCTATATACATATAAAGTCACATAAAACATATATATCTTCAGGTGGAAAGACATTATTTTTATCTTTTATATATTGTATTTATTGATCCATTTTATGGATGTTGGTATAAATATAATTAACTTAATAATTTCTCCTAAAAATATACAACTTTAACATTAAAAAAAAACTAATAGTGCTCATGAAAACACTATGCATTTTAATAATTTCCTCTGTTTTTTTTCTTTTGGTCCTTGAAGGGTTTTCTAATGTGGTCATAAATATTTTTTTTCAATTTCATTCTTAAATAGTGCATTTACTAGAGTTTAGGGTAGATAATTTTTCTTAATAACTTCCTATGGGGTTCTTGCGACCTCAAAATCGTTTTGATGTTATGTTGATATTCGATTTGGCAAAATAGAATTCAAATTTATTATTAAAAAAATTAGAACTTCGGGGGATAAAATTAGCAATGAAACAAAAAACATGATGTTTTTATTTTACTTTACATGAAGCGCGTATTTAAAGAAATTAGTCCTTAAAGACTGTTTTTTCATTTTGGTTCGTAAAGTTCGGGGATTTTATTATTTGTTCTAAAACTTCAATTTTATTCAAGCTTTAGTCCCTAAGTTTCAGAGAAGAAAGAGAATGTCATTGAAAAACAATGAAGGAGAGAGAAAATGGTTGCTTGGCCTTAATCCTATAACAGAAAAAGTCGATCTTAGCGTTAATAGATTTCATTTGATAAAGGGAGATTAAGGTGTTTTTTAACCTTTTTCTTATTAGAAAAGATAGATTGAGACTCAGAGTTATTGTTTTTTTTTAATTGGGGTATTTTTTGGGTTTTTTTTTAATGATTACAGATTAGTTTGAGATTAGATATACTTTTGCTGAGGTTTATGAGATGTTGTTTAGGTGTTACCAGTCCATATGAAAAAAACACCCTACAAGGCAGTTTCGGTCGCCGATCAATTACTCTCTCTTCCATCGTTGGATCACATCTATTGTTCGATATATGGTGCGTCTGGATGTGTTCTTCATTCTGGATGGTGGGGATGAGAAACAATAGATGTGATTTTATTCCAATCTAAGGAGATTTAACCATTGGATCATTTTGAGTTTGAGATATATTGTGCAAGTCTCCAAGGTCTATATTTTGACCATTGGGTTTGAAAATATCATCTAAGGTAGATGACTTATTGTTTTTTGAGTTTATAGCTAGTTTCAGCAAAATTTAGAAAACTTGATTAAATTCATTTTTTGATGAAATTGGAATTGTCTGGGTGTTATCGTTTATGGAAGATGTAATGGTGAAATGTGTTCTTGTTATAAATATTGTTATGGATGAATTGTGTATTTTTTATATGAGAGGAAGAATGATTATGGTGTAAGAATAGAAAAGAACATTGTATGTGAGCATGTTGAATGAATAAAAAGCTAACTTGTTGGTTGTGTGGATGTGAATGGAGTGGAACCATGAAGAAATTGGAATGAAAAAGATTTGGAAAATGAAACATATTTAAGGCTGGCCATAAGAATATTTTTGGCAAATTGATTAGTTAATGAAAATTATCATGGATTGTAACTAGTAGGGTGAAATTATTGTTGTGATAATGATGTAAGAACATTAATTGTTAAGATTTGTTGCATATTTGCACAAGGAGAAAATGAAAAATGAATGGTTCATTGTTTTGTTAATAAAGCTAAACAAGAATGTTAATAAATATAGTGTGCAAAAACAAAAATAGGAGGAATTTCAAGGGGATAAGTTTCCCTATTTTAGCCGAATCTTGCTATGTTGTAGAGGTAGAGAAATTATTTGAATGTCTTGTTTTAGAATTGGTTTAAATTTGTGATTTAATGATGCCAAAATGACTTTGGATAATTTTGTTTATGTATGAAAATAAGTTGGAAGTTGAAAAGGATTTTAAAGTGATGAAACCTTTCAAGCATGCGATCTTAGTTATGGACCCCATTGAATTTAATAACTTTTTATCTTTGAAACTATTCTTTGTTTAATCATGAGACAACCATGCAGATTGAACTCCTTTTTTATCAATTAAAAAAATTATTTAATGAAATAAATATTAGGGCAAATGCGTTGGACTGAAAAATAAAGACTAACATTATTTTTTTTCAATCTAAATAAGTTATGATTTCATAAAAAAAAGAAGAAGAAGAAGAGAGATTTCAACGGTATTCAATAAAGACTAACATTATTGTTATCAATCTGTTTGAATTGATCAAAGTATAAATGCATGGAGAGGGAGGTGGAGAGAGAGAGAGAGGAAAAAAAAGTTCGGCAAGTGTGTGGGCCTATATGCCAAGCCTCTTAATATTTTTTTTATATTAAATTATGGACAAAACATTGTTCGATATTTATTTTTTTAAAAAAATATGGCAAACGTCATGTTATCTATTCGCTTAGTTTTCAATGACCAAAAGGTCACTAGAAAATTAGACCATGAGGACTTTATGCTTAAAATTTTGATTTTTAACCATTTTTTTACCCAAAACACTTAGAAAAGAAAAAACTCTAGAGACCTTAATAAACCCTTTTATGACCTTAAATAACCCTAAAATCAGTCTAGAAACACAAAATCAACTCAAATTCAAAAAACTTCTCAAGCTCATATCTATCATCTCAAGGAAAAGGAATGTTAAAGAACATCTTAGTGGACATCTCATCATTAAATGGAACCCATTGAAACCAGGAATGACCTTTTGTAGATAAAATCAGTGCCAACGATAATTTTCTCTCTTTACAACTAGAATCTAATGACTCCCTCTCTCCTTTCTCAGACTAGGGATTGGAAAATAAGAAAAGTAAAGTTTTGGAACAAAATCTAAATTTCAAAAACAAAAAGGACCGAAAACCAATCATTTGAAAAGTATGAAGGCCAAAGCAAACTTTAATCATGAATTCTGAAATTGCCACACATTTTCCTCACCGTTTTCACTTTGGACCCAGACTTTTAATCTTGCCCTTTATTAAAAAATACTATAAACAATTCACCATCAATTGGTCACAAAAGAACTCAATTAAAGAGAGAGAAAAATCGACAACTGAAAACCAAAAAATATAGACTATTGAAGTTCTTAATGAATCAAGGCAATGCATGTGCACCGTGTAAAACCCTATTGCCTTTTATTTTTTTTCTTTTCATTTAATAATTCTACTTTATCCACTTGCTGAAAACAACTCTTAACACTATCAAAAGGATGCCATGTATTCCAAAAACATACATGTATAATGCATCTATGAGGAGGATATGTGAAGGATGGATTTAAGTTAACCCAAAATGATCTAGTTAGGCAACGTCTTCAGCTAGGTAGCTCTAGATAGCCTTAAGGAGGAATGAATCATTTGATTTTATATCCAAGGGTCTTAATATGTATACCCAAGTACAATATAATATTATAAATGCATCAGTTTTCATTAGCTGAGTAATGTTTTTTATTTCCAAAATAATCATTGCCTTTAAAACTAGGCTATTTTTTTTTTTGCTTATTATCATATTTTAAAAAAGAATATTGGTGAAATAATATGGCATGAAAAAAGAATTGACAAAATAATACAATTTGTAGATGTTATGATTGAGAAACACGACATTTATCGTTTGTTGTTATTTAGAATAATGACATTTACAAAAAGAAATTATGAAATAGGTAGGAGAGAGGAGAGATAACTAGGGGTGAGCAAAAAAATCGAACAACCGATTAAACCGAGAAAAACAAAAAAAAACCAAAAAAACCAAACCGAAAAAAAACCGAATTAACTGATTAAAAAATTACAAAAAAATTCCAGTTCGGTTCGGTTTCTAAAGTCTAAAACCGATTAAATCGAACCGAACCGAACCGGTTCAACCAAGCCAGCACTTAAAAAAAGAAACAGGTATAAATAACATGTTTTCCTAACCCTAAACTTAAATTAGCTTTCCTCTAAAAACAAACCTAGCCGCCCCCTCCCTTGCTCTCTCCATCTCTCCTTTCCATTTGCTCTCCGCATCTTTACTTTTTTATTCTCCTTCATGCTCCTTTATTTGTTAAGCTCTACTCCATGCTCCTCCTATTTGAAAGGAACGCCACCCTCTTCACTTTTGTAATTTTACTTTTAATTGTTTTATTCCGCCTATAGGAGACATATCCCTCTTTATTTTTTCTTTTAATTTTTTTATTCTTTGTTCTTCTTATTTCGCACACAATCTTGTAATTATTGTATAATTTTTCATGCACAAGTAACCAAAGAGGATTATCATGTTGAACTAGTAAAAGGCTTTTCTGTGTTGTCCTTGATGTTGGTATTGTGAGAACAAAAGTTCAAAATCAAGTTTGGCACTCGATGGATGATGAGCAGATGAGGATCTATGTAACCTATCTTTTGATCTTCCCTTTGTTTTTTTTTTTCTAGTCAAATGACCTCTGTTCTTTCCTTTTGTTTGTCATACATGCCCAACCATTTTAAGAAAAAGCCATGTTAAGAAAGCCAAGATTTCTCAGAAAATAAGCATAGATCTGTGAAAATAAGCATAGATCTGTGAAATTAAGAACAAGACGAAGATAGAATTCCTGAAAAAATATGGTAAGTGAAAAAACTCAGAATAAAAACTCAATTGAAATAATTTCGGTTTAAATTGGTTTGGAAGGGAAAAAAATGAACCGAACCGAACCGAATATGGTCGGTTCGAACCGGTTTTCGGTTCGGTTCAAAAACTTAAAAAAAATAATTTCGGTTTGATTAATTATTTTGACCCAAAACCGGATCGAACCGGAAATGCTCACCCCTAGAGATAACCAAAGAAAAAAAAAGACCTTAGAGTCACACCGAAACTCCAATTACAACCCTATTGGTATCATAAAAAGAGATCTCGGCATGACAAACCTAATGACATCAAAGATGGTCAGCAACGGTGAACCGAGTAGGCCACACTTGCCGCCAAAGGAAAGTGATCAACCTGTCACCTTTGGGTGACAAGTGTGGCCTACTCGGTTTATGGTACCAATAATGTTATAATCGAAGCTTTGGTGTGCCATTAAGGTCATTTCTTTTTCTTTTTCTTTCTTTCTCCCTCCTCTCTCCTATACATTTCATTATTATTCTTTTTTGTAAATGTTTCCATTCTAAATAGCGACAAGCTAAAAATATCACATTTCTCAATCGTGACATGTACAAACTATGTCATTTCACTAATTCTTTTTTTATGTTGTGCTATTCACCAATATTTTTAATTTACTATTCTAATTTTTAAAAAAAATCTCAAAATAAATTTACCTAAGAGTTTATACTGATTAGATGTTCAATCACATGGTTGAGTATATTCAAGAATAACCTATTTGGAAAAATGTAAAATGTTTATGGAGTCAAAACCATAAATTTTATGGATGGCCCACTCATGTTATGGGTTTCGCATCTTTTATTATTATTATTATTATTATTTATCAATAGCAAGTGATATATCAAAATTTCTTTTTAGTGTTCTTACTAGTCATAGACCCGTTCTACACTATGAGCCTAATTTTCTCCGTAGAAAATAATGCTTATATGCCACAAATGTGTTTCAAAGGAGGAAGACAAATCTACAACTTGGATCATAAACCTAATTGGGTCAATAAGCTGGTTTTATTTTAATTAAACGATAAAAAAGGCAACAATAACACATGAACAAAATTAAAAAAAAAATGATCATAACAACTTAGGAATTTTTTTTTTTCAAATAGGAGTAAATGATGCAGCTCAATTCTCAGCCCATTAAATAATGAATTATGAAATTGGTAAAATGTTTTGTTTAAGTCAATCCAAGATAGTCTGACAACTCTATAATCCCGATAATCAAGGTCGAGTCAACCTGGATTATCCCGTTAAACACATAGCTCAAGTTATGAGACCAAGATAACATGATAGAATGAAAACAATGAAAATCACAAAACCTGTTTTTTTTTTTTTAAAAGAAGAAGTTATTGTTAACTCGCGTTAACTTTTCAAATCCGTGACCGAGTCATTAAATTGGAAGCACCCTATCTAGTAAAACAATGAAACCCAATTCTTAATCAATTAAATGTTAAATGAAGAAATTGAAAAAAGAATTACAATTATATAAAAGGATTAAAATTTAGAAATTAAAATAATGAGGATCAAAATTGAAATGCAAAATAAATCTGATCTTTGATTGAAGGGTGAACTTAAAAAGAAAAATCAATTTAACAAAATGACCCAAAAACAAAATCAAAAAATGAGGATCATAATTGAAATCAGAAATATAAATAATTTTTTATTTGATGATGAAATTGAAAAAAAAAATCAATTTAACGAAAAAGAATGAAAAAAATCAGATGAATGGGAATAAAATTGGAAAAAAATATATATTACGAATTAAGATTGAATAATAAAATTAAAAATAAATAAAACTTCTATAAAATATCCAAAAACAAAAATAAAAAAATAAAAAATAGATGAAAATTAAAATTAAAATACCAAAAAAAAAGACCAAGTTCTCCAATTCCTTCTATTCTTATTCTTGTTCATGATCAAATATGGGCATGTCATAGACGTTGCTGACGAATAGTTATTTCGCAACTCAAAAAGAATAATAGGGCTATATTTGTTTTCCGGAAAGTGGTTTCCGAGAAATCACTTTCCAAACTTTCCTGTGTTTGTTTGTCATTAGAAAAGTTGGTCAACAGAAAACATTTTCCAGTCAAAGAAAAATTTGGCTTGGTTTCCAGGAAAGTGTTTTCCTGAAAAATTTGGGTGGAAAACACTTTCAGGAAGTTGTGAAAAATTTAGAAATATCATATTATTTGCTGATTATATCAAATTTGATCCTCAAACTTTTAATTGCTATATATATTTTGTTTTGAATATTTATTTTTCAATTTCATCTCTTAAAATTTAATTTTTATATTAACTTTGGTCCTCCTTTTTATAATTATTATTTGTTTTTTCCTTATCATTTTTTTATTGAAATTTTTTATCTATCAAATTTGATCCTCATTCTTTTGATTGTTACTTATTTTATTTGAAATAATTTATGAAATGTTAATTATTATTATTTTCATTTCTTCATCTTTTATTTTTTTTATTTTTTAGATTTGATCTCTATTATTTTGATTATTATTTATTTTATTTGAGATAATTTATGAAATTATATTTTTTTTCAATTTCATTCTCATTCAAATTTTTAATTTGTAAGATTTGTTTCTCATTATTTTAATAAACTTGAGAAAAATAAAACATTAATAAGTTATTTTCCAACTCATTTTTCATGACATAACTAAACACTGGAAAATATTTTCCAACTTATTTTTCATTACACTACCAAATATCAGTAAATAATTTACTTTTTTAAAATTTACTTTTTTAAAATTTATTTTTTAAAAAAATTACTTTTCAACAAACAAACGACATAGGTAATAAAAAGTTAACAAATGGGGCATAGGTAATAGAAAGTTCGTGGGCTTGTTAATTAATCTATGAACAGGCCAGGCTGGACTTCTCAAAAATTCCAATTCTTAGCCACTCACTCTGAGACGTGTCAGGCATTCATGAATTTCACATCCATGCAAAGCTGCCCAATCCCCATACTAACGCCACGCCACGCCCCGCCACGCCACTATACACTTCATACGACCGACCACCTACTATCTCCACACCATCTTCTAGACACCACCACACCATACCCTCTTGTACACTTCACGAGGTGATACACCTTCACTCCCCGCCACGTTCCTTGTCTCTCCCTCCCTATAATACCATACTAGCTCGGTCCATTTAAGAAGAAGGTTAAAAAAGAAGAAGCAACGCTAGCTCTTAGCTTTCCCAGTCTTTAATTCTTGCGAGTGCGTGCCACGCAAGAAAGAAAGTCATGTCGAGGTACGAGCAATCATCAGCACAACCAACTTCACGCAAGGCAGTACTGAAGTTTATGACTGCAGGGACAATAGGTGCAGCACTGTTGGTGTTGTCCGGGTTGACTCTGACTGGAACAGTTATAGCCTTGATTGTGGCTACACCAATTCTGGTGTTGTGTAGTCCGGTTTTGGTCCCAGCAGCCATGGTTGTTTTCTTGGTATCTTCTGGCTTCTTTTTCTCCGGTGGGTGTGGGTTGGCTGCTATAATGGTATTGCTGTGGACATATAATTATGTGACTGGTAAGCATCCACCTGGTGCTGATAGGCTGGATTATGCTACACGGAAGATAGCAGAAAAGGCTAAAGAGTATGGTCAGTACGTGCAACAAAATGCTCAAGAAGCTACTCAAACTTCTTAATTGCTTGGGTTAATGGTATAATGTGATTTGGCGTACGTGGCTTCTGCTTATGTCTTGTTAGGCAGTGTGTTATGCTTTTCTTGTCACTTTCCTCATTATGTAGTATGTCTTTTGCTTTTGAAAAACAAGCTGCATTGTGTAGATCTTGCTTTTCTCTTAAAAAAAAGGAAGAAATTAAAAATTGTGTTCAAAAATGAAAAACTGCATTGGATGATGGGATGGCCTCTTGGACCTAAAATAAACAAGTTGCATCTTTCTACCTTGCTATAGAATGATGCTTTTGCATCATACGCGGAACGTCACTCCATGGACATTTTGGGATGGTGATGTTCAAAGAAAGAAATGCACCAACTAGTTCTAGAGAACTGTCATTTCTCAAAAAAAAAAAAAACCTTTCGAAACATGAAATTGAACTGCAAGTTGTAGGCATTTTGGTGGCTCCCATCCAAATACAAAGTATAACATCAATAAAACACGCAACTAGTCTCAAGACATTGCACAATACATTTCCCGATCCATGTAATATGATAATTTGACTTTTAGCAACTTTCACTTTCAACAACACATCCCCCGTATAACATAAATACGAGTTATAAGTTGCATTTCATTAATTGTTTGAGTAAACATGCCAATTACAAATGGATGATTCAGCATCTCTAGTATTTATTGATATGAGATGCATGCAAATATTTTATTTATAGGGAGGTGATGTGTACTTGACACAACAGAATTTGAGAGAAAGGAATAGAGAAAGAAGAGTTTAAAGAAGAACAGTTTATTTCATGATATCTTCTCTCCCGTAGGCCAGAGCTTTTATAGGCCTTTTGTTTTGGAAGTTACAAGCAGATTAAAAGCAATAAAAGAGGAATATGTGCCACTAAGTGATCATGGTTATTCCACTTCACACGTGGTCATGAATGCCCATGAATTCCCCGCATAACAGACATCTAAAGAAAGTAATTGCAACTAATTAATCCCCACGACCCTTTGTATGGCGCAGGTATACATGATGGGCTGTTTGTCCATATCATTTCTTCCCACCCGAAAAATCCTTGTCCTCAAGGATAAACTCCGGATATGATCGGGAGAAACGCCATTGATTTTCCCATGTTGCGTCTTCGACTGGGGCCCCCACCCATTTGACCAGCAGTTCCTTGCGTGGGCGATACCGTCCCTTTTGGATGATGCGTTTGTCCAGTATGGCCTCTGGTTGGGGAAGCAGTGTAGAATCCTTTGAAACAGGAGGAAGAACTGGGGAGGTCGGGGCCGAAGTGCCCACATGTTTTTTTAAAAGGCTAACGTGAAACACATCGTGGATTAAGGATCCAACTGGTAATTCCAACCGATAGGCAACAGAGCCCACCCTAGCCAACACTCGATAGGGTCCAAAAAACCGTGGGGATAGTTTTAAGGACCGCCGAAAATTGACTGAAATCTGGCGGTATGGGTGAAGCTTTAAGTAGACATAATCCCCGACATTGAATACTACGTCTTTACGACTTTGATCTGCATGCATCTTCATTCTGTCCCGTGCGACATTCAGATTGAGACGTAGCTCTCGTAACAGTTCAGACCTACTGCGGAGGAGGTCATCGACAACTTGAATTTTTGTAGTCCCTGGCACATACGAGAGCAGTGAAGGAGGAGGCACACCGTAAACAACCTTAAATGGTGATAGTTTGGTGGCGGTATGCACGGAGGTGTTGTAACTATACTTGGCCCAGGAAACCCACTCCATCCATTTGTTGGGCTGTGCACTGGTGAAGCAACGGAGGTACTGTTCCAGTGTGCGATTAACCACCTCTGTTTGGTCGTCGGTCTATAGATGGTAACTGGAACTCATCGTCAAGTTGGTCCCATGCAATTGGAATAGAGTTTTCCAGAACGAACTCACGAAAATCTTGTCCCTATCACTCACAATGGATTTCGGCATTCTGTGAAGGCGAATAATGTGATCAATGAAGGCTTTAGCAACTGAGGATGCTGTAAATGGGTGTTTTAATGGCACGAAATGGGCGTATTTGGACAAGCGGTCCACAACCACCATAATGACAGTAAAACCTTTGGAAATTGGTAATCCCTCCACAAAATCCATGGAAATGTCAGTCCATACCTGTAGGGGAATGGGCAAAGGTTGGAGCAAGCCGGCTGGTTTGGTGTTGTCATACTTGCATCGTTGGCATACCTCATAATGCTTAATAAAGTCTTTAACAGCCGATCATAACCCCGGCCAGTTGAAGCTTTTCTTGAGGCAACTGAGAGATTTATGGTATCTAAAATATCCCCCGGTAGGAGAGGAATGATGTTCCTTCAGAATAGCAGGGAGTAAGGAAGATGAAGGACTTAGGTACACACGTCCCTTCTTGTACCAAACTCCATCACGTTGAAAATAAAGCTTGTGATGCAGAGGTGAAGTTGGATTGTCCAACTGAGCATAAAAGGGATCTTGGGATACTTCTTGTTGGAGAATAACCCACCAGTCAGCTACGGGCATTGAAATGGCCGCGCAACTCCATTCTGTCACCCTTGACAATGCATCCGCTCCTTGATTCTCCTTACCCTTCTTGTATTGGATCGTGTAGATCTTGGGCAACCAACGTGCTTGAGTGGGTGTCGTAATCCTCTGTTCTAATAAATATTTCAGGCTCCGCTGGTCCGTTCGAACAATGAATGGTTTGCCCAAGAGATATGTGTGCCACTTGCGAATAGCTTTCACGATGGCTAACATTTCCTTCTCATATGTAGACAGGGTGAGTGCTGAACCTTTGAGAGCCTCACTATAAAAAGCAACTGGGTGATCTTCTTGTATTAGGATGGTGCCGATTCCTACCCCACACGCGTCACTTTCGACAATGAAAGTTTGTGTGAAGTCTGGTAGTCGCAAGGTCGGAGGAGACACCAGTGCTTGTTTTAGCCGATTAACGGCTGTAGTTGCTTCAGCACTCCAATGGAAACCCTCTTTTGTCAGCAATCGGGTGAGAGGGGCGGCGATTCCCCCGAATCCACTTACAAACTTGCGGTAGTAACCTGCTAGCCCAAGGAATCCTCTGACACCCTTTACTGTGGTAGGAGTGGGCCATTCATTCACAGCCCTTGTCTTTGCCGGATCCACTTGCACCCCTTCATGTGAAATCAGATGCCCCAAATAGTCTACCTGCATGACTCCAAAACGGCATTTGGATTTCTTAACAAATAGTTGATTTGTGGACAGGATCGTGAGTATCGTATGGAGATGGGAGAGATGATCCCCCCAATTGTGGCTGTACACCAATATATCATTGAAGAACACCAGCACAAATTTCCGCAGACGAGGCCTGAATAAATCGTTCATGAGACCTTGGAAGGTGGCAGGGGCGTTGGTGAGACCGAATGGCATTACTATAAATTCATAGTGCCTATCATGTGTCCGGAATGCCGTTTTCGGTATATCTTCCTCTTTGACTCTGATTTGGTGGTACCCTGAACGCAAATCAAGCTTCGAAAATATATCGGGCGTTATGCAATTCATCTATAACTGGAATAGGATACTTATCTTTGATTGTGATCTAATTCAGGGCTCTATAATCTATGCAAAAGCGCCAACTCCCATCCGTCTTTTTGACCAACAACACTGGTGATGAAAATGGGCTAACACTGGGTCGAATGAGGCCAGACTCCAGAAATTCTTTTACCATCTTCCCGATTTTACCTTTTTGATAATGTGGGTACCGGTAGGGTCGAACACTAATAGGGCCTTGGTGTGGTTGTAACGGTATGCGATGATCTTGTGGCCGTTCGGGTGGTAGTTTTGTTGGAGCCTCGAAGATTGGTTGGAATTCTGTCAGTAGTTGTGAAAGATCATTAGGATGATCTGTGGTTGTCTCATTTACTTCCACGGCGGCAATCTGTAAAAAAAATCCCAACCCCTCTATATTGACCAGCTCTTTGTCACGTAAGATTTTGTGCGGGGACTGCCTCAGCCCCTGAAATATTCTGGTGATTCCATCTTGTTAGAAGCTCATTGTCAGCTCCCTGTAGTCTGTTTTAATAGGCCCCAGGGTCTCTAACCATTGCACCCCTAATACTGCCTGGCATGCAGCCACTAGAAGCACATAGAAATCTGCTTGTATGGTGCACCCTTGAATCATCACCATGAGGCTCAAACACCGTCCATTACACTCAATCATCTCACGGTTAGCTACCATTACTTGGAAGGTTTTATCTCGCAACACCGACAGTCCTGATCTGGACACCACAGACTGATCGAGGAAGTTGTGTGTGCTCCCCCCATCAATCAAGATAGTAATATCTTGGTTTTTTAGTCTACCAATCACGCGGATGGTTTGAGGGTGATTAGCTCCTGAAATTGCATGGAATGAGATTTCTAGGATTGGTTTCATGTCTGGAAGATCGTTTGCGCCTTCTTCGAAATTTAATTCATCTCCAATAGAAGTATCCGCGATCATGAAAAGTTGAGGTCGTTGGCATCGGTGTCCTCGGACAAATTTTTCATCACAGTAGAAGCATAAGCCTTTTGCTCGCCGATCCCTGGCTTCCTGACTGGTAATCTTGTAAAACCTCCTTGTGACTTCTGATTTGGGCTTGTGAAGGGTGGTGGTCCCAGGAGGCCGACTGAAGTACTGGTGTTGTTTTTCGGGTGTGTTAGGACCCCGGCTGTTCGGAGAACTGGAGTAAATCTTTTCTGCAGCTGGATTCGCTCCTCTACCTTGCCACTCCAATCGCGTCCAATAGTGTGCTCAGCTGTTTAACCTTGACATCCAGCCGTATTTCATCTCGCAAGCCTGCGATGAAACACCCAACCAAATAATTTTATGGTAATCCATCAATACGTTGGGACAGTTTCTCAAACTCCGTCTGGTAGGTGCTGACAGTGGTAGATTATTTGAGGCGAGTGAGGGCTTCTGAAGGGTCTTCGTAGTCGGTTGGCCCGAAACGGTGTAGCACAGCTTGGGAGAATTCTGCCCAAATGAGATGTCCACGGAATTTACTCAACCAACGGTGCCATTGGAGAGCATCTTCTTCCAAGTGAAAGGAAGCTAGCTGCACCTTATGTTGGTGATGGACATTTTTGAATTCGAAATACTGCTCAGCTTTATATAGCCATCCCGTTGGGTCTAACCCATTGAATCTTGGGAAGGACAACTTGAGCTGTGTGTAATTCCGGTCGGCTATTTGGGTGGAATGAAAAATGTCTGTTTATGAAGGGTTCCAAATAACAGGTTGGGTGGATGGGTTAAAATCTGGTGGGTTGGAATTTCGATGGGTCGATGTTTCGGCTTGGAAAAATGGGCTTACCTCTCTTTCCGTGGAATTTTGAGAGTGTGCATGATGAAGGGCCTGTAACTCAGCCACCACCGTTAGCAGGGTTACATTAATTTGATCGATACTGTGATTGGCTTGGGTGATGTTGTTATTGGCTTGATCGATCCCCGCTTCGTGACGAGCTAGAGTTTCATTCACCTCGTTTTGAAATTCTGTATTTGTTTTAGTTCGTGTCTCCATGATCAAACCAGGCTCTGATACCAATTGATGTGTACTTGACACAATAGAATTTGAGAGAAAGGAATAGGGAAAGAAGAGTTTAAAGAAGAACACTTTATTTCATGATATCTTCTCTCCCGTAGGCCAGAGCTTTTATAGGCCTTTGGTTCTGGAAGTTACAAGTAGATTAAAAGCAATAAAAGAGGAATATGTGCCACTAAGTGATCATGGTTGTTCCACTTCACACGTGGTCATGAATGCCATGAATTCCTCGCATAACAGACATCTAAAGAAAGTAACTGCAACTAATTAATCCCCACGACCCTTTGCATGGCGTAGGTATGCATGATGGGCTGTTTGTCCATATCAGGAGGTGTATCCTATAATTTTTTAAGAGGAATACACAAGCTGATACCTGAATATAACACGTCAAATCATTATACCAAACCCAGTGCGGATTCCTTCACGTGAGGAGATGGAGTATAAACCACATGCACGCTGGATTCAAAATGTTGTAAGTATTTGTTACTTTCTATGGGCTTGGTCAAAACCGTTGCATTTTATTTATGGATTAATAATTTGTATTTGCTTAATATTAGGTTGGACAATTATTACATGATGGTCGACGTGTTACTGCTGATCTTCGTGATCTTGATGATGGACTTACTCGTTATTGTGTATCTTTTTAGTTCAAGACACATCGTACTATATTTGACTTGTTATAAGAGACATTGAACCTGAATGATGTTGTCTCTGAGGATGAAACCACATATAGACACATGAAAGTCGTGTTATTGATGAAGTCGACCCATCCACTCGTTGTCGTAGAAGACATAGATAGAATCAAATGTATTATTATGTTGTGTATAATTATGCTATGTTATTTTTTTAGTTTTCTTATTATATAATTACTTTTGTAATATTGTTTTGGCTAATTATTATGTTGATTTTAATATTATTAACATATTATAAATTTTCATACTTATTTTAGATAAGCATAATTTAAAATTGTTAATTTGTAGGCAGGGTCGGAGCTAGGATTATTTGTTAGGGGGGTCAAAATTAATATAGCAAGATATAATATTTTTTAATTTATTGTACATGAGTTATAAAAAAAATACAAACATATAATGACCTTTGCACAAGGTAAAAGGTTTTGAGCAATACCAAATTGAGTCAAAGCGATTAAGTTAATTTCATCTTCATAATGTATCCATCACTTTAATTTTGTTGATCTTTATACCTATAAAATATAAACATACAAAGTATATAAGAAACATTATTTATGTTTGATAAACTTTGAAATAAAGTAAAAAATAATAAAGAATGATTCTTACATATTTATTTTAACTGTGCTCGTCGTTCTTTCATAGAATAGAAATCATCGATTATCATATCAATTTTGAATCTTTCAGCAATTTCTTTTTCTATATAGACAATCAAATAAATTGCAAGAAAATCATCCTCCATCCGATTGCAAAGTTTTGTTTTAACAATCTTCATCACTAAAAAAGCTTGTTCAGTAGTTGCTGTCGAAATAGGAAGAGTCAAAATAAACTAATTCAACCTGATAATGAGTGGATAAATTGTTGATTTTTTTGTTTCAACTAATCTTTGACATAAATCAGTAATCGATGACATATTCTTTAACTTTTGATGATTGGGTACATCAAGCTCATAATGCTGCAACTGAAGTCTTAAATGAATTTTTTCTTGGTCAGAAAAATCTTCAAGATAGAACTTGTAAACAAGTAAGCATATATATTCAATATTGAATAATTTATAGTTATTTCTAGGATCTAAAGTTGTGCTCAACTTAAGAAGCTCGATCGCCTGCTCATTGAATATACTATTTAGCTCTTGCAATTGTGATCAATAAGAGCTGTAAATATATCAACCTGGTAGTGATGCTCAACTGTTACTGATTTTTTTTTACAGCGAGATCGTCTCACACTAGAAAAACAAGCATCCATATCAAGAACTTCAATGTCTTGATGCTTTCAAAATGATGTCACTTCTTCTAAAAGAGTTTCCCAACCATCATCTCTTAACTTCTGAATGAAAGTCTTTGTGGTAGTCACCAAATGCATAACATTTAAAATGTCTTGAGATTTTTCTTGTAGGGCTTGGCAAAGCATATCAGTAATTCCCATAACATTCCTCATTATATGTAAGATGAATGCAAAATCAAATGACATTAGCAACTTAAATAAAAAGGCCGCATCACCGCATTGAGAATAAGTAAATCCATCTAAAGCAATGTTTTCAAGAACCTAGCAAGTTGCCCCATACATTTTTATCAAACTGCAAACTGATTTGAAGTACGAACTCCACCTGCTATCTCCAGGTCATTGCAAACCACCTACTTGATTAACTCCTTTACCCGTTTCAATCTCATCAATATCAACTAAAAGTTCAATTGTAGCTGCTTGAAAAGCCTGTAATTCATCATTACGCTTGCAAGAAGCACTAACAATGTTAATAATAAAAATCAAATTCTGAAAGAAAGTGTGAACATCAGATATTTCTCTAGTTGCAACAATAAGAGCCAATTATAATTGATGAGCTAAACAATGTACATAATATGTATAAGGGCAATCATTAATGAATAAAGCTTGCAAACCATTCCAATCTCCACGTATATTACTAGCACCATCATACCTTTGACCCCTAATATTTTGAACATCCTTCCTTAAGAGTTGAAGCAGTTTGTATCTTTGACATGAACTATATCCAAAAATCATTCTCGTATAAATCCACTTTTATCAACAAACCTAATAACAAAGGTCATTTGTTCTCTTTTGGATTCATCTCGAGCTTCATCAACAATTAAACAAAATCTTGCATCACTAACCTCATGACGAATTGAAGAATGTACATTTCTAGCAAAGACATGCAAAATTTCTTTTTGAATTTGATGTGAGGTGTATTTAGCATTTTGTGGAGCATTATCCAAAACAACAGCACCTACTTGATCATTGTATGATGCTAAAAGTTCCATCATTTCAAGAAAATTACCTTGGTTTTTTGATTTTAGACATTCATCATGCCCTCTAAAAGCACATGTTTGAAATGTGAGCCAACGAACAATATCCATTGAAGCTTTAATACACAATCAATTATTTAGAATTTATTGAGTAGTTTGCCTCTGAACTACCTTCTCAATATGACATGACTGATTTTTTAAATTTTCCAAGCACCTGGTAGCAAATTTATGAGCTGAATTTGGACATTTTCCCATATGAGTAAAAAAAAGCACACCGTTCCCCATCATTAACTTTCTTCCAACAATTGAATCCTTTAACGATAAATGTGTCTAATCCTGGCTTTCCAGATGGTTTACTTTGAAATAAATAGCAAGGGAAACAAAATGCATTATTTTTCTCTGAATATTCAAGCCATGGATAACTTTTGAACCAATGAGACTGAAATCGACGAGGATGTTTTTCATCAGTCAACGGATATTCAGACATCAAAGGTTGATATGGCCCCAATTTAATGTATGCCCTTCGAATTTCATTTTGTTGATTAACCGGATATTTCTAAATTTGAGGACGATTGCTTGGATCTCTAATTAAATGAGCAATGTTGATTCTAATAAGAGGCTGCTCACTAATCAATGCAGGTTCTTTGTAAACTGAAGCACATTGAGGTTGCTCAACCATAACTTCAACATTACACATTGGAGTTGGTTCACTAGGTTGTGAGTAATCAACATTTGTTCTCTTTTTTCTCAAAAAAGAATCAATTCTTCTTATTTTGTTCATGGTTCAACCTAAAATCAAAACATATATCGTGAGAAAAAATTGATAATTTTGATGGCTTTGCTAAAAGTAAAACATAAAAAAAATCCAAGTATAATCAAGATAAACCAATAAAATATATCTAATTAATTAGAAAAAAACATCACTATAACAAGAATTCAAAAATAAATTTGGTAAAACTAGCAAATTTGAGCCAAAAAACAAAAAAGAAGCAAAAATAATAGAATCATGAAAAAACCATATCAAATTCTTAACAAACATAAAAAAAAAAAAAATAAATTTTAAGTTTGGGGTTAGTAATGCTCAATTACCTTGATTTGTTTGATGAAAAAAAATTTAATTGTTGACGCTCTGCTTCAATCTTTTTGTTTGGAATTTATATTCTTATTTCTATATTTTACTTTTTATATTAGGGCTGCAGCTGAGAGTAAACGGCAAAATCCATATAACTTCATATTTTTTCTTTTCACGTAGATAGTTTTAAAGTTAAAGATAACAAATATATTTACATTAGAAGGGCTCACCTATTTAAATATTACATCTTAATTACTAAGCAATAAAAAATTAACCTACAGAATCAGTCATTATATTTTTTCTTTGTAAGGGCTAGGCTCTGCTTGCCTCCCCTTGATTCTGTCTCTGTTTGCAGGTAAACATATAAACATCGAACAAGTTGAGTAAAATTTCAATGTTATGTTTCATTATTGTCATTATCAATTATCTTTATAATTAATAAATAAAAAAAATATTTAAAAATTACACATTAATTTGAAATTATAATTAATGAATAAAAATTATATTAAAATATCACATTTTAAATTTTAAATTTAAGTTTTGATATTTTATGATTTGATTTAAGATTAATTTAAAATTAGAGTTCTTTAGAATTTGTGTGAGGGCAAATTCAATCGAGAGGTTTTGTCATAACACAATTACTATTTACATTAGCGGTTATAATAATTCATTAATAAAACGACGATGATTCTTATTAGCGGTTATGTGAAAATGTAATGTTTTCTCTCTACTTTTTTAACTAATGCTTTTACTTAGTTTGGTAAAACACCGACATTGCATGTTGTTAGAGTTGGGGACGGAAGCATAGGCCTCGTGAAAAGTTCACGACATTCATAAAAAAATTCCAGGAGAAGGCTCGCTGATGCATCAGAACTCCTCCTATGAAACGAATTGAATATTCAAATGGGCAGTACCAGAGGTCACGCCACACTTGCTACAGAATAGGATCTGGGGAAAGATGGTCTCTGCTCAAACAAATTCTGACATCAAAAGAGGAAAACTACAAAAATTATGGAAATACTTTTATCCAATGTCTCTGGCCTTCCATTCCTCACCAGCAGATAATGATGGAAGAAAACTAGGAATGATGAAAGCCAGTCTCAAACAAAGCAATACCAAGCCCACTGTGGGATTCCCAATAATAGAATAGTTCATCACAAACCTGGTTGTGATCAAGAATATCATCAGTCTTGAAAATCCGTATCTAACAATCTTCTATTCCGGTTCAGAATCATCTTTCTTCACTTGTATAGTAAAAGCTAGCAGGTATCTATCATCAAGCAAATGGGGATTTAAGATTCAGAATTACCAACAAAAAAACAGACGAAAAAAGAAATATACAGAAGCAGGATACGGTATCTCCACTCCATACCAGCCCTTTCAGTTCGGAAACGCGAAAACCCATTTGCAGAGGAAGTGTTTCCTCCCCCAACAATCAAAACATTACCGTCGCCAAGAGCTGGCCTGCTGCTACTGAACCCAACAATGTAAGCAGCACGCACATGGGAGAGCATAGCAGATCAATCTCAACGAACGACTGCTCGTCTACTGAATATCCATTCTGATTATCCTAGAAGACGGAGAAGAGAAACTAAATGGTGCGTTTTGGAAGCAGAATGACGAATAAACCACAATTTGTTTCCGAGGGGGGTTTATTAGGAAGCCCATAATAGTAAAATCACAAAGCCCAAGACACTGTAATACTAATGAAAAAATACGCGACTAAACGAACCCGCCTAAAAAAAATCTGAAGCAGAGAAGAAGAAATCGAAGAATCAAGACCTTAATCGCGAGAGCTGAATAATGGTAGGTTAATTTCTTGAAATTATTAGCTTGATTATGTTGTAATTTCATTTCCTAGGAGAAGTTTGAATCCCTAATCAGCGATTAACTCTGTTATTTAATGAAACTTGGGTGTTTCTCAGTTCTCTATTGCAGCCATTAACGATACTGATTCTAAAGAGCAATGGGAACCCTTAGCCCCGACTAAAGAAGCCCAGGCTCGTATCTCTCGCCCTCCTTTTACTCTTGAACTCTTGAACAATAAACTTGGGTGTTATTAAATGTAATGCACATATCAATTTTTTTTTAAAACCTAATTTCATCGCAAATTGGGTGATTTTTTTTCTCTTAGTAATTGGGAGATTGAATTGCAAATTTCAGGAATTTCATCTTACACAAAATTATCATGATGGGCTGCTTAAATTACAAGCGAAAGAGTATGATAAGGCATGCGAGTTATTGGAATCGGTTTTAAAAGATCCGTTAATATCAAATGCTCAGGTATTTTTATTTATTTTTTTGCTTTTCTTTTCTGAAGGCTAATTTTTAAATATTAATTTGTTCACCGTGCTTGCGTAGATTGTTAAGTATGTTGTTTATTTGTTCTTTTAGGCTGATCGTAATGCGAGTGATGGTCATTTGCTACAACTCAGGTCTGTATCTATTGCATTTTCTGTTAATTTTTTTGGAGGGTTATATGATATGCTATTGATTTTGTTGTTTTGTAGATTCTTGGTGCTGAAGAATCTTGCAACTGTTTTTCTTCAACAAGGTCCTAGTCATTATGAGAGTGCTCTTCGCTGTTACCTCCAAGCTGTAGAGATTGATACCAAAGATTCTGTTGTCTGGAATCAGCTGGGAACATTGTCTTGCTCGATGGGTTTGTTGAGTATTTCACGTTGGGCGTTTGAGCAAGGGCTTCTATGTAGCCCAAATAATTGTAAGCAGTTATCTTGTTGTTCCAATGTTCTATAATTTGTTGCTTGGCCAGCGTCCAAACTCTTTGTTTAGTGTTTGTTTGTGTTGATTGTTTGGATATATCGTTCATTCTTAGTGTTTTCATGTTACAGTTTTCAGTAAAATTGCATCATTTTTTTTATGATGTGGACAAGTTTGTCTTCTCTCTTTGTCATGCATTCAGGGAATTGCATGGAGAAACTATTGGAAGTTCTTATTGCCATTGGTGATGAGGTCGCATGCCTTTCTGTAGCAGAGTTAATTTTGAGACATTGGCCTTCACATTCTCGTGCTTTGCATGTCAAAAATACTATTGAAGAGTCGGAGCCAGTTCCATTTTCTCCTAGAGGTATAGATAAGCTGGAACCTAAGCATGTCAGGCTTAAATTTCTTGATAAGAGAAAAGCAACCGATGAAAATCTTGATGAGGGTATTGCATGTAAACGGGCAAACCACAACATAGAATTGCTCCTACCCGAAGTTTCATGGGCAGCTCTCACTGATGCCATTCTGGAAATTTTACTTAAACTCAATGGTTTTGGTTCTGAGATGGGGGGTGACACAGTATGCAGATCAGGGGATATCAGGTTAACTATAAACATGCCTTCAAATATGGAAATTATCATGGAGTCTGTGGAAAAGAAAAGGTCAAAATCCATCCCTAGCGTTCAAAGCATGTCTTTTGTCGATTGTAACTCTGAAAGAGCCAGCAGTGTTAAGGAAAGGGATCCAAATATTATTGATGAACAGCCTCATGAGAGGCGGAGCACTCGTCTTAGGAGTCGTAAACCAGGAAAAGAAGAATTGGATTTTGATACCGGAAAGGATCTGGCCAAAGTCGTAGTTCAGCTCATAGAACCTTTCATAGTTAAAAATGAGGATTCTGATCTTGTGGGTAGTTGTTCGGTTCCATGTTTTGATCAGGCTAATTCATTGGATATGGAACACAATGATGTGGCTGATTTTGTAAGGGAAACTTCAAAAAATTATGGTGCTTACCATATGGGCCATTTGCTTTTGGAACATGCTGCAAGCAGGGGCCTTAAGTATCAAGATGCGTTTGTTAAATTCTTGGAGTTGGAGAGGTTGACAAGACATTGGGGGAGAGATAGGACGCCTGAATGCTGCCTTTTTCTAGCTGAACTATATTATGATCTTGGATCGTTACCTTCAAATGTTTCCAAGATGTCTGAATATTTGTCAGAGGCTTCCTATCATCTTTGTAAAATAATTGAATCAGTAGCTTTGGATTATCCTTTTCACTTGACTCATGTATCTGGAAATATAAATTTCTCTTCAGATAAGAGTTTCCAAGATAGTGATGAAACATTAAAAAAAGGCACTGGAGGCTGGGATTCACTTTTAAACATTTCCTTATTGGACAACAAAAGTTCCTTCTGGGTTCGGTATTTCTGGTTGAGTGGGAAATTGTCTATCGTGGATGGAAACAAGGCAAAAGCTCATGGAGAGTTCTGTATTTCCTTGTCTGTTTTGGCAAAGAAGGAAGTAACAAACAGTGCTCCATCAGTCTGTCTTCCACACCTGAAGATTGATAAAGAGTTAACTGTAGACAGGATTCTGCATGGAATTAATCTATTAAAGCTTGATCTCTTGCTTGAGAAGACGGTAGGAGAGATGATTGAGAAAGAAATGTATTCGGATTGTATAGACTTGCTTGCTCCACTTCTATTCTCTTCCAAGCATGTTCACCTCAATGTATTGCCATTTCCAGCTGCTGATAAGAAAGGTGAAGAATTTACATGCATCGAACTTTCAGCATTAGATACATTAATTGAAGCATGTGAGAAGGCAAAGCCAATGGAAATTGAGGTATGTTTGAAGAGTCACCAACGGAAGCTGGAAATACTCTTGATACTAGCTGGTATGGATGAATATGTAACCTTCCATCAGAAGTCTGAGTTAAAGGCATACTATGCCTCTGATATAGTGTCAAAAGAAAATCCAGAGAAGCACTGGAATGACTTGGTGATGGAGGAAGTGAAAGCAATTTCACAATGTGTATCACAATTCAAGAACTTTCTGGGTCCATCTGTTGATTCTGTAAGTTGTTTATAAAAAGAAATACTTTTTTATGGTCTTTTTTTTGTCAAAGAACAGCAATTTGTTTCATCAGTTCAGACAAAAATTACAGTTTATCAATGTTTTCTGTACATGATGCAAATGCAGCTTGTGACCATATGATTCTGTTGTTTTGAGTAATGCCTCTTTTCACCTCCTGCATATTTATCATTATTTCCATTGCTACAGAATCATGCATTTGTGTATACATTATGCTTGCAGAATGGAAAAATCATTCCCTTTGGCAGTATTGGCGACATTCAGTCTTTGCTGCTGGCTGTCATGTGCCATAATGCAAATTACTTATCTAAGAAATCTTCTGTGCCAGCGATTAGTGAAGAATTAGAACAAAAGCAAATTTGCTGCTTTGTTGATGCAGGCATTGCATACTGCAAGCTTCAACATCTCGTCCATACCATCCCTGTTAAAACCCAAGTAAGCTATACTTTTCTAATGTAAAATTAAACATTGGATGTGAGGGCATATTAATCATTTGCAATCTTTTCTTCTTCTCATATTTTTTTCTTGAATTCTTATTTCCAATGCTAGGTTGAACTAATTGTTGCAATCCATGACTTACTTGCTGAGTATGGCCTCTGCTGTGCTGGCGGGGATGGTGAAGGGGAGGAAGGAACATTTCTTAAATTTGCAATAAAGCATCTCTTGGCATTGGACATGAAGCTCAAGTCCAACTCAAACTCTTCCAACATAGAAGCAATTCAACATGATGACAAGCTTTATAGCCCAAACAAAACATTTAAAACGGAGACAATATTAAATACATTGGGTGTAGAGGGGGGTGGAGCTGAAATCAATGAAGTAAGTGCTACTATGAGTGATGGTTTTGGAGGGATTTCTTCCAAAGATGTATCATCTCCTGCAGGTCTAGAGAAAGACCATGCAGATGTAGAATGCAGAAAAGTAGGTGGCAATGAGGGGAAGAACAAAGGAGAAAAACCCATAGAACATATCAATGAACTTAGTGAAGATGAAAGAGAGGAACTTGAGTTACTAATTGATAATGCTTTGGATCAGTGCTTTTTCTGCTTGTATGGTCTCAATATTCGATCTGATTCTTCCTATGACGATGACCTAGCCACTCACAAAAATACCAGTCGTGGAGATTATCAGTCCAAGGAACAATGTGCTGATGTTTTTCAGTATATACTGCCATGTGCAAGAGCTTCATCAGTAAGTACTCTCTCTATCTCTCCTCTCACCATTTGTATAAGGTCTGTTTTAACACAGTTGTGTGCATATGCATCTCAGAAAACTGGATTGATAAAACTTCGTAGAGTGTTAAGAGCTATACGCAAACACTTTCCACAACCGCCAGAAGAAGTTCTTGCTGGAAATGCAATAGATAAATTTTTAGATGATCCTGATTTATGTGAAGACAAACTCTCAGATGAGGCTGGATCTGAAGGGTATCTTGAAACCATAACAAAGGTAATATTTCCTGATGCAGGAAGTGTCAAACAGCACAGGGCATTGATGGTCAGAAGGTATTTTCTTACTCAGATAAGATATAACTTCTTTTTGAGGTGCACTACCTTTAACGAATGAGCTAACTCCATGAATAATTTACTTATTCAGCTCCGAGCCATATTTTGAAGTGTATTGCAACTTGTATTATTTCCTAGCCCTTTCAGAGGAAATGAATGCAACTGATAAATGGCCAGGCTTTGTACTGACCAAGGAAGGGGAAGAGTTCGTACAACAAAATGCAAATCTCTTTAAATATGATCTACTGTACAACCCTCTACGCTTTGAAAGTTGGCAACGGCTTGGAAATACTTATGATGAGGCAAGGTTTATTTTAGTGTCAGTTTAATTTTCATTACTCTGAAAACCAAAGATAGCTGGTGTGGTTTACAGTTTTTTCTAGACTTAGTTTGAATGTTTTTTTGTTTTCACTAAAGCAGGAGGTAGACTTGTTGCTAAATGATGGAAGTAAGCACATAAATGTGGCAGGGTGGAGAAAAAATGTTACTCTACCTCAGAGAGTTGACACAAGTCGAAGGAGGAGTAGGCGTTGTCTATTAATGAGTTTGGCTTTAGCAAAGACACCAGCCCAGCAGGTTTGTCCTTTCTCAGTATTATATACGAGGGGCACCAGATATATTCTTTTCTGGTTTCTAGACTGTTTCTATAGTTATATCCTTCATTTCTTAAACTGTATGGAGGTGCCTTAATCTATACAGCAGCTTGCTGTGCATGTGGCTTGTTTGAGATGGGACACATTCTCATGGTTTATTTGAGGATGATTACATGATATCACACTGAAAGTTCTGAAGCAACTTATGATGGATTGTTTTTGAAGTATTATTTAGTGCCATTCCATCATCAACTACTTTCATTTAGGAAATCCACATTAAACATAAACAAAGTATATCTTATTAGACAGAATGCATGTCCAGCAAGTTTACTGAACATAATTTAAGGTTTCTACCTTGATGATTTGTATTCTTGGTATAATTTGTTTTAACCAGCTTGGAACTTTATCTGTCTCTAGTGTGAGATACATGAGTTGCTGGCACTGGTCTACTATGACAGCCTTCAGAATGTGGTACCTTTTTATGACCAAAGATCTGCCATACCCTCGAAAGATGCAGTATGGATGGCATTTTGTGAGAACTCATTGAAGCATTTTAAGAAAGCTCACACACAAAAGTAATGGATCCTTTCTCATATGATATTACTGTTTTATAGATCCTTTTTCATACAATATTACTGTTTTATTCTTTTATTATGACACTCCTATATAGACTTTATAGAATTTGTTGATGTTGCAGGCAGGATTGGTCGCATGCATTCTACATGGGGAAACTCTGCGAAAAGCTTGGATACTCATATGAGACATCACTATCATATTATAGTGTAGCTATCGCTTTGAATTCATCAGCTGTGGATCCTGTCTATAGGATGCATGCTTCTCGCCTAAAGTTACTTTGCAAATCTGGAAGACTGAATCTGGAGGTTTTAAAGGTTTCTTCTCTGGCCTGCACCTTTCATAGAAACAGACTTCGAAGAGAGAGATTCCTATTTTTATCACTAACTCCTTTTCTTATCCTTTTGGACTTGTTTTCCAGCACATGTTGTGCTTTTGGATTGAACTGCAATCTCTGTACTTGTGTTGTGTGTGTGTTTGGCTTCTTCGTGATGTTTACTTGTGTTTCAATGGTTATCATCTTACAGTTCTAGGAATTACACAATATTTATATTTATCAGATGCCTGCATATTATCTTTATATCTTATCTTTTCTTTGTTACAGGTCCTTGCAGAATATTCCTTTAATGAATCAACAAAGGATTCTGTCATGAGCATACTTAGTACATTTGCACCTGAAGTGTCATGTTCAGCAGATAATATTGAGGACAGAAGCACTGAGGAAAGTTTTGAGAGAAAACATGAGGAATCAGTTCAGTTAGAAGAGGTGTGGCAAATGCTTTACAATGATTGCATTTCTGCTTTGGAAGTTTGTGTTGAAGGCGATCTCAAACATTTTCATAAGGCCAGATACATGCTTGCACAAGGACTGTATAAAAGGGGTTTGAATGGTGATTTGGAGAGAGCAAAGGATGAACTTTCTTTTTGCTTCAAATCTTCTCGCTCATCCTTCACTATAAATATGTGGGAGATTGATGGGATGGTCAAAAAAGGAAGGTATTAGTTCCTTCATTCCCTACCTATTTCACAATTATTTGTGCAAAATTTGGGGGCCACATAGACATAAGATCTAGACAAATTTTTCTGGTGGTTTATCACTTCGTAGAGAACATGGTCTCACTGCTATTCCATGGTTCATGTTGAAGGCTTTCTTGATTTACCAGCAATAGTAGCATGGAAATTACGTGAAAATCATTCATGGGGAAAGAAGAATGCCATTTGTAAAATTGATTTAGAAATGTGAAAGGGCATTGTCCTTCAATCCCAACTTTATCTAATACATGCAACAAATCTTCTCACTGAAATTTCCCTAATTCATTTCATAAAAACATCAAGTCACTTTGTCTCTTGGTGGTATCAAAATCCCCTTGATAATTAGCATATTCTAGTTGTTGCTCATCTTGCTGTTAATGCTGACGTGCATTACATTTGTTTATTATATTTGGATGTCAGGCGCAAAACACCAGGTTTTGCTGGGAACAAAAAGGCCCTTGAAGTAAACTTACCAGAAAGTTCCCGGAAATTTATTACTTGCATTCGGAAGTATTTGTTGTTCTATCTGAAATTGTTGGAAGAAACTGGAGACATTTGTACACTTGATCGAGCATTTATATCTCTAAGGGCAGATAAGAGGGTAAAAGCTCAACCCTTTTAAACTTTGTTTTCTTTTACATTGCCTGGCAAGAGCCATGCCTGCTTCCATTGTAGTCATCCCATCATATCTAGGAAACGACTTCACAAATGCTTGATTGTTGCAATTAAAATTGTATATCAGAAAAATGTTCATACTTTTGTTAACAACACCATCAATATAGACATGGCTATACTTTGAATATCAAAGTGCTCTCCACCTTTATATTTCTGCTCTTAATTTTTTCACTCATTTTTTGTTAAGAGTGTAGGAAATGGAATACAAGCAGGATTTTTTTTAATTATTGTCAAGGGCTCTGCATGCAACTGCAGAGCTTGTTAGTTATCTCATGCCTAGCCAAATAATATCTTCCTATCATTATCAACATAGAAATTCCTAGGCTTATCTACGTTTATGATTTCATTCCATGTTCCATGATCTTTATTTGAGTATTCATTTTGGAATCTAATTTCAATTTAAATCCAGTTTTCGTTGTGCATTGAAGATCTTGTACCAGTAGCTCTTGGGAGGTTTACCAAGACCCTTATATTATCGATATCTCAAGCTGAGACTGCCGACTCTGGTGTTCCTGGCAACTCTGGTCAGCAACTGGAGAAGATGTTCTCATTGTTTATGGAACAGGGGAACTTATGGCCAGAGATATTAAGCTTGCCTGAGATCAGAAGCCCAGTAATTTCTGAGAGCAGCTTATATGGGTAACTAGAATATTTGTTAGATTTTGTCCTTATCTTTTATGGTGAACTTCTTTTGGCTTCTTCCATTATAATTTTGTTAGTGGTTTGTCTAGAAATGAATTGTTCAACTTAGGTGTTTACTTGTGAAAATATCTTATTCTGAATGACTTCATCGTAGCATTATGTGCTAACCTTTGTCATAATTTCAGATTGCCAACTTCTCCCTCAAACTGTCTAGCAAGGTTTTTTGAAAATTTCTGTATCATTGATACCCTATTAATCACAAGTCTTCTATCAAATTTTTAATTGTTCAGCAATATAAAATTTAGTTATGAGATGTCAGTATTCTGACTCATATCAAGATAACTGATGTTTATGAATTTGTGTTTTTGGCATGGTATTGCTAATTGTTATTCGGCCTATTGTCTTCTCTTAGTTGTACCTGTCTAAGAATTTACTACCTTGTTACAGATATCTCCACAGATATATTGCTTCACTAGAGGGGAATGGAAAGCTTGAGACACTTGAAGCAATAAATGAGAAGATTCGAAAGCGCTTTAAAAATCCCAAGTTGTCCAATAGCAACTGTGCAAAGGTATGCAGGCATGCGTCCTTTGCCTGGTGTCGATCTCTTATAATCAGTTTGGCATTGATCACCCACATACAATCTGGACTCCAAAGTGAGATACACGCCCTTAACTCATCAGATAGCAGTTTGGAAAGTAGTCTTTTGCTTTGTATTGATCTGCAAACAAATGAATTATGGAGTCAATCATTTGAGGATTCTACCTCCTTGGGAAATCTTGAAACAAAATGGAACCCCATGTTGAGTAGATTCAAGAATATAGTGATTAAGAAAGTTTCAGATGAAAATATTGAGACTGCAACCTCTCTGTTTAGGAGCTCTTATAATTTCTACCGTGAGAGTTCCTGTGTAATGCTCCCATCTGGTATCAACCTTTGTTTAGTTCCATCTCGGCTGGCAGTACAAGCCCAAGTTCAGCCTAACTTGGACGGAGTTGAAATTCTTGATCTTAGCATTCCAAGGAAGCTTCTCTTGTGGGCTTATGCACTATTGCATGGCCGTTATGCTAATATCTCAGTTGTTGTGAAGCATTGTGAAGAAAATGTGAAGGTATGGGTGCTAACTTGCTCATCAATGATGTTTTGTTTGGCATGCCAGAGACTTCATTCATCACATATGTAGTAATATGGAATCTACAGCTTATATACAAAGATAACTAACGTGAGAAAGTAGACACACAACTTTCATTCGTTCAAGTCCCTAGACCATTGAATCCAAGGGTGTCCAACTTTCATTCGTTCAAGTCCCACCATTGAATCCAAGGGTGATGGACACGGCAAAAATGCACTTGTCAGTCTTAGATTTCTAATAAACTATTCTGCATGAAAACATGATCTAGGACATGTTTTTCTCTGTTTGGTGTAGATTTCTAATAAACTATTCTGCATGAAAACATGATCTAGGACATTTTTTTCTTTGTTTGGTGGTGGCACGTAGCCAAGGAAAAAAAAAAGGGTTCATTTGCAAGGTCAATAGTAAATTGAATGTTTTTATTGTCAAAGAGAAAATTGACTGAAATTGAAGTGGACACATGCATCATGACCATTGTGGTTGTGTTTTTGCAGTCAAAGATGAAAAAGGGACCTGGAACCTCATTTGTGCCATCCAATGCAAGCCTGCCTGCTGCTACCGTTATTCATACAGGTCATTTACTCCACCTTATGAAGCAACAAGTTTAATTTTCTTACTCAAGGTCGCATAAAATTTGTCTTTAGATTAGTGTGTATAGTTTCCCTCTTATGCATCTCACCTCTCTCAACAAGATGTTCATGGTTCCTAGTCATTGAAGCTATCTCCTCCACAGCTCAATTTACATTTGCACATCAGATTTTCATGCATCTGCATGCTGATGGCCGTTTTCAAATCCTATGTCAGCTACAGGTGGTGGGAAAGATAGTGCTACTCAAGGTGGTAGCAATGAACCAGAGGTGCCTTTGGTTAACGTACCAGTGACCGCTGTGACATCGGTCTCATTATCTGAGGGTGATAGCATACAGTGCACAAATCCGCCACTAACTTCTGATGAGGGCCAAAAGATTTTATTCGCCACTCCCCAGCAAAATCAAGATAACAGCACCCCTGACGGAAGCAATTTTGCAATGAATGAATGAAGAGATCCAGATAGTGCTGCCTTTGTTTTTACACTGATTGTTGTAGAAAATAGTCCATGCATGTCAGAATTGCTTCTTAACACCCTTTTATAGAAAGGAAAAGAGAAGATATGAAAGAAAAATGTGAGTAAATTCCACATGTGACTCAATTTTAGGACCTGTAGAGCTTGTGTAAAGAAACAAGCCATGTGTTGTAATTTTTGCTCGTGTAAATAAATACAAGAATTAGCTTTGTTTGTTGAGCTTATTGGGTATCGGTTGATATTTGTAACTTGCTAGGCTGGACTAGCCAGCTTTTTACGATGGAATTGGATCATAAGGCCTTTGACAAATCATCGAAGAATACAATCTGAACAGATGCTTTGATTTATCCATCCCATTGTCTTACTTCGAACTCTCATCCTCTGTTACTATTGAAAGATTCCAATTCAATGTGATCACAATGTTTTAGGACAGCAAGGACATATATAGATGGGACAGAGAAGAGGAATGGAGATAATAAATCTGTCTTTATGATAGTTTTTGAGTGAATTTATGTTGTTTTTTTTTAAAAGCATGAGTTACATAAAAAAGAAAAAGAAAAAAAGACTGGCCATGGTTAAGAGAAACTGATGAAAGGTAAAACTAGAACAAACAGATACTTTAAAAAGGGCAACATAAATATTGATTTTGCTATAGCGGTTGAACACTCGGCCATCCTATGGTAATTAATTGGCTTTGAAGTCTTCAACTGGGCAGCAAAGAACAGCAAGTCGGGAAGGATTGGTGCTCTTTTGTAGAATATTGATTTTGCATGCTGTAGTAAAATGTTCGATTTTGATTGCTTGTTGCTCAACTTATTGATAAAATAAAAATTCTTAGATAATTGTAATGGGCTGCACTTCTTCTCAAGCTAATTATTTTAAAACATAAAAATATTTAGACAAAGAGAATTTTTCTGGCAGTATCATTAAACTCCGTTTCACATGTCAATCTTAAAACCTTTCAACTTGACTTCATAAATAGTCCAAACTTCAAATTAAATTGTGTGGGAGTTGCCTCGATATAACTAGTCAATTTGGTGGGTTTAAAGACAACCCGAACAACTGGTAAAAATATGATTTGATTTTAAAATAAATTAATGATATTGAGATGATGACATATTGTATCACACCAAATCTGTGATCCAAGTCATGAACTCTGCTAGGCTTGTCACACGTGTGCGGCGTCACGATGATGTGTCCATCCATGATATCTAGAAATCAGGAAATAAGATAAGGAATTCTTGTCTTTTACCAGTGGAAAGAGGGAATGAGAGTTTACCTAGTATTTTGGTCATTAGAAACCCTAACTGGTCTCAGAGATTAGGCACGAGGACTGGTTGCGTAAATGAAAGATATTAACACCCAAAATACGCCCTACCTAAGATAAGCTGCATTGTTTAATTATCTGATAAAAATTAAAGTATTGTCGTGTTTTCTAATTGTTTGTCATTTTAAGGTTTAAGAGGAGTTTTCGGTACGAAGATCCTTATCTTATTAGGTATAACCTAACCGTTCTAATGTCAACAAAAAAAAAAATTAACTCTTATTTAATATTAGGAATATGTATAAGTTCGTAATCTTAGATAGTAAAAGAAAACAAATTATTTTTTTGATATTTTTAAAATATTGTCTTAGTTCTCATGTTTTAATAAATTGGTTATTAAAACTCAAAATACATGCTAATAAATATCATTTTTTTTTTATTTTTTTGCATGAAAATACGACATGAAATCTTTTTATATTTTTAAGAGACTTGACCATATGCATGAAAACAATACATTTTTTGTTGGTTTCCTCTCTATATATATATTGCAACATTTTAGAGAAAATTGAGTATTTTAATATAAGATTTATATTTTTATAGTATAAATATACAAACCAATATTAATCAAAATTGGTAGTAAAATACGCGAGAAAATCACAAATTTTTTTGAAAGGATTTTTGAAATTTTTTTATTTGTTTTTTTGTATTTAATATATTATATAATATTATATATTATTATTATTATAATATATTGGGTTGAGCTCAACCCAATTATGGTTGGGCCGAGATCGACCCAAAATAAATTGGGCCCAGGTTAGCCCAAAAGAGAGACTAGGCCAAGGTTGACCCAACAGAGTTGGGCCAATATCAGCCTAAAAAGGGGTTGGGCTGATTTCAGCCCAACAGACTCTATACTGAGGGGATGGGGATGGGGCCGGAACTGGTTCGGCTCATAAACAATGGCTCTCCACTATTCATTAACAAAACAATAGAGGGGGGGGGGGGTAAAGGAGGAGGAGGAGGAGGGCGATGGAAAGTTGACCTAGCGGTGGTGCAAGCGGTGGTACTGGTGGTTCTTCTTCCAAACGAAGGGGTTGTGTACTAGGGAGCTACTTTGCCAGTCGGCGGTTCTTCTTCTTCTTCTCTATGTGTTTTTCTTCTGTTTTTCTTTTGTTCTTCCTCCTCTTTGTTTCTGTTTTCCTTTCCTCTTTTTTTTTTGCCTTTTCATCCCTCTCTGTTTTTCTCTTTCGTTTCTGTTTTTTTTTTCTCCTCTCATTTCTCTTTTTTTTTTTCCTCCCCCTAGTTCTCTCTTTTTCTTTGTCGTCCTCTATTTCGTTCTTTTCCTTCCCTCTCCTCCTTTCTATTTTTTCCAGTTCTCTTTCATTCTCTCCTTCGTTGTCTTGTTCCCTGTAAGTTCTCCCTTTTTTCATCCCCTAGTGATGGGGCATTTATAAGGGTAGGGGGAGCAGGAGCTACCCTACCCTTGTCCAGTCATGGTGATAGGGCAGGGTAGCTAGGACGGCCTTTGTGCAGCTGCCCTAGAGCTGCTCGCAGGGCTTGTCTCCCCTACCCCTTTCATCATTGTGGTAGGCCATGAGGAGGTATGGGTTGTGTCAGGGTTTGTAGGCAAGTGGAAGAGATAGAGCGAGAGAAACGGGCATTGCAAAGGACGGGAAGAAAAACCTTCTTCCCCTACCTTTTGGCGTCAAGGGCAAAAGAAAATACATAGTGTCGTTCAAAACAACACTATTTTGGGGTTTTTTTTTTATATACGAATAGTGAATGAAATGACATCGTTTTGTACAAAATGCATTGTTTCATTTGAACAAAATAGTGCCAAAGAAAGCCCCATTTCCAAATCAGTCTTTAATTTTTTGATTTATTGAATCATGTTCTCAATTGAGCTTTTGATTTTAAGAATAAGTTCAATTGTGTCCCTGCCAAAATCGAATGTCAGCTTTAAAGTTGACCGCCTTTTCATTTTGATCATTTATCTCGGATTTATGCAATTTAACTTCTAATTGACCATCAAACTTTTAATTTTTTTTAATTTAGCCCTTGATTCTCCTAATTGGGTTCTCAAAGTTTGGCGCATTTTGCAAAACGGTTCTTGGCTGCGAATTTCTTCAATTTAGCCCTTAATTGACCCCAAAACTTTGATTTTCTTGCAATTTTGCCCTTGATTTCAATCAATTGACTTGGTAAAAATTAAATTTAATCTCTTAAAATTCTAATCTTCTTAATTAAGCCCAAATTAGGCTCCCAAACTTAAATTTTCACCAATTAAGCCCCTAATAAAACTAATTTGACCCATTTAAAGTATAATTAAGTCCTTATACTTGATTAAATCCTTTAATTGGACTCAAATTAATTTTTAATCATAATTAAACTTTAATTTGGCCCATGGTTAAATCAAATTGGCCTATTAAAAATTTAATTATGTCTTTGGACTTAATTTCTATGTAGATTCATCTAATAATCATTTAATTTCACCTTGAATCTGCATTATTTCTTTAGTTTTGAGTATAATAGGGTACAATTAAGCTTCAAATTTCATCCAAAATTACATCTTGATTTTCCCATATGTTTGAGATCCTCCTTTACCTTCTTTCTCTGCGTTGTCAGTCTTTATTTTATTTTTTGATTTTTGTTTTGGAAGAAAAAAAGTGAATTTGGGGAACAACCCAAAAATAGGTTATGACAAGGCTGAATAACAATTTTTTTTAAACTATTATGTTTTTTATTATATGATAAAAATTAGATGCTCGAAAAATTAAGCATTAACCCTATGTTATGATGCTTGTTTAAGAGCACAATAACTCAATAGAAAGCCAACTGAAATAAATTATGAAGCTTAGTCTCTAATCAGCTTATTTGGAAGATGAAAATGAAAAAAAAATCAATTAAAAAAAAAAACATTAGCCCAAGTTAACCCACCAAGCCCGTGACCCAATTCATGGACTCTTTCGGGTTTAATAACTTTGTTTAACTTGTTAAATCTGCTACCCGGGTCATGGACTCATTTGGGTTTAATAATTTTATGTTTTTTGAAACTATCTTTTATTTAATAATATGATAAAGAAAAAAAAGACACTTGCAAAACTAAAAACTAACCTATTGCTAGGACGTTTTGTATATTGCAAGCATTGTTTTCAAAATAAAAATTCATCATGGTCTTAAAAGTAAATTTAAAATAAAACATTAAAACAAAGCAGTATTTTGTATACCATTGAAGATAAATAAATTGATAAATATGACAAATTTATATATATATATAAAATGTATTAAAGATCTTAGAAAATATAGATTTTATGTTAAGGAAATATTCATAAGTTTTTTTTTTTTCATATTAGGCACATAATATTTTTTTTTTTTTTGGGGGGGGGGGGGGGGGGGGGGGGGGGGGTAACATTCCTATTAAAAACCTATCATATTACTTTCATGATAAAATTACTTGAGAAACATGATAAAATTAAATAATAAATGAAATATAATGTTAATTTTTTTTTATATTGCATTTAAAAATAAACCCAAACATATAAAAAAAATATGAAGGAGCAACGACCTAGCACCTAATCCAACAAAAAAAGGGCCAGGCATGTTTTGGGCTTATGAGGCCAGGCCTGAGCGCCTAACCCTCTTTTTTTTTGTTTTTTAAAGAGGTGAATGACATGTCATCTGTTCTATCTTTATATATATATATATATATATATATATATATAAAAGTAATTTGCCAAGATCTTGTCCACAACAGAGATGGCCTGAAAATTTAGAATAAAGTTTTTGGATCTTAAAAATATATTTTTAGCCTATTTTGATTCAAAAACATTGAATAAGCATCATTGGTGCCTCAATCAACCACTCTGGCAATTCAAAACATCCCTAAATTGATCCAAAAATAGTCAAACAAAAGAGATTCTCTCTCGACCGATCTACTTTTTTAATGCAAGTTGAAGGTCAAAACATCTTCATGAAAATTCTTTTATTGAATGAAACTCGACACTAAAATCGATCTTTTTTTAATTGGAATATGACTAACTGACAACTTTCTTTTTTCTTCTCCATTATTTGACGAGTTTCTCTCTCCTCTCTCGAACCCAGATATTGAAAAATTAACAAAATTAACTTTTGGACCAAAACAAAAATATTAAAAACTATAGGGAAAGTTAGTGGACTAAAAATTTCTTCTTATACGAATTTGATAATGGCTACGAGGTTTATCTTTATTTTATACTTTGGTTCTCTTTTACTGAATTTTATTTTTATTAAACAAATTGACCATTTAATTGATTATAAAAGGTTGCATATTAAGAAAAAAAAGAAGAAGTTACAGACGAAATTAAAAGGTAAACTTATAGCTACTGTGGATTGCTACAATTAAACACCTTGCCCTTTTAATATATTTTGTAATAACATGGATTATGCAATTTATTTTTGGCAAAGCGTTCACGAGTCTCTAAATTATCTTAAAGAAAAATTATTAGTTAGCGATCTCTTAGATAACTAGTCAATTTACCTGTGCTCTGTCATAGGTTGAATCAAAAATTGATTTTTAACGTAAAAAAAACTATTTGGAATTGATGTTGATGTTTTTTTACATCAAGAAATATTTTAATTGTGAAATGAGAATTCAACATGTGTATTTAATAAAATAAATCAATAATTATATGCTCTAATAAATATACAAAAAAATTCTTAACAAAAAAAAAAAAACTAAATCAAGAAACCGAGAAATAGATGTGGATTAAAATCTTTGATCTTGTGCCACGAGGAACTATTCAAGTTTCATTATTTAATTATATGTCAATATTTTTTTCAACAAAAGTAATAGTATTTATTCTATTGAAACAAAATAATATGCTAGCAAAATCCCTTCTTTTCTTATTAATTGTTTTTCTAGATTACATATAATTTTTTGTTGTATGTCGTTTATTTAATAAAAACAAAAAACAAACATAACCGATATCATAAAAAAAATTGAAATCAAGATAAAAAAAGGTATCCCTCTAATTAAAGTCATTTTATCTTATTAACACTTTCCCTTTTTATCCTTTTTTTTTCAACCAAAATATCTTTTTAGAAAACATCTTATCATAATAATAAAAGCAAGTTTAAATTAAATAAAAAAAATATCTTTTTGGTAATTCTGATGCGAATGTATTAACAAAATATAACAATAATACACCTCATATTCATTGTTGGGGGAATTTTTTTAGATGTGTCATTAAACCTAGCCTTACCCACCGGGTTGATCTATAGACCTCCTATCTTGGCTCCCTACTTGGTCCAGTTTTCATATTAAACATGGTTTAAGTTGACCTTATATGACTCGATTTATCAGGCAAGTCCAAACACGACTTTAGTTGATAATGTTTTGGATTGACCCAAGTTTAGTTGGTTTACCTGCTAAGCCCACAACTCGGGTCTTTGACTCGGTTGTCTAATTTTATTTTTTAGAATCTAATTTTATTTAATAAACGTAAAAAAATGGATTTGCACTAGAAAATGATCAAATAAAGTTTAAGAAAAAGATCTAGGAAAAAATAACACAATAGAGGGTTGTACAAAAAGAGTCGTTGATATTAAGAAAACAATGTTATAACCTCATTAAAAAACAAAGTAAAAACTGAACGATATTTGATAAAATAAATCCTGAATGTATTTTACTATTTAATAAAATAATATCACAAATATTTTTTTTCATTTATTTTAATGAATTTCAATTAAAAATAAATGCCCATTGGCCCATTTCTTAGCCCAAGTTTTAATTTAAATCGGGAAGGAGTTGACTCACTACTAGAAAATTGATAAACAACAACAAAAATGGCAATGAATAATACTCCGTTAGTAATTTCTAACGGAAATAATGAGGAAAACATTTTATAATAATTCTTAATGGAACAAGCGATGAAATATTAGTCATTGATAATTTTCAATGGAAATAATAAAAAAAATCAATTAAAATTATGTTGATAATTATGTCAGGAATACATGTCAGTAATACCGATGATATTTTTGTTGGCAATTTTAAAGGAATTAAAACCTGACAGTTTCCCCCCTCCCTATATCTTCATCTTCATTTCCTATAAAACACAACAGCAGCCCCCTTAACAGCCCTCTTGTAAATTCAATCACTCAATTCACCAACGTCGACCAATATTTATTAATAGCGTCAATTTTCTTCTTTTGGTTCCATTAATAGCATCATGTTCCACACCACCAAATTAGCAAGCCCACCTATTTTTTAAAACCCATTTATATTTGAAGTTTATTTATTAAAATTTATTTGTAGTATTTATTTCTTGCTTGTATATTTAAGTGTTTTACAACTTTTTTCTATATACATTTGTTGTATCAATGGGTAATTTATATGTTAGGAATTTCTCAACATTTGGGACAAATTGGTTTTATTTATCATATTATTAAATTGAGTTTGAATGTTTTTAACTTATATGCATTATAATTAAATAAATAATAGGTAATTTAATGGGTACCAATTATATTTTATCAATTTTAGTGTTAAATTAGAAATTTAAGAAAAATTGATTTTTGTGAAATTGATAATAATTAAAATGTATTAATTTAGGTTGAATAAGTTTGAATTGAGTTAATGATGGATAATTAGTTGAGTACTAATTATTTGTTTTTGTTAATTTTATTGTTCAGTTCACATTTTGATGGAAAATGAGATTTGTGTAGAATTGGTAATTAATTATTGAATTGCAAATTCATTTTTAATAAAATTTTGAATTTGAAATTGATAGTTATAATATTAATAAATTTCATCATTGATATTCTATATAAATTTAATAAGTAATGTCGAGACAAAAAAAAATGGTTGTATAGGCAAGATTATCTTAAAGGAGTTTAGGATTTTATTAATTTTGTACTTTCTAATGTGAAAAATATTAGTTAGGGTAAAATTAAATGTCCATGTGCAAAGTAAAAAATAAAAGTTTCACCATAAATTTTGTGATGATGCATCTAGTTAAAATAGGCTAATTGATAAATACTTATGTTTGTTTGCACATAGAGAATCTTATGTTTCTTATGAAACTATATTAGAAAAGATGATTGGCTCAACTTCAACTTCTAGCAACGTATAAGAGTTTGCGGATGATAATAATAATTATTATAGGAGCATGATAATGGATGCAATGTGAATAGATCAAGATTATTCAGGTGAAAGTTCATGTAACGTCCTTTTAGATAAAAAACCATATGCAAATACATTTAGGTTTTTTGAATTTTTAAAAGATTTTCATAAATTATTATGAGACAAGTACAAAACTCACAGTAAATTATCATTCATTGCATAAGATTTTTCCATCAAGTTAGATTAAAGGTTAAGTGAGGCAAGTTATGATTGGATCTTTGATGGAAAAAAAACAAGTTACTTGAAGGGAATAAGTTGGAAGATAACTTATATGCTATAAATCCATGATGAAACCTTTTGGTCTAAAATACAGAAAAATTAATATGTATTCAAACTTTTGCATGTTGTATTACAGTGAATATGTAGATTTTACCGAGTGCAGAACTTGTCTGAATGCTCAGTATAAATGCAATAGTGGTAAAGTAAAGACATTTATCACATTCAAAAAATCAATTTAGGTCATAGGCTACAAAAATTATTTATGTCTCCAAAGACTATTGAGCACAAGATATGATATCATTCATATGATGAGGTGGATTGAATCATGATGCACCCTTTTAATAGTGAAGCTTGAAAATAGTTTAATAGAGTGCATTCTAAGTTTTCAATGGAATCGCATAACATATATCTTAGATTTTATTCTGATGGATTTAATCAATTTAGGTAATTTATTGCATCTTATTTTTGTTATCCGATTATACTAACAGTTTACAACTACCTATTGAGGATGTGTATGAAACCAGGATTCATGTTTTTATATGTGGTCATACTTGGTCCTTACAATCTAGGTAAGAATATAAATATTTATCTTCGATAGTTAATTAATGAATTAAATCAGTTATGGTGAGTCGAGACTTTAATATATGATGTCTCAAGGAAATAGAATTTTCAAATAAAGACGACACTGATGTGTAGACTGTAAATAATTTTCCTGCGTATGAAATAATTTTGGGTTGAAGCACACATGAAAAATTAGCTTGTCCATATTGTATGCATAATAATAAGGCATTTACCTTAATCAATGATGGTAAAGCTTTTTTTATTATTATTATTACCACCAGATATTCTTTCCAAGTTATCATCATAGATTCAGAAATAAATGGAAGGATTTCTTAAAAACTAAAGTGGAAAAGGATGTTGCACCGCCAATACTCTTAGGTAAAGAATTGTATGATGAAGCTTCTTAGTATGACAACATTATATTTGGTTTTCATTCTTGAAAGTAAAAGTTCCCTAGTTTTAGTGTATCTTAAAAGCTTCATTAATGGAAAAGTAATGTCATCTGCCATAATTTGATTGTTATGCATATAAAAAAGAATGTATTTGATAATATTTTTAACACGGTTATGGACATGAAAGAGAAAACAAATGACAAAATAAAAGTTAGAATTGATCTAGCTTTGTATTGTGACTATGGGAATATGAAGTTGATTAATGATAGGTTTCATGTTACAAAGCCCAAAGCCACATTAACCTTAGACAATGATGCATGACTTATTGTCTATGAATGGCTTAAGAGTATGCGATTTCCTGATAGATATGCTTCAAACATAGCTTGATTGATGGATTTAGGAGATTGCAGATTGTATATAATGAAAAGTCATGACTACCATGTGTTAATGCAAACACTCATTCCAATTATTTATATGGATTTATTTTCAAAAGAGATGTGGGATGCAACTAATAGATAATAGTTATTTTTTAAAAGATATTTGTTTGAGCAAGTTGCATACCCAACACCTAGAGCAATTTAAAACAAACATCATTGAGATAATCTACAAACTTGAAATGGTCTTTTATCCTTTTTCCTTCGACTTAATGGCACATATTCCCATTCATTTAGTGTATAAGGTAAAAGCTAAAGGTCTTATGTAGTGTGTGTGTGTGTGTGTGTGTGTGTGTGTGTGTGTGTGTGTGTATTAAGGTTGTTTGGGTTTTATTAAGTGTTTTAGGCTTTAGTTTTGGTTGGGCATTGTTTTAGGCTATTAGGGTTATTAAGGTTGTTTGTTGAGTCTATTTAAATTGTTTATTGCTGTTAAATTTTAGCAGCCTTTAATTATTTAATAATTCAGATTTTTGCTTGGTGCAAATTATGTTCTTTATTGGGAAAAAAATCAACAACTGACTTATCAAGGTATAACCGATCTTGTAATGTCTTTGAATGCTTTAGGTTCTTGTTTTGCTATAAACAACAGGTCCAAGTTCAATTTCCAATACTTTTAGTTCTTAGATACATTATTATCTCTAAGTCAAGGTTTTCTATCACAAACTTGATTTTTAGCTTTTAAGTTTGTCATCTACTTCGTTGTAGGTTTCTAGATTTTTATATCAATAAGGTTCACATCCGGAAGTTGATGAGATCGATATTGAATTCAACAAAGAAAATGATGTTGAACATGACAATGAAGAAAATGAAGAGGATTCTGATTAAAAGATATTGAATTGATTTAGATGTAATGTTTCATTATGTAATTAAATTGAAATTGTGGAAGACATTTGTTGATACTTTATAGCGCATTATATTTGTGTATTTTGAATTATGTTTTATGCTTTTTTTTGGAGATATGTTCATTGTTTTAATAATTCCATAAGTTTTTTTTTTTTGTGGCAGTGAGTTTAATGTGAGCAATTGTTAGCTTGAAAATGTTTGGTGTTGTTATTATTGTATGTTTAGGTTAGCTAAGGAATTATAACAACTAACCAAAAAGAACATAGCAAAAACATTGATGGAATCACCAATAAACATGTCCATTCTATCAGCATTTATGTCGGTAATTTCATACCTATTTTGTCAGAAAGTTATAGAAGCTTGAGAATTTCAAATGGAATCAACGACTAAAAATCTTGTTGGAAATTAATTTTCATCAGACTTACCGACATAAAATGGGTGATAAAATCTAATTTTTTGGTGCAATTCATCAGCATTTCATAAAAAATCCCATTAGTATTTGAATTGCCAATGTAAATACTGATGAAACTACAATCCCTAATGAGAAACTTGTCCACGATAGAATATTTTGTCAGTGTTTTTTAATTTTCTGGTAGTGACTTTATATGACATAGTTGACTAAGTCCTAGTGCGCGACCCAGTCAACCTAGCAAAAAACCGATTTGACTTAAAAATAATCTCAACATCACAATGTTTTAACATTGTTTTTTTTAATATTGAGTTAGTAACGTTTTAGATTCATCCAGGTCAACTCGGGATAAGCCGCAAAAAACATGCCTTAGATCATGCACCCTGTTGGGTCTAACAACTTTATTTTTTAAAATTATTTTTTATTTAATTATATGATAAAAAAATAAGCATGTGTAGGAAAGCGATTGAAAAAAAATTAAAAATAAAAATAAAAAAAATATCATGATGGGTTATACAAAAATAGCACTTCTAATATAATAATAAAAAAGACTACGTGGTAAAAAAAGAGAGTAAAATCTTAATGGTTTTTAATAAAAAAAAATTAAAATAAATTTTTAAGGAAGCCATTTTAATGGATTTAAATTAAAATTCCATAAAAAAATATAAAAAAAGATAAAGAACAAAATTGGCTAGGCATATAGCTTGAGTGGGCTAGCACGTTTGGCTTGTAAAAAGAGACCAATTTGATGGGCTAATGCACTTGGCCTATAAAGTAGGTCGGTCTTACAGACCAAATCTCCATGATTGTTTTTATTGTGTTAAAAGGTAGAAGACCCATCATTCGTTCGTTTATTTTTTTTAAAAAAAAACAATGCAAACAAGTTGTCATTTGCTAGTGCAAATTCTGGTAACTGGAGGAGAGGTCATCGGAAAGTCGAGACAAGGGTATTTTGACCCCACATTTGTTTTTAGCCTCTTTTCACCTAAAAAACCCTAATAAGCACTCATTTCTAATATTAAAACAACCTTTAATCAATCATAAACCTAAACTCATCTTGGGAAAAAACTCTTGAGCCTCAAGCTACTTTTTCGATAAGATGAAAAATCAAAAACACTTAAATGAAACTCTTTTAATTAAATATAACTTATTGATATTAAAATCAACTATTTTAGTTGCCAAAACATGATCAGCCAATAATTTTCTCTCTCATTGATAGTTTTGTAGGGTATCCTTACTTTTTTGAACTCAAAGATTGAAACATGATAAAAATAAAGTTTTAAACCAAGACATAAAATTTTGAAACCAAAAAAGCCCAAAAATAAAAATGAAAAAAAATCCACAAGTTTTGGCAAGGGATGATTAATGGTTAAAAAAATTAAAAAAAAAACCTACATTATTACTAACTATCAAATTTAGCCCTCTAAAAGCGTGCTTGTTTTTTTGCTATAAAATACACTTTTAAAATTTTTTAATTTTTAATTTGTTTTGCTTTAAATTATTTTTTTATGTTTTTAGATAGTTTTAATGTGCTTATATTAAAAATAAATTTTAAAAAATAAAAAAAATATTATTTTAATATATTTCCAAGCAAAAAACATTTTGAAAAGCTCATAATTCCAAATGCTACAAAATCTTAATTATTATATTTTTTTTTGCAATAAAATTAAATTCTATTTTGTAAAATCAAATATCAACCTAATAAAATTGAATTCTAATCTTTTATTGCAATAAACCTATAAAAAACAAATTAAAACAAATCATATATTTCAATTCTCAATCAATATAATTTAGAAAAATTAAATTAAAAAACAATTATTTGACAACCGGAATGGAAAAATTTGAACAAAATAAATTTTCTTAATGCACAATGCATGAACAATAATTTTAGGACTCTTAGCTTTTCTTTTAATTTAATTTTAATTTTAATCGGAATTGTGGCGCACCTAACTTAAAAAGGGAGAGCAGGAAATATCCAAAACCAAAGACAGAAACCAACACTTGCCCAAAAAATAAACCCAAGTGCTCAAAATTCCAAGTCGTGCTCGTTTCTACCTCAATCATGAAACTTTTACCCCGTCTGTAGTTTTCTTAATTTAGGTGACCTTTATCATCCCATATTTAATGGCTAAAGTGACAACAAAAACATACACCGTAGATGCCCTATCCTCATCTATGCTCCTCAGGCATGCGGAATCCAGACATGACTAATTTGTCAGCAAACATCTTGCCAGTCTTGGGCATGACATGCCAGTGCAACGTCAAGTTGAATTCCTTACCACGAAGATTGCTTCCCTGCACAAGGAAAAATAATGTTCAGTTCTGAAACTTAGCAAGAGTAGCACATGAGATGGTTGATGGATGATACCTGATCAATAAAACGGTACTTGTTTGCAGTTTGAATCCAAAATTTCGCATGCTCTTTGGCAGGTATAATAGCATCCCAGAGAGACACCTATGACAAACATTTAGAAAGAGTTGAGAAGTGGACATAGTTTTATGCAGTAGATCCTGACACTAGTAGAAGTGAAAAGGAAATGCGCATGTGTAGTGCCTGTATGTGTAACAACGAAAATGGAAAAGGCAAACTGATTCAGCTCCATGCTTGCCTCATAAGTATACAAAAGACTAAGTTCAAAGTGAGAAAGACGAGAACCAAAATGGTACTTTAAATTTCAAACACCTATTTGTACCTGGTTCAATGAGTTCTGGGGGGTTTCATACTCAGCTGCTAAAAATATGAAAAGCTGCAATAAGTGACAGTCATGATTATTAAATGTTTGAATTGGCTTTCAAGATGATCATTATATACTTGAATCATCTTTAAAGAATAACCAACATGAAAATGGACCAAAAAATTTCGGTGACCCATCAATTCAAAATCATAACAAACATAACAAAGGCAGCAAAAAGATTTGTTTTTAAACTATAAGCAAATCAGTTACATATTGAAGTCATTTGTCCCAGCAATGTCCCAACTATGAGACACAAAGAAGTTTTACATAGGATTTCCAAATTTTCTTAGGGCATCCAAAACCCAACTTGTCAGAATGTGGAAACTATAATAGAGTGGTTGGTTTAGTAAATAAAATGTACTGACTACTTGGATTACATTCATTGAACAGCCATCTATGGCTTGCCTCAGCATGAGAGTCAAAGATTTACAACTCTTAAATGAAAGAAAAAAATATAACACCTATCACACCCAAAGGAGAAAACATATACTACTATTTCAAATTACATACCTGCTTTGTGTTCCATGTAAACAGTGACTGCAAATCAGCTGTTATATTCATGGTGAGGCTGACCTGCATTAAATAATGGGCAGTTCAATCAGCGTTGAATCATTGCTAGCTTATCAAGTGTCCAGAATAAAGCGCCTGCATCTACACTGATGCATCTCAAACAAAAGAATGTTTGACAACATACATTATCTTAAAATAGTTCAGATGAACAAGGAAAAAAGAAAAATCAACACAATCAATCAGACCAGTCTTCTGGTAGAAGAAATTGCACCATCTTGCAAACTTACATGCATCACTCTGTAAGAAGTTCTTTCAATCAACATTCATTCCATCTTCAAAACTTCAATGCACAGGCACAGAAAAGCCAAGAAGCTGATCCCATATTAACTCAATGGTCAACACGTACAACGTAATCCCTTCCCCAGTATAATGTTTTTAGCACCTTTTCAACCAATAACTAGATAACTAAAATATCTAGCATAATGAAAGACGTGATCGACTTTTGGTTTGAATTTCTTGAAACAGAAAAAGGAACCATATCGTAATGGGCCAAATCCAATATATAAGCTGAACAGTTAAAGATGCAACGTGGATTACAGAAGTTGTGTTCTGATATCATTTTACTCTTAAACATTCATGTATCAAGTTGCAAACTATTTCAAGTCTGTATTTGACAATTTTTAGTGCTATCAGAAGTGTCCATAAATTTTAGTAAGTTCTTTGATAACAAAGATTCATAGGCAGATCATCTAATACGCTGAAAGCAATTCTCCTGTGGATTTAGCAATTACAATCCCATGCACGTTAACAATTGCTAGAGGGGAAATCTGGTCTAAACCAGTACTAAGAGGGAGAAAAGGGAATAATGTTCTGCTCAATTTTCAAAATCTCCACGTAGGTGAATATTTTGACATTAGGGTTTTCAGAAAGTGTAAGCCAAGACATTATCTTTAGGTAGCAGGAAAAAAATAATAAAGGGAATCAGCTAGACGAACTAGAACCTAAGCACACTAACAAACAGAAGATCAAACCACTGAGATAATGCTAACCTCTAAGCCTTTCCTTATAACATTAAGAAAAATAAATAAATAAATAAATACACTTAGAGCTACATATCAATAGAAATACTAAAAACTCAATTCAACAAATCAATAAATACAAATTATGCAACCTTAATCTAAAAAATTAATCCACTCAACCCAGATCTTGAAACCTGCTTGTACACAAATTTATACACCAATAAAAACCCACGTGGCATCTTATATTAGCAACAAATTGAACCCAAAAGTGATTATGTTTATTCAATTTAAACAACTAAGAAATTTAACAAATCTCATCAATTTATACAACTCAAAATCTTTATAAGAAAAAGGCAAGGAAAGAATCAATCACCTCATCATTTCCATGTACCTGCTTTTGAAACCAGTTGAATTTCACTATCTACAAAACCCCAATTAAAGAAAATGATTTAGAAGTTGCAATTAGATTCAAACAACATTAAATCGACGGAATGACAGAGGAACCTGGATTTGGGCAGAAGGAGAAGGGAAATTGAAGTTGTCAGAGAAAGAAGCGATGGCACACATTAACGCCAGTATAGTCAAGGCGAACGTTAGCAATGCGTTCGCTCTGTATCCGAACGAATGCATTCTTTTGATGTCGTTGTCGTTTTTTTTTTTTTTTGAAAGAAGTGGTAGGAGGAGGAGGAGGAGGAGTTTATTTCCTTGTTCTGAGTTGATGTTTTTGACAGCGTTGTGTTTGAAATTGGGATTTTTATTTTTAAAAGTTTAGAAATATGATAATGTTATTTTTTAAAGTATTTTTTTATTTAAAAATATATTAAAATAATATTTTTTTTATTTTAAAAAAATTATTTTTAATATAATATATCAAAATGATTTGAAAATATTAAAAAATATATTAATTTTAAGCAAAGAAAAATAAAAAAAAATATTTTTTTTTAAAAGTGCTTTTGAAACGTGAAAATAATACTTTCACATCTATTTTACCAACCCCATTTTGCTTGTGTGATGTATTATATTGTTGTAGTGGTTGTGTTTTTTTATAAAAAAAATATATTTAAATTTTTAAAATTTATTTTTAATTTTAACATATTAAAATAATATAATAACATAAAAAATTAATTAAAAAGGATTACAATTTAATACAAACCTAATTAACAGAACATATAAAACACTTGCCATTTTTACTGTTTGGATCATTGTGCATGCAGAGTGCTTTTACTGTGGACTGCTGGCAAAATTATCCTTGAGCGTTGGGTTATTCAGAGTTGGTTGCCAAGGGAAGTTTCGGGTTTTCGTTTGTATCCTTCTTGGAGACCTTGCTGGGAAAAAAATAAAGTGGGAAATCACAAATGTTGTTGTTGTGAACCAAGCCTGGCTATTGGCATGCAGGCTTGGCCTTGCCTCTTCGTTTTCTCAGCTGTGTTATTCCAGTCGAAGGAGAAGAAGAATAATAAATTCGAGTTATAAATTCAAAACAAATTAGCTTTTGGAAATCCATATGCACCATTTCAATTATAGTCAAACGCACCGTTTTAATTTTGTTAATAAGTATCACTTTCAGTTGTATACATCGTTTTAGTTTTCCTTCTCAAGGTTCTTAGAACCCTGTAGAAAGAAGAATGCTATATATGTATGCATTGTAATAGACGGGAGGAATATGAAAAATAAAATTTAAAACTTATGAACTCTGAAACTAACAAACTTGATTCTTTCCTTTACATCAATTTCAATAGTTGAACATTAAGGAACCCTTCACGCCCATTTTTCTCCAACTAACTACCATAGTAACCACTAGATTTTCTCTAGATTGGCACTAATCGTTTCTCATCTGTACCAAGTGGTATCAAAGCTGGCAATCCACGAACTTCTATCACGGCACCAGACACAAGAGCAGCAGATTTTAAATGTATCAAGGACTCCATTACAATGGTCTTACCGAACAATAGCCAGAAGTATGAGTTGATGACGGACCTGCTGAAAGGATAGAATGTTAAAATAGATCAAACCATCAAAAACCAAGGAGCCCAGATTAGAGACATCAGGAGCATCATGGGTATTATGGCACAACAGTTGGAATTTGCTCTGTAAAGACTCTCTCAAAACCCAAGTAGTCTAAGTTAAGGCAAGGACAAACAAGCCTCGAGCATTAAAGGAATAGATTCCAGAAATAAGTTCATACACGAAGAAAGGGTACCATCCTATAAGGTACACAAACCCAAACACTTCTTCCCAACATTTAATGGGGAAGATGTGCACTGGTGGCTATACAAGTGCACGCAATATTTCGAGATCGAAGACATTACTGACTCTGACAAACTGCAAATAACATCATATTATTTAGAAGAAGTTGCTCTTTATTGGCATCAAAACTTCTTGAGGAGCGTGGGAAACTAAAGAGCTACTTTGAAAGAATACTTGGAAGCATTCTATTATAGGTTTTAAAGGCAACAGGATCCTCTTGAGGAATTGATGGAACTTAAATAGCTGGAGGGGCCTAGAATAATACATCCTGGACTTCGATATTTTGTGGAATAAGGTTGAGATCAGTGAAAAACAATCTCTAGTCATCTTCCTATGAGGTCTGGATTTGGAGATAAAGAATACACTCAAATTGTTCGAACCTAAAACTCTTAAACATGCTTATAATCTAGCCAGGTTGCATGCCAACACTCTAGCCTATAGGAAATCTCTCAGCTTCCCTAGAAGATATTCTACCTCCAACACCTCTTCATCTCACCTAGTTATCCACTTTCCACCACTAAATCCCACAAAGAACTTATGACCCCTCATACTACTATAACAAAACCAAATCTAGCCCCTTGGAACAATACCCCTCCTAACAACACTTATAGAAACCCCATTAAACCAACAAAATCTATTAAAAACCAAGAATTCAAAGAAAGAAGGTTGAAGGTGATGTATTTTTGGTGTGATGAAAAGTTTGTTTCTCGCCACAAATGTCGAAACAAAAGGTTGTATTCTCTAAGTATAATGGAAGAAGATGAAGGATTCACAGAGGAGGAGGCATCTGAAGAGGGACTCAAACTGGATGCATTGAAGGGCACAATAAGGCTTAATACCATTAAGGTAACTAGAAAGTTGACAGGATGACAGTGAGCATTTTGAAAGACTCAAGAAGCACACACAACTTCCTCAACTATGTTGTAGACCTCAAACTCTAGCTCCAATTAACTACCATTAATCCAATGATTGTGCAAGCAGCTAATAACAAAAAGATGGTATGCAAAACCTTATGCAAGGGACTCAGGTGGAAGATGCAGCGAATCAATTTCATGGCAGATGTGTTCATCATTGAGCTAAGTAATTGTGAAATGGTGTTGGGTATATAATGGTTATCCTTGTTGGGTGATATATTGTGTAATTACAAACACTTGTGGATGTCATTCGATTGGCAAGGGCAAAAGGTTTTGCTAAAGGGGAAAAATCCACCCAAGCTACAATACATTGAACTAGAACAACTAAGTTCTCTAGTTGGGAGCCATAATCAAGTAGATGGGTATCATTTATGTAATTTACAGATGGTAGAGGAGGATGATGGTTTTATTTTCGAATCCTTGGCTACTTCACTTCAGTCTTGGAGTAATGAGGAGAACCATCTATAGAGTATATGGCAGACTACCAAGACTTATTTCAGGAACTTAAGGGGTTGCCACCACCTAGAACTCATGATCACAAGATTCCTCTGAGAGAGGGTGGGGAAACAATTAACCTGTGACCTTACAAATATTCAGGCCTACAAAAAGACACCTCATAAAGGATGGTGAAAGAGATGTTGGAGGCTAAAATCATAAGAACTAGTAACAACTGTTTTGTTTCCCTAGTGATACTTATCAAGAAAAAGTACTTCACATAGAGGTTGTGTGTAGATTATAGAGCTTTGAACAAACTTACTATTAAGGATAAGTACCATATCCTAATGATTGAGGAGCTACTTGAAGAATTAATGGGGACTATTATATTTTCCAAAATTGATCTCGGATCTGGTTATCACCAGATCCGAATGGCCCAAGAGGAAGAATTTAAGACAGTTTTCAGAACACACAGTGGTCACTATGAATTTTTGGTTATGCTTTTCGGGCTAACCAATGCTCTAGTTACATTCTAGAGTCTAATCAACAAAATTTTCAGGGAGCAATTAAGGAAATTTATCCTAGTATTCTTTGATGATATATCGGTGTATAGCCATACACTTGTAGACCACATTATAAGCACCTAACTACTATCCTCGGCCTATTAAGAGAACACCAATTGGTGGCAAAGGCTAGCAAATACTTCTTCTGCAGTAAGCAAGTAGAGTATTTGGCCACATCAGCTCAAAGCAAGGAGTAACTATTGACCCCCATAAGATACAGGCCATTATAGATTGGCCCTTGCCTAAAGGATTGAAGCAGCTAAAGGGATTCCTGGGGTTGATAGGTTATTACAGAAGGTTTGTTAAGGGTTATGACAGCATGTGTAAGCCACTAACTCCGTTGATAAAGAAGGATGTTATGGGATGGAGTGAGGAGGCTACGAAAGCTTTCAATCTATTGAAAGGAGTAATGACTAGTTCTCTAGTCCTAGCTCTACCAGACTGCAACAAACTATTTATCGTAGAAACAGATGCTTCCATAACTGGGGTGGAAGCACTCATTATGCAAGAGGGGCATCTCATTGCCTTCATAAGCAAGTTCTTGGGCCCAAGCAACAAGTAACGTCAGTCTAAGAGAGAGAAATGCTAGCCATCCTACATGTTGTTACTAAATGGAAACATTATTTATGGGGATGGCACTTCACCATTCGCACTGATCACATAAGCCTGAAGTATCTTCTACATCAGAAAATGACTACTCTTACGCAACATCTATGGCTAGTGAAATTATTAGGTTATGACTATGATATACAATACAAACAAGGAAGAGAGAATGTGTTAGCTAATGCCCTCTCTGGGATCCCCAGCAATGAAGTCTATACCCTGACCACTTCTACTGTTTCCACCAACTTAATGGATGAAATTAGGAAGTATTATGAAAGGGATTGTACTATTCAAGATATTATCAAGAGTCTGCAAGTGTCTTCCAGTTCACATCATAACTATACTTGGGTAAATGATCATCTCAACATAAAAGGGAATATGGTGGTACATATGGACCCAGAAAATGCAAAACAAGCTCATTTCTATGTTTCACAACTCAACTGTGGGGGGACACTCAAGCATGATAGTAACCTTTAAGATTATAGGGGGTCTATTCTATTGGAAAGGACAACAAAAACACATCAGGCAATACATCAGGGAATGTAATACCTGTCAAAGGAATAAGCATGAAAATATGGCTAGCCCAGGACTTATATAGCCACTACCCATTCCGTCTGCCCTATTTATAAACATCAATATGGATTTTGTAGAAGGCCTTCCAAAATTAGAAGGGAATGATGTTATTATGGTAATAGTGGATCGTTTTATCAAATACATGCATTGCATAACCCTAAGCTATCCTTACTCTACTTCCGGGGTGGCCAAATTATTCATGAACAACATATATAAACTACATAGGCTACCAGCTTTTATAACTAGTGATAGGGATCTGGTGTTCTTGAGTAGATTTTGGAAAGAGTTGCTTAGCATTGAAGGGGTCAATCTTTATTACTCATCAGCATATTACCCACAAACGGACAGTTAGACAAAGGTCATTAACAAATACATAGAGCACTACTTAAGATGTATGACCGGTGATTGCCCTAATCAATGGTCGAAGTGGCTACCTTTAGCCAAATGGTGGTACAATACTAATTACCACTCAACTACCAAGATGACACCTTATGAAGTATTATACGGGGTTTCTCCACCCATACACATTCCCTACTTCCCTAAGGACTCAGTCGTGGAATCAGTGGATGAGTATTTGTCAACTAAGGAAGAAGTGATTAAAACGGTCATGACTCATCTCTAAAAGGCTCATAATAGGATAACCACGATGGCAAACAGAAAAAGAAGTGATAGAATTTTTGAAGTTAAGGACCATGTCTACCTCAAGCTTCAACCATACTAGCAATAGTCAATTGCACACAGATCCTCACAAAAACTAGCTGTAAAATATTATGGGCCTTACCAGGTAATAGCTAAAATCTGATTCACCCAATGTTTCATGTATCCCAGCTAAAAAGGCATGTAGGTAATCATAAAATGCAAGGCTCTCCTTCTACGATGCCACGAACCCCTGACCTACAACCAAGAACCATATTAGAAAGGTGAATTGTAAAATGACAGAATTAGGCAATTACTCAAGTTCTAGTACATTGGGACGGTCTCTCCCCTACTAATGCAAATTGGGAATACATTGAAAAAATAAAGTTAAGATTTCCACGATTCAATATTGGGGACAAGGTTGGATTCAAGAAGGGGCAATTGATACCAGTCGCAAGAAAAGAAGAATAATAAATTTGTATTATAAATTTAAAATGAATTAGCGATTGCAAATTCATATGCACCGTTTCAATTATAATCAAACACATTGTTTTAGTTTTGTTAATAAGTATCACTTTTAGTTATACACACCATTTCAATTATAGTCAAACACATCGTTTTAGTTTTGTAAATAAGTATCATTTTTAGTTGTACATACAGTTTTCCTTCTCAAGGTTCCTAGAACCATGTAGAAAGAAGAATGATATATATAGATGCATTGTAACAGACTGGAGGAATATGAAAAATGAAATGAAAAACTTATGAACTCTGAGTTTTGGGGAACTGAACAAACTTGATTCTCTCATTTACGTTAGTTTCAATGGTTGAACATTAAGGAACCCTCCACACCCATTTCTCTCCAGCTAACCACCATAGTAACCACTGGATTTTCTCCAGATTGGCACTATTCGTTTCTCACCCGTACCAGTGTGTGGCTGTGATTTAGCTGCAATGGGCTTCTTTGCTTTGAGGTTTCTTCTCACTTACTCCTACTACTCTAGTGTCGACTTCTTGTTGTAAGTCGCTACTCTATTATTTTTCTGGTGTTGTCTTAGAGGAAATGGCATGTAATCATAATCTTGCATTAAATGGAAAACCCAATTGGTTGGGCCTTTTGTCCTGCAGTAGCATTGGGAGAACTGCTGCTTTCTCGGTTGGATTGGACATTCTTAGGTTCGTTTGCTTTTAGTTTGGAGAATTTGGTTCATTTGCCTTTCGCTTGCCTTTTTATTGTCATAAAATCATCTCAACCCAAAAGCTTAAGTTGTTAGATGAGGTCTCAGGTTATGATTTATATTATTCTCTAACACACCCCTTCAAGTGAAAGCTCTTTGGGCTTGAAACTTGCATAAACCCACTTTACCTTGTGCTTAATTTTTATCAAATAAATGGAGATGGTGAGATTCATAAACTTGCATAAACCCACTTTACCTTGTGCTTAATTTTTATCAAATAAATGGAGATGATGAGATTCGTACTTGTGACCGCTTGGTCATCAAGGCTCCGATACCATGTCATAGAACCATCTCAACCCAAAAGCTTAAGCAGTTAAGTGAGGTCCCAAGATATAATTTATATTAATCTCTAACACTTATATTGGGGGCTGTTGGTTGGTGTTTTTTAAATTGTTCTTATTTGGTTTGGTTTTTAAGAGTTATTTTTTAATTTCCTAAAAATCTGGTTTTTGTTCTATCACTTCATTTTCTTTTTTGTTTATAATTTTCTTTAGATGGCATGCTACCGTTTCCATTGGGTTTGTCAGGCTTTCACGTCATTTATTTTTGGTTTGTAGGGGCGCATGGTTTTAGGGTCATTTCTGGGTTGCCATTTCCTTTCGTTCTGCTCTTTTAGGTCTGCATGATTTTCTTTTTGGGTTTGGGTACTTTTCTGTCATTGCTTCACCTGGCCGGTGTCTGTTGTTGTCCTTCTGCTTATTTGTTGCATTCTTTTTTGCTGGAAATTGTTTCTCAATTTCAGTTATTGTTTTTGCTTTGACTTATTTTTATTTTCAACTCTGGCTTTTGTACTTTGAACAGAGAGAGATTAGATTTCGGTCGGTTCTTGGTTAGCCTACTCATCTGTTTCATTAGTGTCTTATGCTAGCTGTGAGTTTTTTTCTTTGTGCTATGGCTTTGTTTTATTTGCCTTGACAACCATTCAATGTTGCGTGTTATGTTGTTTTTCTCTATCTTATTAATCCATTAGCTGTATTGTTTTGTTCATGTTGTTATTAGGTTCTTGCATGAGTGCGTTGTCAGCTTCTTTAATATGTGCTCTTTTAGGTTCAAGTGTTGTTAGAGGTGCATGTCTAGCTTTTTTCAGAAATTGTTTCCTGCTGGTCTTAGTTGGTGTTTAGCTGTGTGTCATGTTGTTCCGAGTGTGTAAATATACATGTACCTATACATATATCTTTTCTTACGCCCTTTCTTCTTTAAGTGATTTTTTTTTTTTGCCTTTTAGATGTGGTTTCCTATCTGCTTTGATTGTTGGTTGGGGGAGCTGAAGTTTTATGTTTTGTAATAGCTGCGGAGGTTGTTTGGGTACTTCTTTCAGTAGCTCAGCTCACATCCTCTCTCTTCTTCTTCTTCTTTTTTGCTTTGATGTAGATAAGTCATCTGCTGGTTTAGCCTTTTAAATGTGGTTTCCTATCTCTTTTGATTATTGGCAGGAGGGGCTGAATTTTTCTCTTTTCAGACACCTTTGGAGGTTGCTTGGGTACTTCTATAATTAACTCAGCTCACGTCCTCTTTCCTATTATGTTTTTTCTTTTTTAGGCTTTGAGGTACTGCCCTTATCTACTTTCATTCTTTCCCTTGCCCTGTTTAATTTAGATGACTGTCGTGTTTGCCATTCTACCATTTTAGATTGGCTAATAGGTTTTTGCTATAGCATAATTACTACACCTTTCTCTTGTATGATTACTTGATAAATGATCTACTGGTTTATGCTATTTTGTTGTAAAATGCTTTTGCGTTTGACTTGGCTATTTTTCCTAAATCATTTAATGTTTTTTTGATCTTTTTTTTTGTTAAGGATCCTACACTTCTCACTTTCCTCTAGCGTGCTTGGCTAATAAATTCGCAGCTGGATTAAGCTGTGTTGTTGAAAGAATTTTTTGCATTTAACATGGGTCTTGTTCCTAAATTGTTTACTGTCTCTTTGAATTTTATTTCTTTAGTCAAGGATTCTGCACTTCTCACCTTTCTCCTGTGTGTTTTTGTTGATTAAATCATGGTTGGATTATGCTTCGTTGTGGCAGAGGCTTTTAAGTTTAACTTAGGGGTGAGCAAATTCGATTCGGTTCGGTTTTTATCTAAAAAATTAACCAAAATCAAATTTTAAAAAACTGAAAAATTCAAACCGGAACCGGTTCAAACCGACCGGTTTCGGTTCAGTTCGGTTTGGTTTTTTAACAGAAAAACCGAAAAACCTGTATTGTTGTTTTTTTGGGCTTTTTTAGGCTTTTTAGGCTTTCTAATGGGTTTTCTAATGGGCTTTCTAATGGGCTTGTAATTAATGTAAAATATTATCTAATTTTGTTACAAAATTCTATAATATATTTAATATTTTTTGTCATGAAATATTTATTTATATTAAATTATTAGTGCTAATATTGTGTTTAATATGTTGCAAGTCTTTCTAATATTTGTGTTTTGGACTCCTCTCCTGCATTAAAATTTAAATAACACACACCAAATTAAAATTTAAATTACAAAGCATTGCCTTCAAAAGGGCTTAAAAAGAAACAACAATAACATTGCCATAAAAAATAAAATACTTTATGCAAAAAATATAAATCTTCATTGTGCACATCATCCCAATCAAAAAGCACATCAAGATGACAAGAACATTACACTTTGATTCCGTAATACCATTGACATCAAAACCTGGAAATCAAGATCTAAAATTATAACATGATAAAATAAATTAGAATATATAAAAATAAAAAGTAGCATTTTACCATCAAAGTAACTTCTAAACTAATTATCATCTGATGCTACATGTAACTTTCCACCAAATTCTACAAAATAAAAAATTAGACATGTTAGATGATTGCAAACAATTTAATTAATAAATTACAAAATAAAAGGTGGAAGTTTCTAAAAAATATTTACCTAACTCAAGGTTTTCGTGGGTTTCAAGATCATTTATCAAGCTTCTAATATCAGTTAGAATTGATTGATGATGCAACCAATTTTGACAACAAATGAGTGCTTGAACAATTGCTGGAGATAGAGAACTACAAAATTAATCAAGTACATGACCACCTGTGCTAAATGCTGATTCAGAAGCCACTATGGATATAGGAATAGCTAGAACATGTTGTGCAACCTTTGAAAGTGTCTTATATTTCAAAGCATTATTTTTCCACCAACCCAAAATATCTAACTTATCATCATTAGGATCTTTACAACCATCAATCAAATACCTCTCAACCTCATTTTTATTTTCCACATTATCCACCTCCTGCAAATGTCTTTCGAATCGAGCCAAAGTGTTAACATCTACCTCTACATTATCAATAACATTAACATCCTGTTTATGCCTATTATTATCCACCACTTCATCAATTTTCAAATAAAACTCATACAAGCTCACCAAAGTATCTTTCACCTTATTTGTTAGCAATTGTGCTTTGTCATAATCATACAAATCACCAAAACAAAATTTCACATATTTCAACTTCAAACGTGGATCTAAAGACATTAGCCACATATAACAAAAAATTCTGATTTACTTCACAACCCCAATACTTCTCAAACTTTAACATCATATTCATCGCCTTCCACTTAAAATATTATCTTCATTTTTACACAATTGCAACAAGTTTGTATGCATGTAAATCAATTCATTGAAGAAAGCATTTGATGTGACATACAATGAGCCAGAAAATCTCAATGTAACCATATAAAATATCTTTAAGAACTTAACCAAAGTTCTTGCATTTTCCCAATCCTCCAAACTAGGTGGCCCTATGTTTTTTTATTCCCCTTTGAATCAACCTCCAAAAAGTAACTCATATACCTAGGTTCTTTTTCACCTAACCTCACAAACATCTTTTCAAACTTTCAGCAGCTTCTTGCATAAGATAAGTTGAATTCCATCGAGTTGCAACATCTAAACACAATGATTTCTTACACTATATATGCAACTTTTCAGCACACTTCTTAAATGCAAGATGCCTCGACAGTGAAGATCTCACAAACCTAATTGCATTTCAAATCTTAACAACTGAAACATTAATCTCTTTCAAGTCATCACACACAATGAGGTTTACAATGTGTGCACAACATCTAACATGCAAGTGCTCATTTGACAATATATTAGTTGGTCAATCTTTCATCACATTCTTTAAATATGAAATGGTCATATTATTAGAGCTTGCATTGTCTACTGTAACAGTCAACAGTTTATCAATCCCTCATTCTAACAAAGAAATTCTCAATAACTTGGCCAATTGTCTCACCCATATGATTGGAAACTTGACAAAAATTAAGAATTCTTTTATGCAAATTCCAGTCATTATCAATCCAATAAGCTGTTAAACACATATAGTTAATATTTTGGATTGATGTCCATGTATCTGTTATTAAGCACAATCGTTGACCCCTAAGAGTTGTCCTCAATCTATCCTTCTCTTCAACATAAAGTTTCAAACAATCTCTCATAATAGTGAAGCGAGAAGGAATGTCAAATCTAGGTTGCATAGTCCTAGCAAACAATTTAAATCCCCGACCCTCTACAAAATTAAAAGGCAACTCATCAATTATAATCATCTTTGCTAGTGCTTGTCTACATTCATCATAATTATAACCTATTGCCTTAAGACTTCCCATATTTTGTTCTCCCAATTCACCTTTCTCTATTTTAGGTTCTAATACCAAAACCTTTTGTTTCTTATCAACCACAAAAGGAAACTTTTTGCACACTTTTAAATGACTCCATATATTACTTGTTCCATTAACAATAGTATGACATGCATAATGTTTTTCACAATAATTACATTCAGCTCTAGGGGCTTTAGGATCAACATCAAGTGTAAAGTGATCCCAAATTTGTGACTTTTTTTATTATCAACATTTCTTTTCCTAGATGTAAGGACTTGAGGTTGTTTACCTTTTGTATCTGTGGTGGATCCTACATTGGTTGATTCTACGTTAGTTTTTGAAGTTGGAGAAGTGGTTGATGTTGGTGTAGTGCCCGTGGATGAAGCATTTTGAATTTGAGGAGTTTCCATCTGTTATTACATAATGAAAACATGTTAAAAACCCATAATTTATAATAAACTTAAATGTACTAAAATTCAAAGAAACTATCAAACTAATAGAAACTTAAATGTCAAGCAAAAACAAAAAACAAAATGGAAAGTAATATCAGCCAAAACATCTGCCAAGCCTAAGTTCACTGCCATCTGCCAAGCCTAAGTCTCAAATTCACATTTCACACCATCAAATTGTCCTTAAAATTCTGATTAACAATCTATTTCGAGATACAATAGAAACAGATTTACATTCTATATTATAAAAGCAACAGATTCTTAGTCATTTCGGGAAATAGCAACAGATTTTTATAACAATAAGTTCACTGTCAAGCCTAAGTCTGTCCAGCAATCAAATATTGATCTCCTGGTAATTCAGTCTCCACTAGTTCTGTTACGAATCCTATATTTAGTCATTAATTAGTTTTCCAATGATAATTAGAAAAAAAATCAATGACTAGTGATAGAATTTTAAATATCCATTATGTTAATCAGAATTATTCACGTAATTAGTGACAGAATTAATGAAATTAATGACTAAATATAGGACACAGAATCACATTACACAAAACACATTACACAGAAATGAATGAATGGCAATGCGGGGCTTTACCCAGAATACACATTACACACTACACAGAACACACATAAACAGAATCATACAGAATACACAGAATGCACAAATAAAAATCATCCCTATGCTAATCACAAAACACACACTACACAGAACAACAGATTTATTAATGCAGAAAAAAATCAACCAAAATACACAGAATGCTCAAACTCTGGTGTTAAAAAAAATCAACCAACAAATACACAGAATCACAAAGCATATGTTAAAAAAAATAAAAACAGAGATTGATAGAAAAAAGAAATCATACCTGGTGTGAGTTGGGACACGATTCAAGGTCGGGTGTGAAAGAGGGAGGGACTGGTTTGCTAGATTTGGACTCTGGTGTTAAAAAAAAATCAACCAACAAATACACAGAATCACAAAGCATATGTTAAAAAAATAAAAACAGAGATTGACAGAATAAAGAAATCACACCTGGTGTGAGTTAGGACACGATTCAAGGTCGGGTGTGAAAAAGGGAGGGACTGGTTTGCTAGATTTGGACTCTGGAGGTTCGGTGTGCCGGTGCTGTGTGTGTCATGCGACTCGTGGCCATATGGGAGAGGGATGTGGCTGACTGGCTAGGTTGTTCAACCTTGTGTTGTTCAAATTAAATGACTGTCATGGTTTCAATGCTTCCATTTTAGATTTGCTAAAAGGGTTCCTTCTATGTCAATGGTGATGCACCTATTTATTGTGGTTTTTTTGTGCTTTTATTCACAACTTTGTTGCAATGTGTTATTGACAGCAGCTTTTGCAATGAACTTGGTTTTTTCCACTACAATAATTGGTGCTTCTTTTATTTTTATTTTTATTTTCTTTGAAGGATCCAATACTTTTTTTGTTATTTTTCATGATTTTCAGAGACAACATGTTCTCTCTTTTTCATGCTGGTCATTTTGGATTGGATGTATGCTTGCCCTTTAAAATTTAAATGGTTGCCTTGCTTTCAATGCTGCCAGTTTTCATTGGGGGAGGGGATTTTTCTTTGTCGAAACTCCTTAGGCTTTCTCCTTAAAGATTCTGGTTGTTCATTTCAAAGATGGAATCAGCTTTGTGGCTCATTATATCTTTTAAAAACTGACTTGGTTGGTGCCTCATAGCATATTTTGCAGAGGCACCTGTGCTTCTTTTGTTCTTTACTTTCATGCTCTTTTGCTATTGACTTGGTTTTTTTTAACATGTCGATTGCTGCTTCTTTACTGGTGTAATTGCTGAGGTTGTTTGCTTGCCATTGATTTATCTATTATGGGTGTTTTATTTGTGTGTGTATACATATATTGCTTCGACAATTTTTTTATTAAAAATGCCTTGTGTTATAACTCTTAGACCTTGCTTGCTGTCTCATTTGGAGGTTTTGCAGGGGTGCGTGGCATTGTATTCCTTCAAGCATCTTACAAGGCTCTTTTGGGTGGTTCCTTCTTCGGTTCTGCTTGTTAAAGAAATTCAGATCAAACATAAAAGGAGGCTAGAATTCTCAATAATATGTTTATTATGAGTGCTTAAGTTAACCTAAATACAAAGGAATTATATATAGGTTAAACTGAAAATACTATTCTACCCTTAATAAATATAACTAGATAAATATTACTTAACATCTCCCCTCAAACTCACGATGCGGCATCTACAAGCATCGAGAGTTTGCCAACTAGAAAATGAAAACGAGATATGGAATGCGTCTTGGTAAAGAAATCTGCAATCTGCAAGGAAGAATGAACAAAAGGTAAAGTAATGGTGTCATGCTTGAGATGATGACGAGTAAGATGACAATCGATCTGAATGTGCTTAGTTCGCTCATAAAAACCGAGTTGTGAGCAATCTGACTAGAACTCTGGTTGTCACAATTCATAGGAGTAGGATGACAAAAAAAAACTCTCATATCAGCAAGTAACCAACGTAACCAAACAATCTCTTTGGTAGTAGATGTCATGACAGAAGCTGAAGGAAAGTCGAAATACCAGATTTTGCAGAAGCGGAAGACAAAATATCACTCCAAATTTTTTATTTTTCTTGCAGAAACTTAACTCAAATACCATATTGCAGAAACTGAAGAGAAGACAAAATACCAAAACAATTGCAGAGATAGAACAGAAATACCAAATTGCAGAAGCTGATACCAAATTGCAGAAACTGAAGAGAAGACGAAATACCAAAACAATTGCAGAGATAGAACAGAAATACCAAATTGCAGAAGCTGATACCAAATTGCAGAAACTGAAGAGAAGACGAAATACCAAAACAATTGCAGAGATAGAACATAAATACCAAATTGCAGAAGCTAATACCAAATTGCAGAAACTGAAGAGAAGACGAAATACCAAAACAATTGCAAAGGCAGAACAGAAATACCAAATTGCAGAAGCTGAAGAATCTAAAATAAAGTTTCAGATATTAATTCTTCAGTCGCAAGCACAAAACTTGATCTTCATCCTCCATCTTTTAATAGGTCAAACAACCCATGTCTGATGTTTTGAGAAATGAATCTGAAGTTAAGCTTCAAAGGAATGCATTGAGCGTGTTGGAACATCCTACAGGGAATGAAGTGGATGATGATAACGATTTTGATACGAGCAGTGGCTCTGACATTAGTGAACATAATTTCTACAAGGGCAGCGAGTTCCATAAAATTAACAAGCCAAGGGTTCGATCAACTAGGCTCTGATACCATGTTAAAGAAATTCAGATCAAACATAAAAGGAGGCTAGAATTCTCAATAATATGTTTATTATGAGTGCTTAAGTTAACCTAAATACAAATGAATTATATATAGGTTAAACTGAAAATACTATTCTACCCTTAATAAACAAAACTAGATAAATATTACTTAACACTGCTCACATTACAATCAACTTCTTTTCTTATTACAATATCAGGTGCTCACCCTTTCTTTCATTTTTATTTCTTTTTCGGTCTGACCTTTGGATTCATCCTCGCAGATTATGTAACCTGTGCAGCTTTAAAATTTTAAATGGCTACTGCCACCACCTCATGGGCTCACTTTTGCCAATTGACATCAACCATCAAGATTTTCACAATTCTACATCTTTGACACTGAAAATGAAGTTAGCAATCGGCTTCATCCATTTAATTATGATGACTCTCCATCGACTTTGAATGAGGATGTGGTTAACAGACTTATTACAATGCTTGATTCTTGCAATGAATTGGTTAGATTGTTGAGACAAGTTCGTCATAGGCTCAATGGAATTGATGGTCCTAATTTCAAGCTTCGGTTAGTTAGCAAAAGAGTTGGTGATTCAAGAGAATATGATGATCTTTCTGCCAATGGCATAGGTGGTTTGGTCGTCAAAGACTTTGGAGATTCTCAGACTGATCGAGATATTATTGCTCAGAGTTTTTCATGTGGTTCACAAAGAATCAAAATTGCACCCAAAATTCATGTCTCTTCAATATGAATTTCTATTTCCTTATGGTGAAGATGGGTATCACAGTGCTGACATTACATTTGCAAACCAAGAACAACAACCGCGTGCAAAGCGTCAAAGGGTTACAATGAGAGCATGCTACGATTAACTCATTCATGAAAAGGATGGAGGCGATTGTACTTTGAGCAAGAGTGGTTGTTTGTGCCAACAATTTCTGGTTAATGCATTTGTTAATGTTGAGCAGGAGCGGTTAATTTGATTATATTCATTCAAACCAAGATAATCTTAGGAGCGACGAAGCTTATGGAGGAATCCAAGAAGCTATTCTTAAAGGTGATGATAGCGGTTCAAGAACTGGGAAGGTTATCCTCCCATCTTCTTTGACTGGAAGCTCACGATACATGATGAGTAATTATCAAGATGCCATGACCATATACCGTTATTATAGCAATCCAGACCTTCTTATAACATTCACCTACAATGTCAATTGGCCTGAGATCAAAAGAGAGATTAAGAACAAATACATTTTCCATTGCAACATCAGGACGTTGTTTTTGAAAGCTAGCAAGAATTGGTACAGAGATGAACAAGAAGCAAAATAGAAGTAGGGAAAGATGCTGCTGTAATGCAGAGGAAGAAGAAAATGTCTATGTGTTTTATTCACTTGATACGTTCCCAGCACTGTTACATTCATTTTATATCAACAGAAGATGAGAAGCTTGGTTACGTTTTCTACTCAACTGTAACAGAATTCATTAACTGCCTAACCATATTAACAAACTTGCTAACCATTATATTCTCTATTCTCTTTGACAGGTGGCTGAAGCAGAGGTGGCTGAAGCAGAGCATTTGATATCTTGACATTCCCCCGCAATCATATGCTTGGAGGAACCAAGCATAAGATTGGAACAGTGATGCCGAAATAAAGGAGTGGAAAGGCCTTTAGTGAGAATATCGGCAAATTGATCAGCAGAAGAGACATGTTGAACCAACAAATCACCTTTGATAACACGTTCGCTAACAAAGTGATAATCAATTTGGAGATGCTTCATTCTGGAATGGAAAACAGGATTGGAAGCAAGGGAAATAGCAGAGATATTATCACAATGAATGATCGGAGGGATATGTAAAGGAATGTGAATGTCACAGAGAAGCTGACGAATCCAGGCAAGTTCAGCAGCAGCAATCGCGAGAGCACGATACTCAGCCTCAGTAGAGGATCGAGAAACAGTATGTTGTTTCTTAGAAGCCCAAGAAATAGGACTGGAGCCGAGGAAGACAATAGAGCCAGAGACAGAACGTCGATCATTGGGATCACCGGCCCAGTCAGCATCACTATAAGCTTGGAGATTAAGAGAACCAGCCTGAAAATGAAGACCAACATCAAGGGTACCTTTAAGATACCGCAAGATCCGTTTGACAGCAACAACATGAGAATGCATGGGATTATGCATAAATTGGCAAGCCTGGTTCACAGAGAAGGCAATATCAGGCCTTGTGAATGTTAGATACTGCAAGGATACAATCTTTAAGCAAATGATGATGAGGAAGACAAGGAGTATCACAAGATTTGGAATGCTGTAAATCAACTCTACCAAGTAAGTCAGTGATGTAACTTGTCTGGGACACAAACAAACCGGAAGTGAGATAAGAGATCTGCAGTCCCAAAAAATAATGCAACCTGCCGAGATCCTTCATATCAAATTCTTGAGTCAAGGCATCAATGACTGAAGAAAGAAGAGAAGCATGACTACCAGTAAGTATGATATCATCAACATAGAGTAGCAAAATCACAACACCAAGAGAAGAATGCTGAACAAACAAAGAGGGATCGGCAGGAGATGCTTGAAACCCCAAACTTGGTAAAAAACTGGTAAAGCGTTCATTCCAGGCACGGGGAGCCTGTTTAAGGCCATATAACGACTTCTTGAGTCTGCAAACAAAGTGAGAAGGATGAAGCTTACTCACAAAACCTTGGGGCTAAGTCATATAAACCTCCTCATGCAGAAGACCATGCAAAAAGGCATTGGTAACGTCAAGCTGCCGTAAAGACCAGTTAAACTGAGCTGCAAGAGCAAGGACCAAACGAACCGTAGTAGGTTTCACGACAGGACTAAAGGTTTCATTATAGTCAATACCTTCCTCTTGACTGAAACCCTTGGCCACCAACCGAGCTTTATGCTTAGCGATAGAACCATCCGCATTCTTTTTTATTTTGTAGACCCATTTACAGCCAACAAGATTCTTGGCAGGTGGGAGAGGCACCAAGTCCCAAGTACCTTGGGCATGAAGAGCATCAAGCTCCTCCCGCATAGCAGACTGCCATTCAGGAATGGTGGAAGCAGCCTTGAAAGAATGGGGTTCAACCTGAGAAGAAGCAACAAACTGTACAGAGGCAGAGTAAGCCCTTCTTTTGGAGATACCATTCTTAGACCTGGTGGTCATGGGATGAAGATTGAGTGGTGAAAGAGGTAAGACCACACATAGATTCTCAGGCTGGAAGTCAGGATCAACAGGGAGAGGGGACTGTGTAGATGACAGAATGGGCAGAGGCGGAGACAGTGTAGGCTGTGAGGAGGAACTGTGAGATAGTGCAGACTGAGAAGAGGAACTGGAAGACAGTAGAGGCTGAGATGCAGCCGCTGGAGTAGGAGGAGAAATAAGAGGGAACACAGTGGGATGTAGACAAGGGTATGAGGAAGTGGAAGGGGATACAGGAAGCACATGTGAGTAAGGAAACATGGATTCATCAAATAGAACATGTCTAGTGACAAAGAAACGATTTGTGCAAATAGAAAAACAAATATACCCCTTATACTGACCTGCATACCCAGAAAAATACAAGTGGAAGTCTTAGGCTGAAGCTTGTTAGAATTATAAGGCTTGAGTAAAGGAAAACAAGCACAACCAAAAATTCGCAAATGATGAACAACCGGTGGAGAACCATAGAGCAGGAAATATGGGGAGTTGTGTTGAAGAATTTGACAGGGCATTCTATTAATCAAATAAATGGAAGTAGCACAAGCATGAAACCAAAATTTCGGAGGTAAATGGGCAGTTTGTAATAGAGTGATGGCTGTTTCTAAAATATGCCGATGTTTACGCTCAGCAAGGCCATTTTGTTCTGGAGTGTAGGGACAAGACATTTGATGGATAATACCCTTGGTAATGAGGTAATGTTTGAATTTATTACTAAGATACTCACCACCCCCATCACTCTGAAAGACTCGAAGAGTAGCAGAGAATTGAGTAACTAAGAAGGTATGAAAGTAAACAAAAATGGAATAAACCTCTCCTTTATTGATCATTGGAAAAATCCAAGTAAATTGAGTACATTCATCAATGAAGCTAACATAATATCTGAAACCTTCAACAGATACAGTGGGAGAAGGCCCCCAAACATCACTATGAATGACCTCTAAAGGTTTAACAGATTTAACTGCCGGATAAGGAAAAGGAAGTTTGGCAAGTTTACCTTCTAAACAAGTGGTACAAACAAATTTGGATGTGTCTGAGGTGAAAGAAATCTGGGATTGTTTTAACATGGCAGAGGTGACTGTGTTAGAAGGATGACCAAAACTCTTGTGCCAAAGACTTGTGTTGACCTGTTTACCAAGATAACAAACCAGATTATTTGGAAAGAGAGACTGTGAAGGAAACGAAAAAGAGAAAGGAATAGGATATAACCCAGCTCTACACAGTCCCTTGAGGAGAACATTCCCCGTGATTTTGTCCTGAATCCGAAAACCAAAAGCATCACAAATAAAACGGCAGTTGTTATCTTTGCACAACTTATGAACCGATAACAAGTGTTGAGAGAGTTTTGGCACATGCAAAACTTGCTTTAATTGTAAGGAGCAATGAGGAACATCCAGAATAGAGGAACCAATATTAGAAATGGTCAAACCTGAACCTCCTGCAGTGCTAACAGTATTAGCTCCTGAGAAAGGTACAGCCAGATTAAGTTGAGCCAAATCAGAGGTCATATGTGTGGTGGCGCCAGTATCAGCCACCCAAAATTGTTCTGGAGGAGAAGGAGGTGGGAACGCAGCATGCATAGCACTAAGATTACTGGAGGGAGGCCGGCCTTGATAGCTGAAATTACCTCGATGATAACACTGAACAGCAGTGTGCCCAAATTTCCAACAAATTTGACATTGAATGGAAGAGGCAGAATTAGGAGGCAGAGTGTGACGCTGATAGCAATCAGCAGCTACATGACCTTTCTTAGTGCAAATTTGACATGTAGGAATGTCAATGCCATAACCAAGAATACCAGGGTGAGACGTAGGTGGAACCTGATAAGGACGTGGACTGAACTGATACTGATGACGTCCTATGCCACGTCCCTTAAAGTGAGACCCCCGATTGCCAAAGTATCCACCATTGGAACCATGAAATCCATTGTTATGACCATTAAATCCTCCATGGAAACCAGGAGGTGGAGCAGACTTGAAGCTTGAAGGATGAGAATGAGAGTTACCTTCATCAAGAACAAGAGCTTTGCCAGGAGATACTTGATGTTGAGCCATCATTGCAGGAACAAACGAAGCAGCAGAATAAGTTTGCTCAAGAGTAGCTTCTTCAGCCAGCAATTGAGACCGAAAATCTTTAAGAGATAACACGTTGTCTCGGCCGCGAACCATACACCGAAAGGTGTTATAATCAGAAGGAAGACCATTGAGAGCTAAGATGACAATGTCATCATCTTCAAAATAAACCCCTGCTGCAGAAAGATGATCCCGAGCATCTTTGATTTTCTGCAAATATTGAGTCACAGTATCGGAGCCCTTCTTGATGGTTTGAAGCTCACTTTTCATCTGAAAAATTCGTGCCTTAGAGATTGTGGAAAATCTATCCTTCAGTTGAATCCACATGTCATGAGAGCTAACACATCCAATAACGTAAGAGATTGCAGTTGAAGAGAGGGTAGCAATAATCAACTGCATCAATGCCCGGTCATGCATTTTCCAAATTTTGTAATCATCAGTTTCAGCACCTTCAACATCAGAGGCTGCATCAAACCGATGTGGACACTTTGTTGATCCATCAACAAATCCTAAAATACCATGACTCTCCAGTAGAATTTGCATTTGAAAGTTCCAGATGAGGTAATTTGTGTCATCCAATTTAACGGTTACTGCTGTTGAAACTGTAGGAAGTAAAGAGGTAATGGGAGATTGGATGATCTGTAGTTGAGAAGTTGTTATCATTTTTTAAGTTCAAGTGACAGAAGAGGAAGAGAATCACAGGTTTGAGAAGAGTGTTTGAAGAGAAGTCTTTCAGTTTGACAATATATCAAACAGATGATAGGCAGATCATTATTATGAAATTTTTGGTTGAATATGGTGATAATAACGCCAGAAACAGAGATTAGAGGCAGAGAAATCACAAGCTCACAAGATACTAACGATCCTAAGCTCTGATACCATGAAAGCTAGCAAGAATTGTTACAGAGATGAACAAGAAGCAAAATAGAAGTAGGGAAAGATGCTGCTGTAATGCAGAGGAAGAAGAAAATGTCTATGTGTTTTATTCACTTGATACGTTCCCAGCACTGTTACATTCATTTTATATCAACAGAAGATGAGAAGCTTGGTTACGTTTTCTACTCAACTGTAACAGAATTCATTAACTGCCTAACCATATTAACAAACTTGCTAACCATTATATTCTCTATTCTCTTTGACAGGTGGCTGAAGCAGAGGTGGCTGAAGCAGAGCATTTGATATCTTGACAGTTTTCTCCGGAGATGATTCCCTCTCATCAATTCTTAGAAAACCAAGAATTAATAAAACAATGCTTACATAATGGTTTAAACAAAATAGAAAAGATGTTGAAGCTTAGAGTCTTTATTATTCACAATTCCCTAATAAATATGTTTAGGAGGCTGGGCAAAAGGAATGGGTAACCTAACTAGCTAGGACACGAGGTTTATACCTTGATCGTGTTACATGTGTTCATCCTGTTGCCAGTGAATTGTATTATGTTAGGATGTTACTGATCCATGTTACAAGAGCAACAAGCTTTGAGGACCTACGTAGTATTTCTAGGACAATATCTATCCAACTTTTTAGCTTGCCTGTGAAGCTTTGGGCCTTCTAGGGGATGATAAAGAATGGAATGAGGTTTTTTCAGAGGTTATTGTAGAACATCCTCTTCACAACTAAGACAGCTCTTCGTTAGCATAATTCTTTACTGTGAGGTTGTTGATTCAAATGGTCTCCTTGATCAATTCTAGCGATGGATGTGTGATGATATATATTGAACACCAATTAAGAGTACATGCATGTTTCTATGCCAAATATTTGTTTAACTGACAATGAGCAAATGAATTACATGCACTATATATGAGCTTGAGTAACTCTTTAACAGTTTAATGCTTTAGTGACATCTCTTAAAGATCATAAATCGTCGATGCCAAGTAGTGTTTTAATGGTCTATTGCCCATCTTTGGCCCGTCTTAACTCATGTCCAAAGAGAGTATACGATTCAGTTATGGAGTCTACTGCCCAAAACAAGCAAATTAAGCCTTATATTTGTGTTAATGGACATGGTGGAACAGGAAATTAGATATCTTGCGACAAAGAATTCGAAGGAAATCAAATCGATTGCGCCAAGAATGTTGTTTATAAGGATATCATAAGTGCATTCCCAAAGAGGTCATTTTTCACTTAGCTTACACTAATTTTGCCTATTTTATTATGCTTTCCGTTTACTCTTCTTTTTTTTTCCTTGCAATCCATGAAGATATTAATTGCATGTTTAATGACCATCCTAGCTATGATCATTTGTCATATTTTATTGCCTTCATAGATGAATCTTTGTACATTAATAATTTGTTTTTACCTTATAATACACCTGACACTTTTCTGGTTGTGCAGATTGATTGATTAAAATTCCTTTGAAAAGCATTTAGAAGTATCACTTCTATTCATTGATCTGAGCTAGGGCCAGTATGCCATGTTTGGGTGCCAAAATAAAATGAACAAACAACTAGCTTCAACTATCTTTTCGTTGACAACTAGGTTATTTATTATAACTTTACTACATTATTTTTTTCCCTTGATTTAAGGTGGTTCCTAACATTAGATTACTACATTAATTTAACAGGCCTTATGTTATGAATAGAATTGTAATAATCCATTTAGATTCCCATTAAATTATATTAAATGTGCTAACTTTAATAAAACTTTTAAAAAATCTCGATTTGGCTTACTCTTACCCTTTATCTATCGTTAGTTACATGCATGGTAGGTTGATCATAAGTTTAATTAGCCTGCATTAAAAATAAATGACCAAACTCGTAACAATTCATCCAATCTTGTCTTCTTCTTCTTCTTCTTCTTCTTCTTCTTCTTCTTCACAATAAGAGGGTGCAATACAAGGATCATTCAAGGCTAGGGATGCAACATATTTTGGTTTGGACATAATTGAAGGTGATTTCGTCGAGGTTAAGGGCTTTTACACATGATAATCGATATGCCAACTTTGTACCATGAAGTGATTATAGACCTAGAATGTTGCATCATCGGCCTTCATATTACATGCACTTTCATGAACAGCCTTCCTTTCGGCATGTTGACAGTTAATTAAGCTCCCTCCCTCTATGCATCTTCGATCGACATCACTATCTTTTTCTCATGTTCTCTTGTGCACCAAGTAGAGTTGTCTACAAGTTGTGAATTATTATACAATATATTAAAAAGGATCAGTAACCCTTTTATTGTTTACATAAACACAAAGTATTGTAGATTAAAGCAGTGTAATGACAGAGTTGTATTTACCACAGAGAGTTGGAAAGGCTGCAGGGGAAGGGTGGGGTTGTATTTTTACGGGGATGTATATAGCATTGAAGGGATAGTTATGGAGAAAATGATTAGCTTCAGTTTTGGTGGGGTTGCAGGCCCTGGATTGTAGACACCTAGCGCTGAGACAGGCAAGCCCTGGGTGCCCGCGCGCCAAGTGGGGCTGCAAGTCATAATCTGCAGACACATGGCATTGGGGTCAGGCCTACACGCATGGTTGCAGACCCAGGCGAGCGAGTCTGGGGCTGCCCTGGGCGCTAGGGCCAAACCCGCACACATGACTACAAACCCAAGCAAGTGGGTCTGAAGACCAGCTCGGAAAAGCCTTAGCCTTGGTTCTTGCGTCAGGACCCAATGTTGTTGGGTCCGGCGTCAGGACCCAATGCTTATGTGTCCTAGTCAGGACCCATTTCGCTTGGGTCTTGGTCAGGACCCAGGTCTATTGGGTCCTTTGTTAGGATCCAAAGTTCTTGAGTCTTGGGTTTACTAATATAATTATTTATGTTATAAATATTATTATTATTTTTATAATTCAATGTATTCATCTCAAAAATATAATTATTTGTGTTATAAACGTTATTATTTTTATTATAACTCAAAGTATTCATATCAAAAATATTATAATTTGTGTTCAAAATATTATTATTTGTACTATAAATATTATTATTTTTATTATAACTCTCTTAAGTGCTCCAGACACAGAACCAATTGGCCTTGGGTCCTGCGTATCAAAAATATTATTATTTGTGTTATAAATATTATTACTTTTATTATAACTCAAAGTATTCCTATAAAAAATATTATAATTTTTGTTAGAAATATTATTATTTTTATTATAACTCAAAGTATTCATTAAAAAAATATAATTATTTGTGCTATTTGGGTCTTAGGTTTCTAAATATTATTGTTTGTGTTATAAATATTATTATTTTTATTATAATTAAAATTATTAATATAAAATTATTATTAATTGTATTATAAATATTATTATTTTTATTATAATTAATATTATTTATAAAATAATTAATAAATTTGAAAAAAATTGTCAATATTGAAAAACAACCTTAGATTTGATTTGAAGCGTAAAATTAAAAATTATTATTATTGTTATTGTTGTTATCATTAATAATTTTTTAAAAAAATACTATTATTACTATCGAAGAAAAACCAAAAACAAATTTAAAGATTAAAAAATATAAAAATTTGAGTAAACAAGTTAAATAGACTCGAAGCTCTTGGATCCGACGTTATAGTCAAACTCAATACTTTTGGTCTTATATTTTTTTTGATGTTTTTTATAAAAATAAAAAGTTGGCCCACGGTAGGGTTATCTTTTCACTGGGATGCATTTGATATTGAAAGGATGATTGGGGAGAAAATGGTTAGTTCTAGTTTTGGTGGGGCTGCAGTGCTTGGGATGCGAACACCTGGCGTTGGGGCTGGGAAGCCCTGGATGCTAAGCCAGACTCGCTCACGACACTTGGCGCTGGGGCTGCCCTACCTATACGCTAGGTCAGACCCACGTGCATGCAAACCCTGACAAGACTCAAGGCTCATGGTCCAGCGTCAGGACCTAGTTCTCTTTAGTCCCTGTCAGGACCTAAGGCTCATAGGTCCTGACGCATGACCCAGTTCTTTTGGGTCCTAACACAGGACCTATTAGAGTTGGTTTCTGTATGGGTAGGATCCAAAATAGTTTTGGATTCGGCTGCACAACAGGACCCAAGAAATTTGGGGACCCAACAACACTTGGTCTAGATCCAATTCTCTTAGATCCTGCGTGAGGACCCATTTTGATTGGGTCTTGCGTCAGGACCCAAGGGTGATGGGTCATGCATCAGGACCCAAGGTTCATGGGTCCTACATCACGACCCAAGATTCTTGGGTCTAAGGTTTCTAAATATTATTATTTGTGTTATAAATATTATTATTTTTATTATAATTAAAATTATTAATATAAAAATTATTATTATTTGTAAAACAATTAATAAATTTGAAAAAAAAATTATTATCAATATTGAAAACAACTTAAATTTGATTTGAAGGGTAAAATTAAAAATTATAGTTATTATTATCATTAATAAATTTTAAAAAATACTATTATTAGTATTGAAGAAAATTTTTTAAAAAATATAAGAATTTGAGTAGACAAGTTAAATAGACTTGAAGTTCTTAGATCCGGCATTATAACTACATCCAACACTTTTGGTTTTATATTTTTTTGATACGTTTTTATGAAAATAAAAAGTTGGCATGCGGCGTAGCGCGAGCTGCCTAAATAATATTATTCTAAATTCAATCCAAACATTTACACAATTAATTGAATTCCTGTAAAATTAATTTGATGTAATGGCTCACTCTATGATATATTCCATTTACAATAAAGACCCCTCCATGTATCATTGATTTTGATATGTTACGGTTAACATGTTAAATGATTGGCATGCATTCTAATTATAAATCAAAAAAATAATTAAAATCGATTATCATTGAAAACCTTTGCCCTTTTTATTTCATGAAAAGTTGTTTCTGAAAATTAACTTTCAAATTTTATTATGTTTATTTACAATTAAAAAAGTTTGTAACGGAAAATAATTATCGGTCAAAAAAAATTTTAATTTAATTTCCAAAATAATTTTTTTTATTAAGCATAATACACTTTTTAAAAGTTGTGAGAAATTTAAAAATATTTTATTATTTGTTAGTTATATCAAATTTTATCCTCAATCTTTTAATTACTATACATTTTATTTTGAATCCTTTTTTTATGTATTTTCTAATTTCATCTTTTAAAATTTTATTTTGTTTTATTTTTACATCAACTTTGATTATCATTCTTTTTATTGCTATTTGTTTTTCTCTTATCTTTTTTTAATTGAAATTCTTTTATCTATAATATTTGGTCCTCATTCTTTTTATTTTTATTTATTTTATTTGAAATAATTTATGAAATTGATTTTTTTCAATTTCATCAGATTTCAATTTTTTTATGTTAAATTTGGTCCGAATTCTTTTAATTTCTATTTATTTTATTTGAAATAATTTATGAAATTTAACTTTCTTTTTCAATTTCATCCTCTTATAGTTTTTTTTATCTGTCAAATTTGATGCTCATTATTTTGATTGTTATTTGTTTTATTTGAAATAATTTATGAAATTTGATTATTTTTTTCAATTTCATCATCCTTCAACTTTTTCATATGTTAGATTTAATCTCTATTATTTTAATAAACTTGAAACAAAAATTAAAACATCAATAAGTTATTTTTCAGTTTATTTTTTATGACATAACCAAACACTAAAAAATAGTTTTCAACTCATTTCTTATAACACTATCAAATATTAAAAAATAATCAACTATTTTCTTGGAAACACTTTTCAAAATAAAATTATTTTTCAGTAAACAAACAGTAAGATTTCAAGTTCTCTCGTTCTATTTTTTAGTTTTTAGTTTATTACATCCAATAATTAATTAATTAATTATTAATTACCTTATTTTCTTTTTTTTAGAGAACAAATTTGCTATATGTTTGAACCTCGAATATTAAGAACAAAAAAATTAAATAACTTTCGGATTACTAGTACTATTTTGACCACTGTTTTTGGATGATATTTCAGGGATGGATTTTGTGATTTACACATGTTTTTCATTGCTAAAACACAAATAAATGAAACTTGTGGGGGGTGATTGATTCACATCAAAGTCTTTATATGAAATCGAAACACTCAACAACTAATGGGGCCAAATTAAAATTTACCCTTCTTTTTATTTATTCAAAGGATTAGAGAAGGCTTTCAGAAAATCCATTGAAAAGAAAGAAAGAAAGAAAATGGGAAGCAGAGCTGTTTTGCTGCTCAAAGGACCATCACCACCAAAGCATAGCATCCTCTTCCTTCTAAACCACAAAAAAATCAGCCCCGCTCCTTCAGTACGAAGATTCACAACAAAAGCAACAGCCAATGGGTCCTCTCTTGAACCACCAGATGTCGCTCGCTTGGCTGAAACTGCTAGAATTTCACTAACCCCACAGCAGGTTTCTCTCTTCTTTATCTCTACATTACGACTCAAAACTTACTCTCCTGTTCACTTAATGTAGTGGGTTTTTCTTATTCTTTCCAAATTTCAGGTTGAAGAATTCGGTCCTAAAATCCGACAAGTGATTGATTGGCATGCACTTCTCTGTCTCTTTCTTTTTCCAGTGATATGTTTGTGTTTTGAGACCCTTTATGTTTGGTTGTTTATTTCAGGTTTGGACAAATTCAAGCTGTTGACCTTGACAGTGTGGAACCCTCAATCAGAGCAGGTGCTTTACAATCCTTGTATTTGCATAAACAATGAAGTGGTTATAGAAAATGTAAGATGTAATTCTTATGGGATTTGAATGAAGGGAAACGTGAGATTATTGAAATTGGACATGGTAATTGTTTTTTCGAGCATTTGGTGAGGGCTTTTTTGTGATGATTTTTTTGGCGAAAATCCTCATCACATTTTGAGCAAATGCAGGCAATCCAAATTGAGTTTTATCGTTCACTTGTACCGGCTTCTTTCGCCTAAAGAATTGGCACATCATATTTCTATTTGATATGATGAAGAAATTCAAACTCCCTTCGTTTAACTTTGTGGTAGAAAGCCCTTGATCATGCTTCTTCTCATTTAGACTGACAACCACATAGTTACAAAGTGAATCTTTTTTGTATGAAGTTCTCATTCATTAAATAGAAGGGAGGGGATGTGTTTGTCTGCTGTAGCATTCCTTGTCTTCTAGCGTACATATAGCTGATTCAAATTTGACTGTCAAATTTTCAACTTACAGACACTGAAGGTGACAACTTGCGTCATGATAATCCTGAAACGTTTGAGAACAGGTTATTGATGGGTTTTTCTCTCATCGTTTCGTATAATTTTGTGTTATGATAAACTCTATTATAACACCGCTGATGTGCGTTTGAATGTCCATCCAACAGGGAAGCTATCATTGCTGCTGTACCAAACTACGAGGATCCTTACGTCAAAGTTCCCAAGGTTTTGAACAAGGAGTGAGACTATTTAGGTAAGTTGTTTTCCTAGAATGCACCATTAACAACAATGGGTTGTTTCTTTGCATGGTCCTTTAGCCATATAAGCAGAAAGAAATCTCATAAAAGTTGCTGCTTTTTTACCACTTATTGCCCTTATTTGTTGTTTATATCACAACAAATAAGGGCAATTAGACCTTTCTTACAAGCTTTGCCTATGAAGTCTCGCATATGATTTTGGGATTCTAGTCAAGGACTCAACCTTTATTTTATAATCACATTCCACCCCCAAACCCCTTTCTCTCGAGATACAACTTAGAAGGGGAATATATTTTTCAAGTATAATTATCATTCTTAGGATATCAACCAAGGCTCGTGAATGATTTTCATTTGTTATGATGATATGTACAATGAATATTGCATAATTACTGTGGGTTTTTTTAATCCCGTGTCACAGAACTAAGGAGAGATTATGGTGCGACTTTGCAAATGGGGGGGACGTTTGGCAGCGTTAGCGTGAAGAACTCTCCTTCTAGTCACATAATCTTTTGTCTAAGGAACCAGAATGACGTCCAATCTTGTTTCTAGATTGAGTAGAAAAGGGACATCTCTTTCGTTCTTTCTTTATGCAGACTCTCTGATGGGTAACTGTTAAGATTTTCTCTGGAATAAATCTCTCTGAATAATCTCCTCCTCCTTCCTCAATCGTCGGAGAATGTGGCCGTGTGTTATTGTGCGTCCTCTTTCCCAAACATTTTATAGAAATAGACAAGTTTTAAATCTTAATGCAGACATGCATATCTCGTTGAAGGAATTGAACCCGATTCTGCCTAAAACCCCCGAGCAAGAATGATACAACAAAGAAAGAAGCTTTTTCATTTATTCGGAACTCTAAGCTCATCTTGAAAACGAAAGAGGAGTTCAGAGAACAAGATCAATCAAAAACTGGTGGTTCGAAGAGCTTCTACTACACTGCACAACTGGCATGCTACGCTACCTACCGACCTCCTGCTCTTATGAAATTGCATCCGGCTTTTTGTTCAATTTCTAGTTGCTGCTTGTATTGGACCAACGCTCGAGCATTGGTCTAATTTTTATACAGCAATTTTACCTGTTAGGTGAAGAACAAGGATATGAATCGAATGATGAGTCTTGGCCGAGCATGATTCAATTAATAAAATTAACTTCAGAGTGGAATCGAGGGCGTGGCCCAGCATTGCCAGGATTAATACAAAGATTACGGGTCGTGCATGTCACACGCTTGGTTCGAATGAGATTTTTCACTGCATAAACTCCCGAATTGTCAAGAAGATTACGGGCCTACCTGCATAAGCGATTTTGTAAACACTCTGGACAAAGACATTGTCATCTGTCGATGCACAAAGACATCGCCTCCCCGAAACATGATAATCATGCCAATTTGGCAAGCGCATCATTCTCTCTCTCTCTGGTAGCTCTTCATCTTGAGAAATCATTGCTGAGAATTCCAGGCAACCAGCATAGCTTTTCCTTGACAATCAATGTATGATTCTATATGGCAAAATGAATTCAATAAACAGGTATTGCCCCTTTATATTTACATTTAACTCTATATGCCAAAATGAGGATAAAGCGTTAAATTACAACCAACAATTAATGCTCACTCTATTTGTATGTATTTTTATTATTATTATTATTTTCTATTTTCTATTCCTAGATCTGTGTCAACCATTTACCTAGTGTTCTCAACGCATGCAAAAGGAGAAGAAAAGGAACCCTCATTGTCAATGTGGAATATGTATTTGGCATACCATCATGACTGCCAGAACAGCTCAAAATCGTTACTATACAGCGAGCGGTCTTGAATCTCCAGATTTGCAATGTGCCAATTTACAAGTTGAGATTGTAAAATTTTACATGCAACAAGTCCAGCTGGAAAAATCCACCATTCGCTTTCATCCCTGCAGCATAACCACACAAAAATACACAAGCGCAAAACCATGTTAGTGGTGCTGTGTCACACCAACTTGCCAATTAACTTAACTTTCTGTAAGCTAAAGAATCAACTTACATGTTAATATTCCATGGCTGAAAGGGGAACTTCTTACTCGAGGGCGATTGACTGTTATAGTGAATATATCCACAAATAAATGCAACAACCTGGCAGACGGTCAAAGAATAGGTTAGGTGACATTCCTTCGCAGAAGATGAAGAACAAATCACATGTTCTGCAACTGAAATAACTAGCAGCAAGAACAACGTTGAAATGCTCATATGGTGGAAGAATAAAGTGTGACCAAGTGGATAGATACAGAAACTTACAACATTAATCAAGGATGTGACATTCCACAAAGCATAGATACGTGCAAGGCCTGCAGAGCGCCTAGGTCCATGACTGAATAAAGCATTGATCCCCGCAGGAAAGGGCATAAGAATGCCAAGAGGTAAGATAAACAAAACCAGACAGACATCCACCAATGAAATTGAATACAGCTGGAGTAAAGTAAGCAACACTAAGCTAAAATCTCCTAAAAGAAGCATAGAGATGACCAAACCAACAAGATCCTGCAAGACAAGAAAGAGTAAAGATGAAGTAAGTTGGATTGCTGGTAAACTTTAAAAAAATAATGCATATGTACTGAACTCATTGACACAAAAGCTACCTGATGGCCAACAGGTTTAGTGTTATGAACTATGAAAGAGATGAGGTAAAATAAATCCCTCTTCTCTTTAAGCATTCTTAAGCTGTTAGTAACTATGATTCCCCCATAACTGCTTCTGTGAGCTTGGGATACAAGCATCTCCTCTCTCCAATGACCAGATGGATTTTCGCTGTGTGTGTTGTTCACACCACTAACCAAGAGGCTGGAGAAAACCAAGTCAAATGCCATTCAACATCAAATGCATGGAACACATAAATGCAAATTTGTGCATCTTATCACATCTGATGGAAGTTCACCATAAAGGTCAGTTATTTATTAATTGACATGTAAAAGCATAACAATTCACAAAGGTCTGTCATACAACCTCATATTCCATGCATGTTCATTAATACCTCTCTGCAATGAGTGCATGTCTGAACTTTCTACTACCTTTTACCTGCTCTAGTCATACAATGGGAACTGGTTTGTGGCTTTTTAATGACAAACTTGCCAAATTTTGTTTCATATAATCATCATTTCACCGTCTTCATGCTTGCAATAATTCAGAATGAGGACAACTCACCACAATATTATACACCCTGATTGAGACAGTTCCAAAGTGGACACACTAATTGGCTAAAATTTAAGAGGCTAATCAGATAAATGGAAATTATACCCCAATAAAACATAATGAACCATTACCGAGATTCTTCTTCAACTTCTTTCACACCATCAATGCCTTCAATAAATATATGTTCGCTTTCTTCTTCAACAGCATAAACCAAAAGTCCATACTGGCAATGACCAGAAGTAGTAGCCTGAAACCACGCAAGATCAACATGTATCCCATAGATTCTCAAAGCTGGATTTGCATGTGTTTCAAGCCATCTCAGGACAGGTCGAAAAGTTACTCTTAGCCGCCCACGACGAACTAAGCGCAGCTGTGCATTCAAACCAGCTGCCATTCGATACCAAGTGGTAGGAGGGACCATCTGCATGCCATGAGGAAAACCATAGATCAATTTGTTGAGCTACAAACTGCAATATGTTGGTCAAGCTAAACCTACCTCCCTAACCTTAAAAATGAAAATGGCAAAATTTTTAGCTTTGAGTTCTTGGAAGTGGATGTCAAACCTGGCTCATGAGGCTGGTAAGAATATTGTCACTTTGAATTGAGAAAGGAGCCATATAACTTCCATCACCTCCAAAAAGAATAGACATTGGAAATCTTTGATGTAGGTGAGCAGGAATATCAGTTCTTTTCTCATCTCCACCAAGGAAGAAATCCAAGTACACGAGCATTAAATCAGAAGTTGCAGCTACCTAAAGGACAAATACCATACTTGAGCCAAATATTTATGATTTGTTTCTCACAAGGTCTTAGGTTTTTTAAGGAATATATACCATGTCTTGAATCCTCAAACATCTCACCCTCTCCTTTCTCTTGAAATATTCAAAACATAAAGTACAATAAAAATAATAGGCCAAACTTTTAATGAATATACAACAAAATTTAAAACTACTAGGACCAAAAGTAAGCCATGTGACATGCTTATTTTGAAGGGAAGAAGAATAGAAAAAATGTGGTCTTAACATGCAAAAGAAAATCACACACAAATATTCAACTACTTGACTTTACCTAACGCCAGACCAAACATTTAATACAAACAAACCTTAAGCCCTTCATAGAGAGCCCGTGAACGGCAAGAGCGCAAGCAAGCATGATCATACTCTGATCGAACAAACTCTCGCAGTCTTTGCAATTTGATCCTCCGTCTCCATTGCTGCCATGACCATGCAAGGGGGTATGCAAGAACAGAAAGTATACTGTAAATTGCACCTTCCCACCATTGATAAGCAGCTATACCATTAATCTCATCCACAAATGTATTGAATGCACCCTCATATCTGACAGGCCAAAATAAATAAGGTGAAAACATAGTTCTACAATGATCATTGATATCAAAATCCCTGAAGTTTAGCCGAATAGCAGGGTCAATTGAGCCATTGCAGTAAAAAACAGTGTGCAAATTAACTTACACAATCTCTTTTATTTGCTCAGGAGGAGTGTGGGGAAGATGCAAAGGCTCACTGAAAGTATTACGACCCATAAAATACATTCTGTGCACATGACTCTGAGACTCCTCAGCTCTATTTGTCTCCAAGACCTGAAAAGTGATATGCAACTTGTCAATCTATACATTAGCTAGTGCAGCCCTCCTTTCAAACTCTTTTATATACATATACATACACACACGTATATACAAGGATCAAGAAACGGGAGATATCCAAGGCCTTATCTGTGTTCTGAATACAACTTTTAAATGAACAGAAATTAACATGCTGAGCATGGAAAAACCTCATTCAATGACTCCAGGAAGGGAAAAGAATGATCTATCTGAGAACCATGTTGAGTGGGAGCTGGACCAGGTAATTCATCCACCCCAACAAATTTCATCCGAGCAACACTGAGCACCAACGCTAAGAGGATTAGGAGACCCAAAAGAAGAAGTCCAAACAGCCATGGCCCACCAAAAGTGTAAATCAACTCTTCCAGGGCTGTATAACAATGTGGCATGTGAAATCTGTCTGAAACACATTTGTAAGGACATGGTGTTTCGGCAATACCACCTGGTAGAGAGGACAGAGTGAGGTTTTGCACTTGTTTAGGACTACAAACATAATGCATGAGCCTGCAAATGCATGGTGTCTTCCAGCATTGTGTGTGAGATGGGCATGTGTGTACCCCTGCAAATCCTACCCTCCAAATAATTTGTCCATCTCAAGAAAATTCAACTTTACAAGATGCTGTTTGTTGCTTTGACATAGAATGTTAAAGGCACTAGCTTTCAAAACTGCACCCCTCCATTTGTGCTGTCTAATATCTCCTTTACATATAAAGGTGGATCGAAGAGGTCGCAAAATTTCAGAGATCAAATTGTTAGGATGCAATTATACAAATTTCAGGCAGACAACCAAAGATTCCCAGCATGTGGTTTTACATCATGCAACATACTTATGAACTCCAACTTTAAATACCTCGAACAGTTACATAAGCAGCACGATGAGGAATATCATCAGCAGGGCAAGGACGACAGAGAGCTCTATCAGATCCAGTTACATTCTTATATGTTCCAGCTGGGCATTCCTGAAGAAGTACAAAAAATTGAAGGATAAACTGAAGACTGAAGAAAAGGTTATGTTGCAACTACAGCTTTATTGTAGTCAATAATTGTTTGGAACAGGATGTCTGCAACAATCACCAAAAAGGATAATCATAACAGAACTCCCTAAGAACTAATACAATTTGTCATGATACTTGTCCCTTATTTCTGATTAGATGATTGCAATGTACATTTCTGTGGTCCAAAAACTTAAGAGACAATTCAACTAATACAAGTTGCAAGATCGTTTTAGTATAGCACAAACTGAAGGAAAAGAAGAAAGAAATCAAACCATTTCCGAAATCAAACCATTTCCACTCTTGTCCCTCGTATGTTTTTAGCATACATAGGTTGAAGTAGAGGGAGAAAAAGGAAAGGAACCCTCTCAATTTTTTATCCTTTTCTCGCGATCACTATTTAAATGCACTGTTTAACCTGCTAACACTTGAAAAATCCTTAAGACATAAGTTTTACCCCTTAACAATTACTCCTGTTAAAATTACGACACTAACAAAATCACCCTTCATTTTTTTATCATGAAGTAAAAGCAACAGAAATTGAATACCACATTATTTTCTCAACTAAAATTGTATTGATGACAGCAGGATTGTAATTCCTAAGACCCATGCATATAATCTCAACATACACAAGCAATAATTAACTCAAGAAAAGACATGGATAATATCACAATGTCAAGAACTAAATACACTACCTCACAAAATATTCCATACAACCCCTTTGGGCAAGCTTTCCCTGTCACTGTCCCGTTTTCCCCAGCATGACCCTCATCTCTTCCCAATCCTCCCCTGCAATGAAGAGTGAAAACCCAATCAGACCAAGAATGCGTGTCAGAGCCAACAGTTACAAACATCGGTGTTACAAGGCAGAGTATACATTCACTAATGATAAAGATGCAGAGGACAGAGCCAACAGTTAACAATAAAATCATTGTAACAAGGCAGAATATACATTCACAAATGCTAAAGATGCAGAGGGCAGACTGCATTCAGTAAAGGCAGGATAAAGGATTTCGTCCCTCAAAGAACTTAATCCAAATGATAAATGCGTGCTTGTGGTGGGCTTAATGAAAGGTGAACATATATGCTATTTGTGATCTTTGGGAAGAGTCCAAAAAAGCATCAAGCAAAGATAATCTAATATTTGCTCACACAGAAATTCATATCTTCCATTGGCCAATGCCTGAAATATAATATTAGGGAAGCATTAACAAGCAATGTGTTAGGATGAGGATCATGCAAGCTTTCGTGCTAACGTGTTCAGCATACCAAGTGCCAAACAGAAGCTCTATCGGTCAGCCTTGCCTAATTTATGTGAGCGTGGATGTCCCACTATATCTTCAGATAATCAACGAACAATTTAGTCCCTTCCAAACTTGGCTGGTGTCTTTATGCTATGTAGATGGCCGACAGCTTCATCCACTCAATTACCCAATCAATCACCCGACATCTCATATCAAGTAGCTCATATTAAATTTCTTATTCATAATTATTGTTTATTTGATTATTCAATTACCAAACTATTCAGCATATAGTCATTCTGTGATTTCAGACGCAACTTCTCTTTAACAGTGGTCTTTCCTTCAAAATTGGCTTCTAAACTACATTAGAACTCATAAATAAATAGCTTCTGAGACTAAACAATACCATAAATTCTCAAATTATCTTTATTCCAGTGGACTCATAAAGACTTTAATATTAAGAACAAATTGATTTCAAACACCAGGAAAATCTAATAATCATGATATAGAATGAATTAAATATATCAGTTTAAACAGGTCAGATAAAATACGAACCAAGTGTGGATGCTTCCATTCACACGAGCAATGGGCTGGTACACGTCCCCAGTTGGAATGTCTGACCAATGGAAGTGAACCCTTCCACCACCACCTCCACCGCCCCCCTTCGGACTACCATATCCCCCAACACTTGAAAGAACAGCATACCCACCAAGATCTAGAGTATGCAAGAACAGAAGAATAGTTCCTCCAGAGCCACCGCCAGGACCTCCACCAGTACCATTCATGACAACCAGTTGATCTCTGGTGATTCCTTTAAAACTTTCACCATCAGCTCTGACTGAACCTTCAACAGACAAACTTGACAAGGGATGCTCCAATGAACCCATTACTGCCCAGACAGGTAGAACAAATGAACATAAGTGGATCAGTTCGCAGGTAAGTAACATATGAACACAAACACAACCAACTTCCTTGAAATGCAAAATGGCAACTTAACAATGTTAAAAGTTGCCAACCTGAATGCATAGATATTGCTATTTTTAACATACCCATGAAAGAGGTAATCCAAATATCACTCTGCCAAGAAGGATAGACAGATCTCTTGCCATATTATGCAGAAGGTTTTCAAATGATAAAGATAAAAGATAATACGACATCATAAGAATGTCAAAACAAAGCTGAAAGTTATCAGCTGATAAATTGATCTAAAGTACAAACTTACCTATAATACCACCACCTGCAGTAGAACCAGCAGACATTTCCTCTCCGCTTCCACTACCAAGTTCACAAGGTAACTCTGCATTACCATATGAAACACCACCCTCAATACAACTATCTTTGTAACACGCAGACCCACCTTTACCACCATGGCCGCCACCACTGCCAACACCATTGCTTAAAACATTACCTCTACCCACACCACCAGTGCAACCTGCATGATATGATGTCGTCAACTTCTGTCTAAATATGACTCTTCAATGAGAACACCAACTTCTCTCATCTTTACTCAAACACAACAAACGATATCGAAAAGTCCTCCTACGCTATTCAAAATTCAGCTTAAATCTGTGTGAGGGTATACATTGAATCTATTGGTGTCTGTCTAAGTGTGTGCAGGGGAAGGTGGAAAAGGAAGGGAGGGAGGAGAGTCTGTGTAAGCTGAAATAGGGTAGGATAATGTTCATAAAAGAATCTTTTACAAAGAAAAAGAGAGCATACCCATGCCAGACGCACTTATTGTTCCAGAAGACGGAACATATATTGTTCTGGCCCGATGAAAATGAACAACAGATCCTTCTATAAGTCCTTCAACAGTAATATCCTCTACTCGGCATATCTGAAATAAATGAAAGAAGTAAGGTAACCTGGAATAAGTAAATTTCGAACCTTATAACATGCAACTTCTATTCAAGGATCACCTGAAGGGTAAAAGAAAGAGATGAGTTCACATTGCAATCTTCAGGGGGATGAAGTAGTTCAGAAGGGCACTCTTCAAGTTGGCAATGGAGCCGTGGTGTACTACAGAAGTAAAACCACAGATCTCAGTAAGCCCAAACATAAAGTGGGGAGATTAAAAAACCAACAAAATATGGGACTTACATGGCATCACTTGTTGCATTCTCAACAGGACCACGCAAAACAGATCCAGGTGCAACCTAATGGAAAATTGGAAACACATAATTAGTCATCAATGGTAAGAATACAAACTTGTCACATGCATCAGCAAGGCTGGTAGACAAACATTGAAAGGTTTCGGGGACAAAATCATGCCACAACAACATTATCAGTGTAACAGAAATAAGAAACAAACAAACTTTTCAACCTTTTCCCATAACCCTTACGAAAGAATCACTCCATTCCGTGGTACTTCAGAAATATATTTGACAACAGAGGAATGTTTTAGGAAGATTGCAATAAATACATAGACACAAACTTTCCAAAGTTAATCCTAATCCACTTGAATATTTACATTGAAAGTTCATTTTAACATACGATAAAGAGTATGGGATATTATTGGAAACTAAAACAATTTTATTGACTTCTAAAAATTGAAAAAAATATTGGACATCCAAAAAACCATGTACTATAGCCATGCCAGATGCACTTATTTGATATCTCATCCCAGCAGCCATGACTGCTAAGAACTAATGAAACAGTGGGTATACTTTTCAAGTACTGCAAATAAAACCAGAGCAGCAGGTAGTGCAAAAAATAACTACAAAACTGAGACAAGAGAACCTGAATGCATTAGAATCACTGTTTTTTCCCCAAAACAAAAGGGACAGACCACCATGTAACCACTAAGCAAAGTGAACTTTGTAAGCCATCAAGGTCAATACAGTTAATTAAATTACAGAACACAGCTTACATGAATACTGTAAAATAGTGATAGAACCAAACGTTGAGCTTCGATCCAATTGCCTGGTCCTGACAAATTCAATAGACCTTGACCATGAACTCCCAGATTGGCATTAGAATGTATGACAGATGATTCCTGTTTTACAAAACGGATCGGCATATCATTTGCAAACACAGCTTAAGTAATATGTAAAGGACACAATGAAAAAGTACCTTGAGAACAACTAGATTGCTAGCCTCAAGCAAAGAAGTCCCAACAGTTGCATCTTCACCCCCATCTATGAGCATTTGGGAATTCCACATTAAGAACATTTTTACACTCATGCGTAGAGCACCATATACCTGATGTGCAAAAAGCAAAGATCATGCACATCAAATTCATAAGCGTACAAGCATGAATAAGAAACAGCATACATATAACAACAGAATGCAAATCTAAACAATGCATGGGTAGAGAGTGGAATAGGCAGAAACTTCAAACTCTCATCTATCAAGTCTATGAAAAAAATACTACCACCAGACTAGGAGTGAAGATTTAAAGAAACCATAATTATGAAACAATAAGTATACTATAAATAAAGGAAAAGACATCAAACAGTTAGAATAATACTAGGGATGATTTCCAAGTTTTAGTATTAATAGGAGATTAACAAAAGCAATAATACCTCTAACATTACTCAGAGTGTTATGTTGGATATAAAAATTCAAAGGGTAAAACTGCACCAATATGCAGGTGTTCCCATGATAGACAAAATATATACATACAAGTGCATACAAAGACATAATTATACAAGGCAAGGGCCAACAAAAGGGGGATTGAATGATGGGTGAATTTCACAATAACAATGGACATGCTGAGAAGTTATGAAACTTCCAGGAGTGATGCGGTGACACACAAGCAATTTCAGTTTGCAAACAATTTAGTTGACAGAAACTTGAAAGCTATTCTTCTTGAGGCTCTACTACAATTTGTATCTTATTTGCAAAAACTAGTTACTTCAGGTTATAATGAAATTTTGGGTTACTAGGGAACTTTATGATTTAGAAGTTATTTATTTCCAATTTAGTTTTGTTATACTAGGGTTCCTGAAGATTCAATACATACCCACAAGTTTTGCACAGATTTAATGATGCAATTAGAGATGAGAAGAATAAAATGAATCGAGACCAAGGATGTGTGTTTAATATTAATTGAGAGTTCAGTTTGAGAGACTTCATTCTATTACCTAATTACTATGGTCTATTAGAGTTTTTGGTGGAGCCTCAACATGAGAACCCATATTATGTAATGTGGAATAGAGGATTCTGATGATAAGCAATTGAGAAAGGATGGCAATTCATTTTCTACTCTCTTTTTTTCTATGTTATTCTATTTTCTCCCCTTTTTTCTTCTCTCCTTTCCATTCCTTGTATCCTGTATGGGAAACCAAAGAAAAGCATACAGTTTTCCTTAATGCTGGCTGAAAACATACAGCAGCATGGGTTTTTGCCATATTCGTTAAGTCATAAATGCATATAGCTTACCTTGATTACAGAGTCACTCATTAAAAGCTCTTCGGCCAGTAATTCAAACTCTGATGAAGCATAATGAGCCAGCCCAAAGCTTAAGACTCCACTACATAACAGACTTATTTGTCCTTGGACCTACATATTTGACCAGGATTAGCTTAAAATGCAATTATATCAACAGAGAAAACTTAGCATCAATCAAAAATCCAAATGCAAAAGATTGTGGCCAAAGAAGATGACCGCCAACTAAGATAACAAAATAGTGTTCCAGTAGAAATATCCTCTCCTTTGAGAGTTGATACCTTCAACCCATTGTCTCAAAATTCCACTAATGAAAAAGATTAAAAGGGAGGCCAACATAAAAGGCCTGCCTGGTGCTCCAAAAGATCCTACAGCTGATGCAAGCTATCTTATATGGACAGAATGAAATATAAAAAAGCTACAGCAAGTGCAGGCTATCTTATATAGACAAATATACAAGAATACAATAAATTCCTATTGACATTGGAAACAAGCCTCTCAAACAGCCGGTGCGAGCCATCTTATATGGACAGAATTTCTATGCTTTTCAGCATTTTCATCAAGTACAATTTTAAAAACTTTCTGAATAGTTGTGCCTCAATGATGTCCCAAAACTAAAAAAAACTGACGAAAAAATGGACAAATGGACTGAATAATTTTGCTGAAGTATATAATATATACATATTTGCATGTTATGCAGGAATTGGTTATATGTCTGGGCCTGTGCATGCACATGTAGTTTTTAGTAAGAATTCATCCTTTTCTGCCTGCTATTATATGCATGGCACACAAAGTATTGCACATTCTAAAACCAGCACTACAAATTATTCCTGTTTCTGCACTCTATTCATTTCCTTTAAATGAGACCACAACCCACCTTCAAAATAGAATTTCTTAATCTTTGCAATTTCAGATTATTCCTATTTATGCACTTCATACTCTTCCTATTTCTCCACTCTATTCATTTCCATTAAATGATACCAACAACCCACAAAGAAAGAGGTCTTAATCTCTTCCCAAGGCTAACAAGTTCTTGCAGACATAAAGAAGCTAAGAAGCAACTCAAATTTCAACAACCTGGACACGACTCCAGAACAATGGAACAGTGGCCCTGCCATGATTTCGAACATAAACGTTTGTCCAGAGAGGCTGATAAGGAAACTCCAATAGAAGCGTATCTGTATCAGTAGACATATTGTGATTGCTTACGGTAAGGCTCCGGGCAACAGCATCATATAAAGTTCCAGCACCACCTGCATTTTTTGGACAACCAAGACTATTTCCTCCTACAAGCATAACAACGAAGCACGCGATTTCAGTATTTGCACATTGAAAAGAACAATTGAATTGAACCATAAAAGGACAAGTCCTCCGAACATAGAGTCATCTAATACACAGCTAGCAATCGTACCCCAATAATAATATCCAAACAAAAATGAGCTCAAGATAGAAATTTTGAATTATAGGAATGGGGCTTTGCAAGACTTTCAGAACAATAAAAGTATAAGCCTAACAGAGAAACTATTTAATAAACCCAGTAGAATGTTCCACCCTCTCACATTCATCTGGTGACTATATTTGGCAGACATGGACGAGAGAGGGGGGGTGGCTAAATTGGATGTATTTAGTGGTTGTGTATATAAATGAAGAGAAAAAAATACCTCCAAATGCATATTCTTACCTCCAGGACTGCCTTAAATGACACTTCAACATAATTCAGATTATAAAAAAGAAGGAAAGAATGTAAATGTTGTGAACATGAATGATAGTTCAAACTTCCTTTTAATTAAACCTGCACTTCTCTGTCTCTATAGGAAAGCAGACAAGTAGTTCACAACATTTCATAATAAAAATCTAGGGGTGGCAAGGGAACATGATGAGTCTCACCATGCACAAATATTTGAGGGTCATCATGTCTACTGAAAATGTCAACTGAAACTCTTCCCCCGCCGCCGCCGGCAAAACCATTACCTCCACAAGCACTTATTCTGCCACCTCCAGTCCTGCTCTTCACATAGAGACAAGTCACAAAGACATTAAAACCCAATGGGGATACCATGACTGCAGAGAATGCAAGTTGAGACAGACATGATCAGCATTGTACCTAAAACTCAGTCTACCACAGATACATGGATGACATGATATTAAATAATTCAATCTCTCAAATGTGCCTTCCTTGCATGCATGCTCACACACATGCAGATATTCTTCAAGTTACAAGACACACATGCATAAGCAGACACATAATGAAGCATGCGTGTATGTACATTTGATGCCCTCAGTTATCAAACTCTTGTATAGTTAAACCCCTCTCCACCTGCACATAAACTGTAACTATATTTGACATACAAGAATATAGTGTCTTGTCCTCCATTCGAAGATCATAATTAGAGGCAGGTATATATCAGTAAACTATCTGACTGTCCATGCCATCCAAATGCAAAAGCCAGAAAGACAGTGACAATTGACTGAGAAAATGCAAAACAGCATGCACTACCAGAATCGAGTAAGCAGGGCCACAAAATAGCTAAACATTGAAAGTCAGTAGACCAAGCAAGGCCACTTTATGAAAAACATTGCATTAGGCCTAGATATATGAGGGGTACATACATGACCAAATGGAGAGGCAGTGACCGAATTCTTTCTAGTTATCAATGAAGAAAGGACACCTATGAAAGGAAATCAAAAGATTTTTCTTCATTTAACACAAAATATTTAATTAAACCAATTAAGTCTCATTCTATGGTAAAAATGATCTTCCACAGCCATTAGGATTCACATTTACCCTTCAAAGCTGATGCTACATCTTATCTCACATAAATAGTATGATATCTAAAACCTTATAACACTCTTGATAATACCATTAAAAAGGCTAATGTTCAAACTCCATTGTCTTCATTACATCTTACCTTTCACAAGACTCTTTCACCAGCCTTGCATTAACCAATCTCCATTAATTCTTCACAAATTCTTAAACCATTAAACCTCAATCCTCTCAAAAACCAAACTAAACAATTCCAAATCAAGAACTCTACATTATTGAACAAGACTTTTTTAACTAGATTTTCATTAATCAATCTTTTCATTTATTATTTTCCAAAATGCAATCCACAAAACCCCAATTCCAATTACCCAATTAAAAACATATAAAATTCCAAAATAAAACAGCATCCTGACAATAAATCCAACACAAGACAGAGGAATGAATGTAGTTGGTAAGTAAGTACATTACATTTTATATGCCTTCAAATGAATGCTCCCACCAGAACCACCACCTCCCTTGACACCCCCATTACCACCATCAGCCAATACAGCCCCATCCAAAACCAAATACTCCTTCACTGTCATTTTCACTCTCCCACCTCCTCCCCCTCCATAATCCACTTCCTTACTCGTGCTCCCTCCTTTACTCCCATAACTACATGGCTCCTGCAAACTCGACCACGAATACGCATCCCCTCCCCAAACATCCTCTGGCAACTTCTCTTTATCCATCAAACAACATGCCCCTCTCCCTCCATGCCCTCCACCGGCCCCTTCTAACCCCTGTGGTGTCCCACTCGTTTGCGGAGGAGGATCCCCAGCTAATCCCGTCGTATTCACAACCGAACCATTAAAAAAACTAGCATTATTCGCAACAAGCTCAAACGCACCGGTCAAAATCGACGAATTAACTGATAAATTGAAATTTCCTGAGATATTTATCGTTATTGAACATCCAAAATTAGGGCAATGGAACCTCACACCGGGATGGATATAAAAATCTCCTTTCCCTTCTATATACACGTCACGAGTGAGATTCACGTCGGTAACTATTTGACACGCAGTATCAATCGAACCGATGCCTCCGAGATCATCAGTGCAAGATGCCGACGGTGGATGCGGTGGCGGTGGAGGTGGTGACGGTGGTGAGTAGTCTTGGTGGAAGAGGAGATTGGAATCGAAATCAATTATCGAAAAGGAATCGGATTCCGAATCCGAAGAGAGAACTCTAGGGTTTGTGGTTAGGGTTATTGTTGTAATTAAAAAGGCTATAAAGGCGAAATTGAACTGGAATCGAGCCATTCACTGATGGTGAAAGGCATTACAATTGGAAATTAGGATTTGTGGATTTTGGAATTGAATGGAAATGGAAGCATTGGATTTCGGGAATCAATTTCACCATAAGAAAGAAAGAAGGAGATGCAGTTTCCTTCTTTTAAGAGGATTGAAAACCCTAGAAATGGAATTCTCGGCCAATGGAAAGGTTTTGAGAGAGAAGGGCACAAAACAGTACACAACGGACAGGATGGGAAGAGAGAAAAACAGGAGGAGAGGGGCGCTTTATTGGGTGAGGTTAGGTTTGCGATAAAATGAGGCTATGTCACGTGAGCTTGGTCTTGTATCGAGGTTTTATTGGTTGAGATTGTGTGGGTTCTTGCTTTGGCTTGACTTCTTATAGATTTGACCAATGGGACATGCTATTAGGTTGTATTTTGATGGCGTTGAGCGTGTGTGAATATTTTGGTTTAGTGAATTCCACGCGAAGGAAACTTGTTTTCACGCGCGGTTATGGAGGAAATGAAGGCGTTACGGGTTTAAAGGCCGTTTAGCTTTGGGATTTGATATTTGTTTTCACGCGCGGTTCTGGAACAGAGGCGCGTAGGAATGGATTGATTATGTATTTTCTCAAATCTAAAAAACAATTTATTAAAAATTATACTTTTTATATTTTCAAATTATTTTAATAAATTTTTAATATGAAGTAGAACCCACACAGAGAAACTATTTTGCACCAGAACCCTGAAAAAGAAAAAAATTAACCACGTGTACAGAAGACAAACATATTAATCAGAAAAAAAAAAAAACAATTAATAACTGCAGCAAAAATCCTATCTTGACAGAGCCATCTATAATTTATTTTCACAAGCTGCATGCTTAAACCTAAAAAAACATGCAATAAAACTTTTATTAATATTATTATGGTTCAATTGTTACAGTCTATAATAGATTATCTTTATCTGTACAGTAATATCAATAAGAGTTTTAATTTTTTTAATAAAAAATAAATTACTTTTTTATATTTAACAAGCCATAGAAAATGATTAGAAAGTACTTTTGATATTTGAATATGTTATGGAATATAAGTTAAAAATAATTTATTAATAATTTTTCAAGTTTATTAAAAAAAAGATCAAATTTGACAAATAAAAAAGTTGAAGAAAGATGAGATTTTAAAAAATTCAATTCATAAATTATTTTAAACAAAATAAATAGTAATTAAAATAATATGGACCAAATCTAACAAATAAAAAAGTTACAGAAAGATGAAATTGAAAAAAATCTAATTTCATTAATTATTTTTTAAAAAAAAACAAATAGCAATTAAAAAAATAAAAAAATATTTAGACCTTGTTTTTTCCTTAAAGTTTCTTTTTTAAAGAAAAGGAAAGGAAAACACTTTCCTTTCTTTAAAGTCAATTATTTATTTAACTAGAAAGAGTTTTTCAGATACGATAAAGATTCAAAAATCCACAATCAAATTAAACCTTCCCAATAAAGCTAAATTTAGAATTATAATTGAGTTGATACAACGATAACCTGTGCCGAGGCACTAAGACTATAACTGATTGAACCCCTACTCAACGCCTACAAATCAAAGTGAATAAGAAGTATAGAAGATGCCATGAAAGTTGGTTAATTTTTCAATAAATCAAAGCAGTTCAATAAAAAACCAAAATATGAGAATCCTCTCACCTACAAATAATGTATTTTCTAACTTAAAAATATAATGTCTTACAATAGTATTTATATTTGGAAAAACTAAACATTAGTTGACCTAATGGGCTACATTAATCCAAAATAAAATAAAGCCCAAAACATGAATAATAATAATTCTAAAAATAAACCCAATGTGTCTAATATAGTTGTTGAGTGAAATCCTTGTTTGAAAAAAACTCTTAGGCAAATATGTGTCATGTCGCCCTTTGGAGTCCAAAACAAACAAATAAAACTCTTGCAATTAATTCTTCCCTAACCACCTCTATTTTCAAATATAATAGGAATCCTTCCATAGCTTGGAATTCATAAAACATATAGAAACAAATAAACATACACATCATCCTCTCTCCTTAGAAGGATTCAACTTCAAATTGTCACCTACATCAAACAAAGGTGTGAGTAGTGCACTAAAATCTTTAACAAATCTCCTGTAAAAACTAGTAAAACTATGGAAACTTCTTACCTCTATGATTGATTTAGGTATAGGTCATTCTTGGATAACTTTTACATTTTTATTATCCATCTCAATTCCTTTTACACTAATAATATAACCAAGAAAGATAATTTTCTCTATGCAAAAGTTACATTTTTTTTTAGATTAACATATAAATATTTTTTTTCTTAAAACATCGAATACATTCCTTAAATGTTCAACATGCTCTTCTAAATTATTATTATAAATCAAAATATCATCAAAATAAACCATAACAAATCTACTTATAAAATTGTGCAAAATATGATTCATTAATCTCATGAAAGTGCTAGGTTTATTAGTAAGTTCAAAAGGCATAGCTAATCACTCATATAAACCACATTTAATTTTAAAGGTAGTTTTTCATTAATCTCCCTCTTTTATTATAATTTGATGATATTTACTTTTCATATCAATTTTAGAAAACACACAAAATCCATACAACTTATTTAACATATCATCAAGTTTAGGAATTGGATGTGTATACTTTACAGTAATATTATTGGTTGCATGATAATCAATATACATTTTCCAAGTCTCATCATTTTTTGGTACCAATAACATTGGAACTGCACATGAACGTATGCTTTCTCTTATATACCCATTTAACATCAACTTTTCCACTTTCATTTGAGGCTGCTTTGTCTCCTCGAGACTACTTCTATAGGCTGGCATATTAGTTATTGTTGCTTTGCATACAAGATTAATTTGATGTTTAATTTTTCTAATAATAGAAATTTCATCAGGGAAAATATCTTCATGATCATTTAATAAAGAAACACGAACACTAGAAATACAAAGATTAAGTTTATCAACTATAACTAAAATTGATCAGTGTTTTACTAGCGCGGGCTACTATACACTGTGAGTAAATTCACCATGGATTGCATTGTTCTACACTGTAGTAGCCCTATGAGTGTGACATGATCAAAATATTGTTTGTCTTATCCCAAGTGCAGGAGTGTCGAAGTAATAAATAACTCAGCAAGACCGGGGTCGAACCATAGGGAGGTTAACTGTATAAACTACAAATAAAGAAATAGATAATAACAGAAAAGGAGTTGAAGAGAGATTTGAGATGTGATATTGATATAAGGATTAAACAATGATAAAATAATTGTCCAGGTTAGAGGATCCACTAATGGTATTTCAAATAAGTATAGTATAAACTCTTTTTATTACTCAACTGGAAACTACACACAAATGAGGTTCGAATCGGATTATAAATTGTTAACATGATTACATTAGTTATCTTCGAATAATTCTAATACTTGTAAATGTTGTCAGGTATTCATGATTATAACTCATGTTAATAACAAATCAAGTTCCTTTCATAGCACAAGTGTCGATTATACCATACGGTTGGGCTATGAATGTGCCAAGTATTTGTTGTACCAAGGATTATATAATTAATCAATGCATTAGAAGTTACAAGAAATGAGGTCATAAAGTAACAAGAATTAAATTACATGCTTCATCAGGTTGTGTATCCAAGACAATAAAATCCACAGGATAAATGAATTTATCAACTTATACTAACACATCTTCAACTATTCCTCTAGGCACTTTTACATATCTATTAGCAAGTAAAAGAGTTACAGAAGTTAGTTTTAACTCACCTAGATTAAGACTTTGAAAAACCAAATATGGAAGTAAATTCACACTAGCTCCAAGATCAAGTAAAGCTTTTTCAATTTTATGTTTTCTAATAAAGCATGAAATTATAGGATAATCAGGGTCTTTATATTTCAAAGCATTATTGTTTTGAATAATAACACTTACTTATTCGGCTAAAAAGGCTTTTTTTTCACTTTCAGTTTTCTCTTTACAGTGCACAGATCTTTTAAAAAAATAGCATAAGAAGGTACTTGTTTAATAGCATCCATGGCATGAGGAAATGGAAGTGCTGGCGGGGAATCAGTATTTTCTTTGCAATATTCAGATTCAACCCCTTCCTTACCTTTAGAGATTAACTCGTCATCTTTCTCATAAGGTTCAAGAGTGGGTTTTTCAATAACCTTACCATTGCAAAGAGTGATGACTGATTTGACTTGATCCATGTGTTGGCTTCTAGAACTACTTGCATTTGTATTGTATTGCCCCCTAGGATTTTGTTGTGGTTAAGATGGAAACTTACCTTTCTTTTTAAAACTGAGAGCATATATGGATTTTTCAAGAGTATCTTTAAAATCTGTCATGCTTTGAGTAAGTTGAGTGTTGATTGTCTCTTGCTTTTCAATGAATGCATGCAATGTTTCCTCAAGATTTCTTCTAGGAGGTGGAGCATAAGGAGGTACATATCCATGAGAATTTTGGAAATTATGGTGTGCTTGAAACGGTGGTTGTGAAGTTTATGCATCACTCTTCCAACTGAAATTTGGGTGATTTCTCCAACCAGGGTTATACGTTTGTGAGTATGGGTTATGATTAGTCCTTTGAAAACTGTTTAAAGCATGGGCTTGTTCATGAAGGCATTCCCTAAAAAAAGACAAAGTTGGACAATTATTGGTTGAGTGTTCATTGGTTTCACAGATTTAACACACAATGTCTTAAACAAATTTTAATTGACCACTCTTTTTCAATTCTAGTGCCTCGACTTTTCTAGCTAAAGATGCAAACTTGGCTTGAAGGTCATGATCTTCTCTAAGGTTGTACATCCCTCCACTAGATGTATGAGGTTGAGTTATACTTGGTGTCTCATAAGTGCCCGTAGTGTCCTAATTTTGAGCATTTTCAGTTAGCAAGTCTAGGTATTCCATTGCTTCATCAGGGTCTTTATCTTCAAATGTTTCATTGCACATCAATTCTACCATTTGTCTATCTGTAGGTGTTAACCCTTCATAAAAATGTGAAACCAATCTTCATGTTTCAAAACCATGATGAGGGCAAATATTAAGCAAATCTCGATACCTATCCCAACATTGGTAAAATGTTTCTCCTGGTTTTTGAGTGAAAGTGGTGATTTATCTTTTGAAAGAGTTTGTTTTGTGAGATGGAAAAAACTTCTTTAAAAATAGTTATTGCATTTCATTCCAAGCATGAATGGATCCTAACCTAAGATTTTGTAGCCATGTTTAAGCTTTATCTTTTAATGAAATAGAAAAAAGTTTTAATTTGATGGTGTTCATGCTACAATTTAAGTCATTATAGGTGTTACAGACCTCCTCAAATTCTCTTGAATGCAAGTATGGATTTTCTAAATCTAAGCCATGGAAAGAATTTAAAAGTTGAATAATGTCTGGCTTAAAATTAAAATGACATGCATCAGGGGGGGAACTATGCATGAGGGTGCATTTGTTATTGTGGCATTCATGTGGTCTCTAAGTGTTCTAACACGGTTATTCTCATTATGAAGTGACTGGTTATCTTCTTCGACCATATTTTCTGAAAATGATGAAGATACCCTACAAATTCTACCACTTAATGTACGTGACGAAACTCTCATGCATGTGTAGGAAGAGAATAAAAGGAAGAAGAAAACAAAAGAAAAGGAAACAAAGTTAGATACAAGAAAAGTGAAAAGAGAAAATAAAATAAATATTATAATTTATACAAGATTACCTCCCAGGCAACGGCGCCAAAAACTTGACACGACCAAAGAGTTGGTGTCTTCTCCCAAGTGAAGGAGTGTTAAAGTAATAAATAACCCGGCAAGACCGAGGTCGAACCACAAGGAGGTTAACTGTATAAACTATAAATAAAGAAATAGATAATAATAGAAAAGGAGTTGAAGAGAGCTTTGGAAACCACACACAAAAGAGGTTCCAATCAGATTATAAATTGTTAACATGATTACATTAGTTATCTTATTTGAATAATGCTAATACTTGTAAATGTTGTCAGGTATTCATGATTATAACTTATGTTAACAACAAATCAAGTTCCTTTCATAGCACATGTGTTAGTTATACCATACGATTGGGCTATGAAAGTGCCAAGTATTTGTTGTACTAAGGGTTATACAATATAAATCTAGATTAACCATTTAACAAGCAAAGTATTAAAAGTGAACAAGATAACAAATACAAAACATGTTAGTATCAAACATTAAAGTCCATGTTGAGTTTATACTATACTTATTTTTACACCATTAGTGTAACCTTTTCAACTTGACATAATAAACTTAGCTAAACATAATGAAAGAGAGAAACAGAAAGAACAAAAATAAGATATAAGTTAACTACATAAAAGAAAGGAAATGAAAAGCATAAACAAGAGATTAATATAGACAAAACTTAAGCATTATAAAAATATAAAGAGAGAGAGAGAGAGAGAGAGCAAGAACATGATCTTGATCTTAAAACCAAGATGCTTAAATGCATGGCAAATGCCTCATTTTATAGGCCAAAATTCGGAACTATTGATTTGATGACTAATTGTTGAGTGGGTGACCACCTCTTGACTTGGTAACAATCCTTATCTTCTTGTTTGCCGAAACGTCATTGCTAACATCAAAATTTGAATAGATGGTCCTCATGAAAGTTCTAGGAAATTGTATCAGCTCTCCAACAAAAAAAGAATCGGTGTATTTAGACTTCTAGAACTCGAGATATGGGTTGAACACTGAACAATGTCTGGGCTGCATGACAGATTTCGACTTCTCTGTTGTTGCTACATTTTTGAACTTGAAAACGATCCTTTTTGAATCTTGAACTCTTCATGAAAGGTTTAAACCTATATCTTAGCTTTTCATACATATAAACCAGACCTAAATCCAAGTTTTATAGCTCCAGTTATGATCCAATAACTGAATGGTTTTGCAGTTTGGACTGAACCAACATCTCTTTTCTAAGCTTAGCCCTCTCTTTGTCTTCTCAATTTCAGTAGTTAAATTCATCAATCAATCCTTTGATTAATGTGATAGGCATGCATTTAAGATAAACATTTACCATAAATTAAAGGTATCTTATATTATTAGACATGTTATTATAAAACATGATCTAGTTAAGGAGTTATTGATACTTCAAGTGCAAAATGATGATATAAAACCTTGATAAAAATGCACTTTTAAGTACTATTTAATAATCCATTAAAACCCATGGAAACAAATAAGCCCGTTGTTGTTGAAATTAATTAAGCCTAGAAAGTATATGGATTAGGTCCCTCTTATACATATATTAAATTGACTAAGGTCTAATCATCATTTATTGATGATGTAGTCTCCTTGAAATTTACCTTGGTCCAAATATTCTGAATAAGCCTATTAAATATATCTTTGAGCTTTTTTTGCCTTTAATCTTGTAATTAACCCTATATAAACTTCTAATAGAACCATTGACGTAGTATGGATCGCATCATTTTCCCTCGACCAACTTTCCTTAAGGTTACCAAACATTGAAAAATATTTTCATAAAAGTGTTTTCCTGAAAAACAAAAATGAGCCCAAAGTCACAAGCGTGTTTCTTTTTCTTAAATAATTATTTAAAAAATTAAAAAAATCAAAATATTTAGTTTTTAAAATTACTCATCATAAAAAAATGAAGTTTTCTTCCATTCACCTAATGTTTATGACCACTAATTAACAAAATAAAATAAAATTGGAGATCATAATTTTATTGTGGATTGTGTGAGGAAACACTCTGGATTATAACAGTGTTCTCTTTGTTTTCGGGTTCCTGAAGAATTTTTTTACTTTCATCACATATTGTTTTTCTTAATTTCATTCTTAGACATTGCATTAGCTTATTGATAATTTGTTTCAATTAGATTTCCATAGGATTCTTGGGCAATAAGATATTATGTTTATACTCAATTTTATAAAATAAAACTTAATATTTTTTTGTTAAAAGTGTTTTAGATTTAAGGGACCAAATTGCAATGAAAGCTAAAACTGATAGGTTGGAGCATTGGATGAACAACAAAAGCTTTTTTTTCTTTTATTTGAGTAACATGGCTTATTTCTTGATATTTCTTTCCCTTTTTGTTTTTGACCTATCACATTAAAATTATAAATTTAAAATTCAGCTTGGTAGTGCAGGTTGATCCGGGATACAGATGACTCGAGATCTTGCTAGAATTTTAAATGGTCTAAATCCAGGTTTGTAATTAGCTCGGTAAAACCCAGGTATCCTGTTGAGTCAACTCGGAACCTGGATGACGTAGCGAATCAGAGTTAGACTCGATTTTTTTTATATTTTTTTAATAAACCCAAAAAATATAAAGTTAATTTATGAATACTTGCCTCATATATTTTTTTTATAACCTCCATCTCTATGAAATACTTCTTAATTTTTTTACGTGTAATAACTATATTTATAGCATAGATCTACGTAAAATATTTTTTAATTTGTAAGTGTGTGTGTATATATATGATTGAAATTATCGTTATTAACCCGGCGAGGCCCTTCCTTCTTTCTAGCTTTCAAGATTGGGTGGGTTTGTTTTACTTCTTATTTTTATTATAACATAGCATGAGCTGTTATTGGTCTCCAAGTCTTTCCTTTCCTTATTCTTATTTCTTACCCCTTCCTTCTCTCCCGTTTCTCTTTCTTTTTTTCATAAATTAGTTATAGTAGAGTATTAGCTTAAACTAGGCTACAAGCAAGTTCATAAAAAAGACCGGGCAGTGGTTATGCAAAAGTAGGGAAGGACCCCTAGACGATCATATTTGTGTTCTTCCTTTGACTGCTAGAATACTTGTGCAGTTGTTCAGGCTGGTTGGTCTTCGCGATTCTCTGGGTAGTTGTTTTTTCTAAAACCTGCTTGCTTTTTTTATAGTCGCAACTTTCCCTTTTTGGCTTGCGTCCTCACAACTACACTTCCGTCAACTTTTCAGGCTCTGTGTTGTGCCTCCTTGTGGTTGCTGGTTTTTTCTTAGGATTTTCTAGGAGCCAATGTTATCAGCTCTTAGTACCTTCTTCTCTTGCCATCTTTTGCTGCTTTTGATGACCAGCTACTTGCTTTGTTTGCCAGAAAACAAATACAACCTAAAAGGCATTTAGCTCATTTTTTTAATCTTATTTGTTGTGTTAATTTAGATACTTATGTTATTTTTTTGGATTTCTGCATATGAGATATTAAAGGAGCAGGGAGGAGCTAGGTTAATTTTCTAAGGAGGTAAAACTAATACAAGGAGGTAAAATTAGCTTTGTATGGATACAAGCTATGAAATTAATTTTATTTTTATAATGCATCCATCACTTTTAATTTTATTATTCTTTATATCTATCAAATATAAATATAAAAGTTTATAAGAAACAAATATAATGAAAATGTAAATCAACACCATCTAGAACTTTCCATGGAGTCCGAGTCAGTTTGATCTTTGAGGTGTTTCTTGGAAGTACATAAAAATCTGGTCCATTAAAGCTTGTAAATGCCTCCAGCTTTGTCTAGTGCACCAGCCTTGAAGCAATAAAACCAGTAATTTAGTTGACATGAACGCAACATGTCTGAGGCAAAATCTTTAACATGGATGCGTAATAGCAGCAACATGCAACACACATACAAATAGCAGACAAGATTTAGGTGTTTCACCGATCACATGCAAAATTTCAACATCACCTAGATATGGAATTTGCAGTGCAAATAATACACATGACTTGTCCCTGCACATCACAAAGCTCATGCCCAGAGGGAAGTCTAAGAAAAATACATACAGCAGGAACTTAGCTCTTCAAAAACCTTGGCGTATAGCAACATGAGCATTATAAATTCCAGCACATCCACAAGGACACTCTTTCCTTCGTTTCTAACCACATGAAAAACTAGTCATTTGATTTTGGATGCCAAGATAAAAATATATTCATGTCGCCAACCTAAGTAATCTTACATAACTTATGTAATGCAAACTTAAAACTGAAATTTTAAGAGTATGGAAGTACTAGCATTAAGCACGTTGGCTGATCGATAATCTTGGAGTCTTAAACTATATCTTAATTTTGGAAACCACTCCTAGCTATTTATCTAGATCTAGATCTAGACCACTTCAAGGCATGGACTTTTCAAGTACACTTACAGATCATGGAACCAAAATATAACTATAGAAAGGTTCCACTATTTAGTACCATTAAAATGGATTTCAAAATCCAGAGATTTTGTTTTCTTATCGTGCATACGCTTCTTTGCAAAGGACAGTCCCTATGATGCGATTTTTTGAAGAACATTAATATCTTTAATTGACTTGACAATATGGAATGCTGACTCTTGGTAGGGGGGAAATAGTGGAAGCATTCGATTACCTATTTGCTATATAATTGATAGGAATTTGGGAAAAAGAGATGTGTATTATCAAAAAACATGAAAAAAAAAATACAAAAGAAACAAAATTCAAGCTTGGGGGAGGTTTACAAATTTGCAACAAAGTCTAATGTGACTTACTTTCAAGTGCCAAGATTAGCTAGATGGCACAATGTGAAAGTTCAACCCCTAGGAACGTAAGATTGGTCCTAGGGATGGTAATTTCACCCAAACATGAGGAATATCAACTTGAATTTATCCAAATGGATATGAATTTTGTTTTTTTTGTCTTTTCAGGTAATACTCATTGTAAAAAAATCAAGTTTAGATAGAATATGGATATTGCTCAGCCTGACCGGAAATTTAGACCGAACCTTACCTGAATTATGGACATAAACTTAAAGATTTTTAAAATAACATTTATACCCACCTATATATTTGAAGACAAACTAGGGCATATGCCGAAACAATTTGCACTTCCCTCTCATCACTGCCAAACGTGCATTCTCCCTAAAATGATGAAGCCCACCTCCTTATATTTGGTAGTTGATGCGAGGTAAGATCTAGATAGTGCCCAACTCTCAAGGTTTGGCTGAAAGCATGGGATTTGTTCTTGTATTTCAACTTTGACCATCCATTGTAGTCAATCTTTGAATCCAAAGAATATTTAGAGCACCCACATTCCAACTCTATTTCCAGAGGCTTGGAAGTTCGATTGGCTGATGCTGATGATTTCAACAAAGCTGTGACTTAGAAACTACTTGAGAAACCAAGTTGAAATGTTGCTATTGTTGCATCTGGGTTTGAAAGCCTTAGTGCTCTTGGCCAAGCTGCATCTTCTTTCCAAATACTTATTTTGGATATTCAGATGCCTGAGTTGGATGGATATGAAATTGCAATGAGCATCTGAAAGTTCAGAAGTCAAATTTTTCCATTGATCATCTTCTAGATCTTTACATATGGTTTGGTATGGATATCTAATGGATACTTGATGGATGGATAGTGGATACCTGAAAGATACCCAACGAATACCTGAAGGACAACCAATGAATACTCAAAACCCGATCGGGTCGGGTTTAGATAAAAAAAATTAAGATGAGGTTTGGATATGAATATTGCAATGTCTAACCTATGGATACTCATCGCCATCTCTAATTGGCCTCTGTCAATGAAGAATTCATCTTTAAAGCTTTCTAAGAAAAAAAAGTTTTAACATACACAAATTTTTTAAAAATACCTCTTAACAACTCGATAAAAAATAATATCTGAAAACCAAAATTCTAGCAGCTTATCGTGTTAAAGGAATACGAAGCTAATTCATGGAATTTGGTGCTAATCATTTTTAACCACTCGATCATCAATGTACTTAAGTGTCTCCATATTCCAAGTCCATTAATGATGATAGTTCAAGTTTCAAAGACAAAAAATACTTTGATATTGTCATGGTCCATAATTTTACAGTTGCTGCTATAGTTTGCGGTTTCTTATTTACAGTGAACCAGGAATTTATGATGCTAGTTCATCGAGGAAACAAGAAAGATGTTTGATCTGGGTGCCCTAATGTTTTTGTTATTGTTGTTGTTGTTGCTGAGGTAGGTAGCTTTTGATTTGGTTTGATCGATGACTGAACCTGTTTTGTCAATCTGTGTTGGAAACCATAGTACTTATATGCAACAATTGCTCTCTTCCACCATTGTCTTCACCAGCTTCTTAACTAGAGTACCATGATTTTTCATTCGATAATCCTTTACGTGCAGTTTGGCTATGGACCTCGTGCATATTTATATTTTCCATTAAATTAAGTATTCCTTTGTTCCTCTATATATATTTAAATGCTTGATCATGTATATAAGATATCGTTGATATTACCCTGCGTTTGTATTTCTCCTACTCATTGGGACTTTGTAATTGTCCCTTGAAATAGGTAACAAGAGAGTCTTAGGAGATCTCAAGGATGACTTGGGAGATCTTCCTAGCTTCAGAAAGGGTATTTTTTTCATTCCTTTTTTGTATATCATCGATCATCAACAACATAATTATGGATTTATTATTGTTTTTGTTAGTACTGCAAGGTAATTAATGTGAAGATGGACGAAGGTGCCCTGATTTTTTCTCTTCGTGAGAGGCTCATGTTTCTTCAATCTTTCAGTGACGGCTTCCCCACCTTAATATCATTGCAACATGTTGTTATATTGTAAGCTGTTGACGTTTGTTTGTGTTTTTTTGTTGCTGTGATTTTCATCCTTGATGAGCACCACTAATTAATATGCTCGGTACCTAGCCTCGCATGCATGCATGCTGGAAATATGCAGTTTTCTGGCGGCTCCGCTTTCTCCTTTGTTGCTGTTAGTTCTTTCAGCAGACGTGTCTTACCCCCACCTCCTATGTATTGACTTAATTCGTTCTGTTCATGCCTCCGAAATATCTTGTCTTCAAACGAAGCTGATTGAACACAAATATATCTCTCTATCACCTCTTCGTAAAGTTTATGATAAGACTTGAATGAAAGATGTCAAGCTAGATGAATACTTTCATTATCATTTGAATTGCCCTTCTAGAGTTTAATCTAAGTAACATCAAAGCTCGTCGTAAATAATAAAATTAGCAATTTAAAAACTGTTTTGGTTTGAAGAAACCGAATTATCAAAAGAAAAAAAAGAAGAAATATGATCAAAACTAAAAAAATCATCAAATAACATTGCCAATATTTGTGTAAGAAAGAGGAATTTCATATGAATGATGTGTAACCTAAATTTTACTCTATTTACTTCAATATTTTTTTTTAAAGGGTTAATATTTAAGAATTAAGAGATCAAGTACTAATATTTATTTAATTTATTTAGAGGAGCCATTCGTCAACTTATAAAAAAAACTAGAGATTATAATATATTTTATTTAAACACTTTATAAATAAATTTATTTTTCAAATTTGAATAAAATTTAAATTTGAAAAATAATAATTTTTTGTTTTTTTAGGATTCGAAATTCTTGTATTATAAATATTATCATAAAATACAGATAAAAGAAAAAATAAACAAAATAAAAAAAATCATTCCTCATTTACCCATGGCTGACCAAACCAAGCCTCCCACCAGAATTGATCCACCACCTCACCAGCTCCTCCCCACAAGCCTTCATTTCCAACGGCCATACACATCACCACATATACAAACACCACACCAGCACCCTCATCCTCTTCACTTCCAGCCATCGCAATCTCCACAACCACCAGCAAATAACGGCGCTGCCTTAGCCGTCCACTCCATCTACCCCTCATGGCAGACACCATTTTCTCCATTTTTCAGCCTGAAATCAGCCCCTAAATAGCTCCGAAATTAGCCCCAAATTGCTATCCTCTACAATGTCTTTTTCTTCCATTTTACAGCAGCCCATTGATTCCAATCGTGATCAACGCTCTTTCTCTCAGCAACGACAATGCCTACTCCACCAGCATAGTAGCCTCTTATCTCAGCCAGCAGCCTCAATTTCTTCTTCTACCCATCTCCACCATGACAACTTTGCCCCATCACACTACCAGAAATTTGTTTAATACCAACGGATTTACCAACGGAATACTTCTGTCGGTAATTTGAGGTCACAATTACCGACGGAATTTTTTCCGTCTGTCATTCCGCCGGTATATACCGACGGACAAATTTGGTCGGTATTTACCACGGAATGATAGACGAAATATTCAGAATTAAAAAAAAAAACTGGTTCGCTGACGTGGAGGTTTTTGCGGGTGATTTTACCGACGAAATCACTGAGGGATTCAAAACGGCAGTTCCGTATGATGACGTGACCAATTCACCGTTCGAATCACAGACGGACTCACCGAGGGATTCAAACCAGAATCTCCGTACAGTGACGTGCCCTGTTTACCGTCATAATTGCCGACGGCATCACCGATGGAATAAGTTCGTTGGCAAAAGTTAATAAATGACCACTCTGCTGACCCTCTCCTCCCCTATTTCTCCTTCTTCTTCCCCATCCCAACTCTCCCCTACTGCAAACAACCAGCCCCCCAAAAAAAATCTCCCTCTTCTCAGCAAAACAAGTCATATTTCTTGAAGTTTTGTGGTCACAATATCCGTGTTTTGATTTACCGACGGATTTTATCAGTTTTTGTAAGTAATTCTATCTTTTTAAATTGTAACAAAAAATATTTATTTTATAAGTTTATGTATTGTTTAAGCATTGTTGTTATTGTTTTGTGCGATGGACAGTTTATAATTTAAGTGTTTGCACGAAGGTAAATAGACAATACAAATATCATCTTTCTTGTACAATGCACTTTCACCGACATCCATACTGACGGACTAAGGTCCGTCGGCATTTCACAGAGAGTTGAAAAAATTTTCTGGAAATGTCACAATCACCGACGTCTATACCGACGGACTAAGGTTCGTCGACATTTCACAGAGAGTTGAAAAATAATTACTACAAATGCCACAATCACCGATGACTTTGCAGACGGACTATTATCCATCAGCATTTCACAGAGAGTTGAAAAATAATTACTACAAATGCCATAATCATCGACGACTGTGTAGACGGATTCAAGTCCGTTGGTATGTTGTCGGTGGGTCAATATTACCGACAAAATCACCGACGGACTGTGTGAATTCCAAAGGGCGGGGCATTAAATGCATCTCTGACCGTATCAGGTTGTCGATGGAATTACCGACGGACTGCAAAAAATATGGAGGGTAATTAAAAATGATGGCGCGAAATTCAAAATTTATCGATGGATTTTCGAAACTTCACCGACAGAATAATTTAAAATAATATTTTTTTTATTGCAGTCGGTAAAACTGCGCTATAAATCCCAACGATCGCCCCTTTAGTTCATTTTTTCATCTGCTCTGTTATTCCCCTTTCATTTTCGATTTTTTTCCTCTCATTTCTTTCAATATTTTTATTTGTTTTGCTTGTAATCTCTAGTTGAATCTTCATCAAATTAAAAGGTATGTGTTTCCCCTATTTCATTTTACTTTAAGGATTTTTTTTCTTTGTTTTAGCTATTTTTATTTTTGTTATGTTTTTTGTTTTGGTGTATTTTTATAATGTATATAAAGTCTTGAAATAAACACATTATTAAGGTAAGCATATTTCATTCCTAAAGTCTATATTTTTTTTGAATTTTTAGAATATATTTTATTGTTTGTATTTCCATAATAATTGAATAATTTGTTGAATTGTAATTGTTAATGTTGAATTTACCTTAGAATTAGTAATTGAATATGTTGAAATAATTAGTAATTTTACTCTATTATTGCATGATTTGTGTTTAATTATTTCCATTAATTTTAATTGTTAGTCTAGAGTTTTTTTAGAATTTATTGAATATATTTTATTGTTTGTATTTCCATAATAATTGAATAATTTGTTGAATTGTAATTGTTAATGTTGAATTTACCTTGTAATTAGTATGGATGTTATTTATATAGATGTTATGTTATATACAATATTAGTATAGATGGGGTCAATTGGTTGTCGCTATTGTCATTATTTGCAGGTTTGTGAATTTGGATAGTCTCCAGTATAGGAGAAGTGCTGTTGAAATTTTTTTAACATTTGAATTTAATTATATAATTATTCGTATAAAATTGTGTAGATGCATAGAACGAAATCCATAGCTCATAGCTCACGTATAGTCGCAGCTAGTTCTTTTAGCAGTGAGGATGACATATCCTTAGGTGCCTGTCAAGAAGAGTCACCTGCGCCGTCAACCAATGCGGTCTCTTCTAGCGTGGTTTCACAGCGTAGAGGTGGCATGCCTTCGCAGCAGAATCAATTCACCTGCAAGTACGAGGCACAATAGAAGGACGACCTTTCAATGTAAGTTTGTTAAGGTTTAGTTTTTCAAAAAAATTATAACATAATTTATGAACAACTAATAAATATTTCATTAATTTAATTTATTTTCATGTTTACAAACATTGAGGCCGCTCGAGTAATATCATCGGTGTTTAAATCGTCAATGGAGATTCTATTATTTCATTAGAGTCAGGTATCCAGACATCCTGAATGGATACCTCAAATCGATGCATGGTTTAACAGATTTAAGGTTGGTGTTAATTTCTAATTTCCAGCTTATTTCTAATAAATTATTAATATAATTGTAAATAAATTATTATTTTTATTTAAAATAAATTATTTATACACAGGAAAAATTCACCTGGGACAGTGCACATGACACTGTTGTGAGGAGGGTGTGGGAACATCACGCGGCAACTAGGTAACATCGAAAACAATACAAGATTTTTTTAGAAAAAAATTTATGTTTCAAAATCTAATTTCTCGCTATGAAAGTAGGTTGCGTGATTTTTGGTATGAAAAAAAAACAGGCAAAAAAAACGGCAAGAGATAAGGGTCTCCAAGGCTGGAATGACATGGTGGTTTGGAGGGATTTCAAACCGATATACATCCCGGCAGATATATGGCCGCACTATCTTGAGCATGTGATGTCTGAGCGGTTCACACGACGCTCATAGTCCATTGCTGGCAACCGAAATCGACCAATTCATGGCTCAGTGACAACGCACACCGGCGGCTCCGTTCTATTTGCTGCGTATACGAAACGGATGGTAAGATTAATTTAAATGAAATATATCGTTAAATTAATTTATTGTTAATTAATTTTTTTCATTATAGGCTACGTCTCTAGGACGTGAGCCGAGCCCAATGGAGTTGTTTGTTGAGACGCACGTGCGAAGTCAAGACCGCCAAAAGGGGCGCAACAGTTCGTTGACAACCGTGCTCAACACTTTGTGGTATGATTGTTCAACCATTTTATTTTGTAAGTTATTATTTTTATTGAATTGAATATGATGATTATTTTTTTCATTTTCAGGAGACCTATAATAGCTGGTTGAGGGAGAGATATAGAGACGATCCTTTGACCCATCCGGATTTCGATTCGGATTTGTGGATGGAGGTTGGATCATCCGGTGGACCCGATAAAATCGAGTGTACGGGCTCTCGAACACTATGGCCGAGAACTTACGGGCGACCCGTAGTGTCTCAACCATTGGGAGCTCCCAATCAGTATCCAGCACCCAATCTAAGGAGTTCATGACCTTGCAGCAACACACGGCTCAGCTCACCAAAAAATACGACCATCTATCGGCGGGGTATACACAACTCTCGGCAAATTATGAACAGTTTCGTCAAATGGTCATGAACATGGCATCACAGAGTGGTGATACATGTGCGCCTCCTTCTTTTTGGCCGTATAACAACCAGCCTCCTCCTCCTCCAGCTCCATCATTATGTTAATTTGTAATGAATATTATTTAACTTTAATAATTAATTTAATTTTTTTTAAAACACATTCAATTTGTAATGAATATTACTTAACTTTATTTTTTTGTTTTTGATGTTTGATAAAAATTTTATTTGCATAATTGGTTTTTTTTACAATTAATTTATATAATTTTATATTATTTATTCTAAATAATTTTTTTAAAACATATTTAAAAATAATCATAGAGGGTTTTACCGACGGACTGTATCCGTCGGTATTTGATAGAGAGCGGGAAATGTCAATAATATCGACGAATTTACAGACGAAATTAGTCCTTCGGTATTTCATAATAGCTCCCACAATCACTGATGAATGTACAGACGGATATCTTCTGTCAGTATTTCACACACTCACCGACAAAGTTACCGAGGGCATAGTCCGTCGGCATTGTCCAATCACCGAAGGAATAAATCTGTCGGTGTATTTCAAGCGGGAAATATATTTTTTTTGGGCGTAATTTTTGTCTGTAAAACCATCGGTAAATTATTTTTTTTTATCGACCGACGTAGCGACGGAATTAGGTATTACCAAAGAATGGAAAGTCGATGGACAGTTTCTATCGGGGATGTCGTCGGTAAAAAAATTATTGACGAACTCTGAATCACAGACCGATGGAATATTTTCGTCGGTAAAACTGTGCAATCTTGTAGTGTCACGAGATTCTCTGCCCCAGCCACAATCCAGCCTCGATTGTCATCACCTTTCTCAGCCTCAACCATCGACCAACACACCTCCACACTAGCCACCCACAGCAACCAACACCAGAAATAGGTCGACAAAAAGATGGAAAAGGAGAACATCCAGGAAAGAGAAAATAAAAAACAAAAAAAAAATCTTTGATATCTCATTTCATATTGTTGTTGTCATCGCCAGTATAAAAATGACTAGCAGAGGGAGATGCTTTTGATCCCTACCGTCACGCGTCTCATTGGAGCGTCATTCCACGCATTAACATCCATGTTGAGCGTGTCTCCCACGCACCACCGTACACCGCCACTGTTCCGGCGATCCTCTCGTTAATTCTGGCAGTTTTGTTTATTTCAGCCCAATATTAAAGGTGAATTTTGGAGCTTGGAAGGATTTATTTTGCTATGTGTTTGCTTGTGATTGTACATTGTAAATGTTTAATTGTGAGTGTGATGTTGTTTCGTAGTTTAGTTAAAGTGTTTTTTATTTAAAAATATATTAAAAAAAATTAAAAAAATTAAAAAAATTATTTTTAATATTAGTGCATCAAAATGATCTAAAAATATCAAAAAAATATTAATTTGACACAAAGAAAAAAATAAAAAAAAATCAATTTTTTTCAAAAGTACTTTTCAAAACGCAAAAACAAATAGGGCCGAATGTGTTTGGTTATAAGTTGATTATTTTTAAAGGTATAATTTTTTTAAAATATAAATTATATCTTTTAAAAGTAAAAAATACATATTTTTTTATGTGGGTTTTATAAAAAAAAGCTAATTACATCTCTATCCTAAACACCCTTTAAATCAATAAAAAATGAGTATTTATATGATGCGTGATTTAAATTCTTAACAAGTTTTAGAATAAATAAATAAAATTTTATAATGATGAAGTTTTACAAAATTTATAAAAAATATGTTTGCATCAACTTATAATTCCTATAAAAAAAATTGAGAAAAATAAATTTTAAAAAATATTTTTGCATGTTTAACATTTTACAAAATCATTATTTTATCATTTTTAGTAAAAAAATATTTTTGCATACATATGACCTTTGAATTTGACCTAAATAAAATGATGTTTGAGTTAACATACTAAAAATCCATAAAACCATTTCTTTTAAATAAATAATTGTGAAAATTCATTAAACGATAAGAGTTTTGAATAAAAGATTTGAAACCGATTCATAAGAGTCCAAAGCTTATTTTACCATTCTTGTAGGTTTAATGTTCATTTTAGAACCTAATTCAAAATCTTTCAAATGGATCCACAACTAGTTATTACTTTTAATATTCACCAATGCTAGAATCAAGGATATCAACCTCTATATTTACTAATGTCAGAGTCATAAATATCAACCTTAATAATTATTGATGTTAAAGTCAGAAATATCAATCACAATATTTACTAATGGCTGAGTAAAAAATATCAAACTTGATATTTAATGATGTTAGAGTCAGAAATATTATAGACAAACCATTTATAGCATAGCACAACAACCCATATCAATTTAAGACAAAACCAATAATACAACCTACTTAAGGTAGGATGTTTTAGGAGTGATAGTATCTTTCTTCTAGCTTAACCAGTTTCTTGTCATAGAATCCTTAAAAACCAGTTAGGGTTCCTACAAACTATAATATTAGGTGACGACTCCATAAACAAGACTTTTTTCCTATAAGAATAAGATGTCGGATATCTATTTTTTTTTCCTCCTAATTTTTAAAGGTAGTCGTAATGTCAGGTGCGACAAAATAGCGACTTCAATGGGGACTTAGGACTAAGATTTGTTTTTTTTTTTATCTTTCTATTACCATCTTATTTGTTGTGCCTATTTGTCTATTTTTTTGCTCTTACCATTTTAGCATGCATTCATGTTTATATCATCATGCATCACTTTTAAAAGCACACACCCTAAATTTTAGGATAGGTGGAGAAGTAATGGTACCCCCAATATCTTTAGCCTGAACAAAACTAGTGAAATCATCCAATTCTTGCTTAATTGTTTACTTGAAAGTGGTTGGTATGTCGATATGATAATATTCAGGGCCTCTATCCTCACACTCCTTATAAACTTTATATCGACTTTTGATGACGATCACTAAGTATACGAGAGACCTTTTAAGACTAGATAGTAACCTACCCCTTAATGCACTTAATGGCTAGAACTTATCGATTAGGTTGTACCTTGTATAATCTTGTTATGACAAGCCTAACATGTGGCATCTTGAATTCCAAGACCATCACATTGAAAAATGGCCTCCACATATGAATTTTACAAGAATCTGAGTTGTTACAATTGATGAAAAAGAGCTGCCCTGAATTAGAAGCTGAAGGGCTATCAAAAGCTCCAACTTAAGCAATATTGGACAATGATTCTTTTATTGGCATGATAATGATACCAAGCTCCTAAAATCCATAATAACAACCGTTGTCATCTTGTGAAGGGTGAGTGCATATCTAATATGCATCTTTCTTGTTGTTAACATCATCATTTTTGCATCTTATATTTACTTTGCATAATTGCATGATTCTCATTTAGCATATTGAAATATAGGTCCCCCATTAAACTGCACCTTAACACTCACTTAAGAAAAGACAAATGGAGAATAAAGAAAGAGCCCAGTTGAAAGCCCAACACAAAAAAAATTGGAAAGTTTTTTTTTTAAAAAAAGTAGCAAGGCTTACTAATCTAATCGAACATGCTTTAAGATCTAAATTCGAAAAAGCAACATCTGCATAGTCGACAGTCAGAACTCAACATGCATTTATGCTCATGGCTCCATCCAATCCATATAATTTAAGGGGGGCAAATGGGGCATCCCTTGAATCTCAGCATGCTGCATATTTTCCATCTACTCAACTAGCATATCTTATAGGAATGCCTCTTATCGTAGACTTAATAGTGGAGGAATCTAAAAAAGAAAAGGTAGTAGAAGAAGATGGCTTAGGAAAATTGGTCGTCTTAAAGGAAAGGAAAAGAGCAATTAAGGGAACTAGCTTGTATGATCTTGTAAGGGTTGATGAGATGTGTTTAGTTTTCAATATTGTCATTCCAAAAACATTTAGAGTGTAAAAATTTATCAAATATACTGGAACTTAATGTCCTATAACCCATCTTAAAACATATTGCAACAAAATGGTTGAGGTGGTTCATGATGAGAAACTGTTAATTCATTTATTTCAAGATTGCTTGTGTGGCACTGCCCTCACTTGGTATATGTGTTGGTATATATGGTTGGACAATACCAAAGTAAAAAGGTGGAAGGATTTGGTTGATGCTTTTATTAGGCAATATAAGTTTAATATGAATATGACCCTTGATAGGTCAAGCTTACAAGCTACGGGGAAAGGCACCAAGAAGTCCATGAGAGAATACACCCAAATATGGCGTGAAGTAGTTGTACAAATTAATCTCTCTTTTTTTTTTGTTAAAAAGAGATGGTCAATTTATTTTCCAATACCTTTAAAGCCTTATACTTTGAATACTTGGTTGGAAGCTCTACATAATATTTCATTGACATGGTTGTTATAGCTAAGAGAATTGAGCATGCTATCTAGCTGGGTAAGATTGATGACTCGATTGAGAATGAAGGTTTCAGTGGAAGAAGGAAGGAAACATATTCGTCTTTGACATGAATGAGAAAAGCTATGATTTGTTTCTGATTCCTTCACTAATTTATAGGAATGTTCGTAACAAGGATGTCATGATTGTTGAATATGAAGGAAAACTTGTTATAGCCTGCATAGATAAGGAACACAACTTTCTAGAATTATAGGTCATGGAAAGATACAATTGAAGAGAGTGGCATAGAAGACAAACAATGAGTATAAGGGTTGTGATATAAAGAGAACCCTATATGAGACCTCTTGCCTTTTATGATACTAATAATATATTAAGCCTAGCACAACTATACCTACAATCCTTCAGCATCTAACCATGACAGCCGAAAGGGAGTAACCTAAACCAATAACCTGCCGAGCAGCCACTACATGGACAAACCTCTCCTTTCTTTTTATGAGTCGTCCTTCATTCTCACTGCCACCGTTCCACCATAACCTAACTAGCACCACCAGATCTGTCCCAGCCATTCTTCTTCCACCGAAGATACACCATTTCCATCCATATTGACGGCGACAACAGAGCTTCAACCAATAGCTACCTTGCTCACAGCAGACCATGACTACCAAAGTAAAGGGTTTCCTTTACAATAGAATCGTCTATGGAGGAGAAGAAAATGAAAACCGAGAACAGGTCTTAAAAAATGAAAATAAAATGCATCGACTAACTTGTGTGTTTTTCTTCTTTTACAAGTGATGATGGCCCTCACTGTTGGTATAGGAAGAAAGAGGAGAAGAAGCCAATCCAGATCCACCTGTTTCCTAGTTTTTCTTGCGGTGACGCGTGAACCCATGTGTCGTCACTATTCCTCCATGTCCAAAAATATTTACTTGGTTGCGGCAGCCTCTCCAATTAATTCCCAGCCTTTAGAAAGTCAATTAATGACCTCAAATTATTTTTTGACAGTATTGCTATAATGTTGTAGAATTTGAGACATGTTTTATTGTTTTTTGTATAATATTTGGATTAGTTGGACATTATTTGATTGGAACTGATATGTGTTTTTTATTTGATAATTTGTGTTGGATAGTGTGTCTACCTTTTGGAGTGTGATCTCTAATTAAGATTTAGTTTTTTTAATCTATGGTTTATGTTTGGGATTACTGTTTGTGTTGTTACTCATTTTGGGCCCCACGTGCTAAAGATTATATGTATCCCTCTTGAACCAAATGCAGGAGTTTAGTTCATGATTGTTGAAAAATTGATAAAAGCATAGAAGAAAGAAATATTTTTCAAACCCTGTTTGAGCTGTTTTCTGCCCTCTTTATCCTCCCCCTTAGCTGCCAAAATCGTCATGTTTCTTAGACTGATTAGGACTCTTCATAATGCTAAATTTGTTCCTTCTTTATCTGGTCTTTAAGGTTGGATAAATCCCTAAGAATTTGCACATAAAAAAAACTAATTCTGCTATTGTCGCAATTTTTTGTTCCAACTTATGCTTTGATTCTGACTTGGTTTCGTGCAATATCTGACTATCCCAGCTATATTCTGTCACTCATGACATATTGAAGAATTGGCGTGCACCTTTATTGGGTCCTAGGGCTTACTGTTCTTATTGCAGACTCTTAGTCAGATTGAGATGCTCGGCATTGTCAGTTTCCTGAATCAGATCAGGAGATCCTTTTGATCAACTAAGTTGCGGCCAGATTCTTTCTACAAAACGATTTTATCTCACTTTGGATCCTTCATCAAAGTTGTAGTCTTGTATGTGTAGATGAATTGGGGCTTTTGAATTGCTTGATTTTGATATTACAAGCTCAAGATATTCCCGTTTGAATATCTAATGTGAAAGTAGAGAATTCTGCCGCGAGAAAAATTCTGACCCGAGTTTTGCATTAAAGACTCTACTTCCATCACAATTTTATTGGTTGTTGTTCTTAGGTCATACTCTCAGTCATATCAGGATGTTTGACATTGTTAGTTTCTGAATTAGTTTAGGAGACCCTTTTTGACCAACCAGATTGCTGTCAGATTTTGTTCTTTAAAACAATTTTTTCTCACTTTGAATCCTTCCTCAAAGTTGTAGTCCTGGATGCGTAGATGAATTCGGACTTTTAAATCACTTGATTTCGATATCAGAAGCTCAAGATATTTCCATGTGAATATCTAATGAGAAAGTAGAGAATCCTGCCGCGAAAAATATTCCAGCTCGAGTTTTTGCAATTCTATTCTTGAAAACGAATTTATCTCGCTTTGAATCCTTCATGAAAGTTGTAGACCTGTACGCGTAGATGAATTTAGGTTTTTTAATCGCCTAATTTTGATATCAAAAGCTCAAGATATTCCCATTTGAATATCTAGCATGAAAGCATAGAATCCTGCCGCGAGAAGTATCCTGACCTGAGTTTGCCGGTTTGATTCGAGGGACCTGATTTAATGTTTCAATAATTTATCAGATTAATTAAAAACCATTTTTAAACTTTGGAAAGTAATTGGTTTCATTGAAGGAATTGAAAAAATAGGGACTGGATCAAAAAATGTCATAATAATTTCTAGCTAATATCAAGTAAACAATATTTCAAAGAGATAATTATTGAATCATATATATTGAGAAAATAATTACTGCAATATAAAATATCATAGATATAGGATTTGATTGGTGCTGGTTATAGAAGACAATCTCTGCAATAATTATTACAATATTTCCTTGAATAGCACGTGTAGAGATTTTCTATACAAGTGAACCTCCAGCCATATGCAAAAAAAGAGGGGAATTTTGAGAGCAGAAAAAGTGAGGGAAACACATAAAAAACCTAAATCTAAACCCTCTCTAGAGGAGCCCATAGCCGCCCATCAACACAAATTTTCAGATTCTCTCTCGACCACCCACCTTCAGTCGCACACTGCCCTTTCCATCTCCATTCTCAAAACCGAAACAGATCTTCCCTCTATCACCCGAACAGCCAGAAAACCAAAGCCCCATCCTCTCCTTCTTTCTTTTAGCTTTTCCTGTCACCACCAAATTCTCCACCACGGTCCAACAACCTTTCTTAAGACCAGCCAAAACCATGAGCCACAAGCAGTGTCAGGAGCTTTGCTTCACATTTCAAATAGAAAGTTCTTCTCTGAGTCCTACACTAGAACACAGTCGTCTCCATCTTCAACAGCGATGTCATCTTCAACCCCGGCAGCCATCGCTGACTCACAGCCCTTCAACCACTGGAAGCTGGTACAAGCCGCAGCAGCAATCTAGCGACCAGTCTTGTCTCTGCACCAGCAGCTGGTCCCAGTCGTCTCCCTTGCCATATCTCTTCTCCATCACCCTAACAGTAGTTGTGTTTTCTCCTCTGCACCAGGAGCAAGAAGCAGTAGGGGTGCGCGGTCATCACCAATCATTGCATTTCCTCAGCCACTTTAATGAGATTTTCTTTTTACTTCGGCCATAGGTTACTCCTCTAGTAGCATCCTTCTCTTCCCTGCAGAGGTTGCACTGATCATAGCAACACCAAAGGGCCACCATTAAGACGATCATCTTTCAGCTAGTAAATCTGTCTCCACCAGGAACAGCTAGCAGGGTCGTCCTTCGTGAGCAGCGCCCAGTCGTCTCCCTCTACTTCGCCTCCATCTATTGCCTCGCAGGTAAGTCTTTCTTTCCCTGTTTTTTGCCAAATTAATTACCTTGCCACTGTAGCATGCATATGCATGCTACAGTGGCAGAACTGGTTATTGGTTTGGGCCAGTAACCAGGTTGGGTCTGGTTGGATCCAGTCTAGCCCATATGGGCTAGATCCTGGGCTAGATCCAGTCCAAAAGGATTTTTTTAAAAAAATTGTATGGCTTCGAAGGGCTATCCTTGATTTTATGATTTTTCTAGACTGTTCAGTTTTCTTACAAACTTTGAAATATATTCGTATTGTTTGTTGTCTTTAATTGCGATTAACTGTGATGCTTGGGTTTTTGACAAAAAAAAATATAAAAAATATTTTTGTGTTGCATACGGCCAATACCCTAACATATTTTGAACATTCCTTTTTCTGAAAAAATAAATATTCGAAGTTTAAAAGAAAATGTGTTTTAGAATGGATTTCTTAAATAAAAAAAAATTGTTTTCTTGCATTCTGGATTTTACAACATGTTTGTAAAACTCCAAAGAATGTTGGCTAATATTCCAAAAAATATAAAAATCTTATTTTGGGAGGAATTCATCTATTATTCACCGTTAATGTTTGGATAAAGAAATCTCTAAAGGATGAATATCCAAAATATTATTGGAAATAATTTGTTATTATTCGCTGTTAATATTTGGATAAAGAAACCTCATGTGGTTAATATCCAAAATATTATTGGGAATAATTTGTTATTATTTGCTATTAATATTTGGATAAAGAAACCCTAAATGGTTAATATCCAAAATATTGTTTTAGGAATAATAAGTCATCATACATCCTTGAAAGAAGCCTCAATTATAATTAGGGATATTTCAAATTTTAACTCCACGGTTTACGAGCTGTGAAAGTATGAAATACTAAAGCGAAAAGGAGCTTTTAAAACATCTTGAATTTTCTTAGATTTCTAACTTAGTTTTTTGTTTCTCTTTCTTGTAATTTACGAGTCGCAGACACTTGAAATTCTAAGAGAAAAATGAGCTTTTAAAGCACATTGAAACTCCTTGGATTTCAATCTTAAATATCTCTTAAATCGTAGGTTATAAATTTAGTCTGAATCAAACATAGATTTCAAGAGATCTGCATTGGTTCTCCTTGGTACTTTGTAAACACATCTAAAGGTGTGATCCACATTGACCAATGGTTCTTTCTTTTAGACTTTGAACCCAAGTCCATTCATCATAGCAAACATATCCTAGGAAAACTGATTAGAGAACACCAACACCATAGCAATCATAAGGCAAACCAAACACCAAGCAGCTTACCTTAGATATGGCGTACTAGGGGTGTTAAAACCTTCCCTTTATGCAACCAGTCCCTTGCCTTAGAATCTCTGAAAGACCAGTTAGGTTTCTTAGTGACCATAATACTAGGTGGTGACTCCCTTATTCACTAAAACAAAAAACCCCGAAATCAATTCCCCGCTCCGGGAAGGATCGCCGCGACGTCAAGCTCTCGTAAGGGTGCGACAGTTTGTATGCTTTCGAGTCGAATTTTGAATAGCAAATAACTTGTTTATAAATTGATATCTTGTTTGATTTAAAACATATTATTGTGTTTTGCCGAACATGGCTTTAGTTAAATTTTCAAAGGTTTGCAAATCAATTTTTGATTCTCCCACTTTTGTTTTCACCCTTTCATATTTAGTATTTGGAATTGTGACCTAAAAGCGAGATATTTTTTGGTATTAAACGAATCGGCTCTCTCTCACAAAAAAAAATCTTTTCTTAAAAAATACAATTTTTATTTTAATTTGTATACGTCCAAATGTCTCAAAAATACAAAGAAAATTATATTGTGTAGTATTTCCATATGAAAATTCAAAATACATATTCGCACGCATTTTAGGATTTAATAACTAGTTTATTAAATTCATATAAATTTTGCCAATATTTCAATAAATTATTTTTTTAATTCATGAGAATTAATGGTTAAAAATCTTGGTATAGAACGCTAGACCTACAAGTGAGGTCAGTATTTGAAATATCAGAGTTGACCAAAAAATTCTCAAAGTTTATTCTAAATATTTACCAATTTTAATTTGGAGTATTTTTCATCGTAATACACAAATTACGAATAATCTTTTTTCTAAGAGTTTATTTGAGTACACGAGTCCATAATAAATTCTCAAATACCGGGTTTATTCATACGAGTAAGTCTCAAATTCTAAATCATAGATAGACCACCAACTAGAAAACCATCCAAACCCCTAAATCACATCAAACCACAAAGCAATTTACCTCAGGTAGGGTGCGCTAGGGGTGCTAATACCTTCCTTAGCCACAATCTGTCCCTTACCATTGAATCTCTGATAACACCAATATACCTGGGTTTGCTAGTGACCCTAAACCAAACAACTTGGTGGCGACTTCAAACAACCCCCCCGACACTACGCGTCCACATGCAACATGGAGAACTAGAACAAGGAGATTTATGGTTTAATTACCACACACATTGACAAATCCATTTTATTCATTTCATATGCGAAGCAGATGATATGATTCTTTTTTATTATGAGTTTTTTTAAAATTGTTGTTTTATATGAAAGTGTTTAACTAATAACATCTTTCATTTGCAAGCTATGGTTCTTGGACGCAAACCAAGACCAATAGAGCTTTTTATAGAAACTTACATGTAAAATGATGATCGTTAGAAAAGAGTGCAACAACTTGTAGATGATTGAGCTCAAAGTTCGTGGTAAATTGGGTTTCAATGAATTTTTTTCCTAAGTTATTATTTTTTAAATTAGTTGATTGTTTTTTTCAGGAAATATATACCACCCGATGGCAGAGGAGATACAGAGACGATCCTTCGACCTATCAAAAACTTGATCTGGATTTGTAGTTAGAGGTTGGATTGTATAATGGACTCGATAGAAATCAGGTTTACAATATCTCAAACACTACGGCCGAGATATACAAATGGAGCATAATGTATCTACTATTAGTTCCTCACAATCAGGTTTGAGCTCCCAATATCCAGTCTTCCAGGCGATGTTACGACAACAAGTTGAAGATTAGACGACCTAACTTACTACTGAAATAGAACATTTTAGGCGATTGTATTTGGAGTTGTTGTCAAACCTCGGTAGTATATGTGGTTCACCTCGTCCACCTGGTTCCAGCAAAGATTCGCCTCCTCCTCCTTCTTTAGCTTCTGTCCTGTAGAAAAATTGTATACAAATCGATAATTTTTAAATTAGTAATAAATATTTGGTTTTCTTTTTTAGTTTTATTTCTTTCAATTTTTGTTTTGTTTTGTTTGTTTTAAATATTATTTTTTTTAAATATCGAATAAAATATTGATAAAATTATCGATAAACTAAAACTCTCAGAAAATTCCAAAGAGTTGAAAAAAATTAAATAATTTTATCACTTACACTATATAAATTACTGAGAGGTTAATTTTATCAGTAATTTTTTCAATGATTATGTACCATCCCCATGGTTTCATCAGTAAAATGTCCTCCTACAAAATTTAAACTGAAAATAAAACTCGGCTCATGTGAAGATTTGGGTCGGCGGATGAACTTGTTGACATTGAACAAGTTTTATAACTACGATTTGAATGACACTTTGGCGCTGTGACGTGGTCGATAGATGCGACGCCACCAATGCCACATTCTGAACGACCCCATGTGAGTATCACACGAAAGATGCTCCTTGAGGATAATCTTCAGGTTTTCCCTTTTTCTTTTTTCTTCGTCCAAAAAAAGAAAACAGTAAAAGCAAAGATAAAAGCAACGTCAGCGTCATGGAGATGTTGTTGTTGTCGTCGTCTAGATCCAGAGAGAGATATTAAAAATAAAAATAAAAATAAATAAAAAGGAAAAGAAAGAGGGAAGGAACCATATCCACTGCCATGTGTAACAATTTTCCATCAAAGATGATGGAGTGTCAGTGAGGGAACAGCAACCTTAACTGTGACACCTACCACGTGTACATCCCCTTTGACCATAAAAGGGATCGGTGTCACGTGATCGATCACATGTTTGTCTATTTTTATTTTCTATTTTAGTTTTGTGTCCGTACAATACACTTCAATATTCTTGTACGGAGGAGCTCATCTTGTCTGGAACTGTCACGACTTCCCACATTATGTAACAGGAAGCAGCTGCGATGCCCTAGCGCCGTGTATTTCCACGGATCAGGGAACTGCTAAGCTAGGGCTTTTATTCCCTGCGAACAGGCTTTTTCTTCACAATTTGTTTTTTTTTTTTTTTTTTTGCCGTTTGGTTTTGTTAACAATGCATTCGAATCAGGAGGAGCACGCAGTCTCAATAAACCTCCAGAAGGCTATATATATATATATATATATATATATATATATATATATATATAATTACTCCTCCGCCTTTGAATAAAGGTTTTATTCAAAGTGTATTCCATCAGCAAATATTATTTTCTTATGCTCATCAGCTGTTTTAGCCACTTGCAAGCTATATATATTATAGCATCTTGGTCGGGTTAACTCTCGAGTCAGATTTAATAACTATAATATATACACAATATTTTCTCATGTTAATTCTCGTCATTTATTGAAAAAGAAAAGAGTTTCCATTCACTAGTCGTAAATATAATGTACAAACTTGACCGGAAGTGATATCCTCAATATAATTGAGTTTTTAACACTTTTGTCTGTTTATTACACGCATCTAAATCTAATTTCTTTTATGAGAGGAGGGAACATAACTCCCTGTAGGAACTCGTACGGTGTTAATTATGTTTTGCTTTTCTTTATCTGCAAATAAATAAATAAATAACCAATTCGCTAACTATTACGACATCGTATGGTTAGAAAAAATATCTGAAGCAGAAGCGCAAGTTAAGGAATTAAGGAAGGGGTGGCTAAAATGCACGAGGGTGCCTCCCTAAACGATGCCGCTAACTTTGGCGGGGCCGTAACTGCCAAGTAGTTCGTGGGTTCTTGAAAACTGCAGAGAATTCGTGACAAGTGGCCGTAATTCACCTACCAGCTCAATACACCCATTTCAGCATGGCTGCCACTTCCTGCTTACCGTCCACGTGTCCCCTGCTACCCTTACTATACGTCTCCAAAACACTCCATCAAAATGTCTCCATACTTCTCGTTAATTTATCGAATGATCTAAGACTTCTCCGATATCTCATGAAACACTCTTTCGTTTCGTGAGTCGATTTTTTTGGTTCAAATTCTTCATTCCACTGCAACGAAACCAGGACGGCGGCTCGATTCAAGAACCAGAACTCTGAACTGGGTTGGGTTTCATTTTCCAACCCTGACCTAGATTATTCAATCAAAATCCAAGTGAGTGTAAACCCGGCTCAACATTTGTGCCTCGTATTTCCCAACCAAAAACAAATAAAATTAGAATTTATTTCAACCAATTGAATGTGATGGAAAAAAAAATTGAAACAAAAACATAAGCTCATTGTTTGTTTAGTGGCTGACCTAAGATAAAAGAGGTGTGGGAGAATGGGATTTGATAAACTTTGTGTTAATTCATGATGTGTGTGTGTAATTCATGGTAATTAGGGATAAATTTAGAATTTACTGCATGATTGCATACTTGTAGCCGTGTTTTTCAAAAATAAATTAAAGGAATGTGAAATCCTAGGTTTGTTGGGGTTGAGATGCTTATTGACTAAAGATTTAGTTAATTAGTATTTAAAAATTTATGAAGTGAGAAACAATTGAAGATATTTCATCGTTTCAAAATTTTTACTTAGAAGTGGTTAAAATATTAATTTTTGTAATTTTGAAAAATTTCAAATAACTAACATTGATTTTTGGTTAATTTATGTGCTTGTAATATTTTATATATTTGATTTTGAGTCTGGATAGTGTAGAGTTGATTATTATGCATGTGGCTATGAAAAATAGAAAATAAAATTATTTAAGTATGAAAATTTTGCATGTAAATATGTTTGAGTGTTTGAGCATTGGATTAGAATTATAAAAGTGTGAAATTTATATTTTAAAACTCTAGATTGATAATGTGAATATTAATTATTGGTTTGTGATGTTGGTGATTAAATTAAAACTTAGGAATGTAAAAGTTTTAAGCGAGGATTTAATTTGATGGCATGAATATTGACTTATAGATCATAATATTGATTGATGTTTGTAATGTATTTGGATATTAATTAAAATGTTGGGATGCATGGAAACTTCTATAGTTGAATTTTAATTGGTGGTGTGATCATTAAATAATGATTGTCATTTGTGTAGATATTTAAGAAAATTATAGAAGTTTGGAAACTTCTAGGGTTAAGATTTTAATTGGATGAATGGACATTCATTAAAGGGTTATAATAAATTTGGACTCAAATTAGTAATAGAAAGATGTTAAATTGTCTTCTTGAATATGAAATTGGTAATTATGTGTTGGGTTGAATTGAATATTAAATGAATAATTGGGAGTGCATATGGTTAAATGAACCTTAATTATTATTGTTTGGGAGTTATAGGATAAGCATTTTGAGTGAAACCTGACTTCTCAAGAGCATATAAAGCATGAGCTAAAGGTAAGGGTCACCCCCTTGCTTTTTTAATTATTTAAAATTACTCTAATAATGTTAGAATTTAATGAATGTAATATATATGAGTTGTAATCGACCGTAACAGTGAAAAAGTTATTATGTGAGTTGTAACCGACCATAATGGTGGAAAATCAATGTGTGAGTTGTAACCAACCGTATTAGTGAAAAATCAATGTGTGAGTTGTAATCGACCGCAATGGTGGAAATCCATATATCAATTGTAATCAACCACAATGGTGGGAATTCATGTGTGAATTTAAATTGACCACAACGGTGGACTGTATAATATAAATTTCAAGTTGGCCGCATGGACGGGAGTTATTGGGGATGTTATTGATAATGATATGAAGTCGACCGTTTAGAAGAGGGCTATAAAATTTAAATCAAGCTAATTGTTTGGACAAAGACTATTGATTAATATGAAATAATCTGGTTGTATGAGCAGGGGGTTATAGATTGAAAGTATTTAGCTGATCACATGAACGGAGGTTGTGGATTTTGAATGAATTAAACAAACACTTATTTAAATTTATAAGTAATATTAATGTGCCATAGGTGGAATGAAAATTATTTTAAATTAACGAATGGCATTATGGAGCTAAAAATAACATAATATTTGTTTCAAAATGGTTAATGGTATTAAAGATCCAAAGATGACGAAATACTTGTATTAAATATATAGATGAGCTATAAATGGGCCTAAAATATATTGAGATTAAAAAATAACATGGGTGAGCCATAAATGGGTATAAAGTATTTATATAGAGATTGAAAAATAATATAAGTGAGCTATAAATGAGCATGAAGTATGACGAGATTGAAAAATAATATGTGAGCCATAAATATGTATAAAGATACTGAGATTGAAAAATAACAAGAATGAGCAATAAATGGTATAAGGCATATTAAGATTGAAAAATAACTTGAATGAGCCATAAATGAGTATAAGGCATATTGAGATTGAAAAATAGTATGAATAAGCTATAAAAGAGCATAAAAGTATGTTAAGGTTGAAAAATAATGTGGATGAACCATAATTGGTATATTAGATTTTGGGATTGAAGATTGATATTGATGAGTTATAAATAACATCATGAAAGTCAAAATGAATTCATGAAATCAGTTTGTCGAAATGGATATAATGGGCATTGAGGTGAACTAATGAAATTATATGGTCGGAAATGATGAAATAGGTGTTGAAATGAATGAAAACAAATAGTGAGCCAATATTGTATCCATGAATATTAAGGGTGTTATTTGGTTTGATGAAAGCGAAATTAAATCAAAGTATAACGTATATGTATAATAGGGGGTAATGAATCTTAATAGGGTTTGGACTACGAACTGGGAGTATTTGTGATGATTTTATAAAGGGGATCTAATGAAAATACAAGCAGATGATTGTGATGTTACCATGAATAAAATAATTTAAAGTATAAGTGATGAATGTTTTAAGATTGGTTAAGAAATAGAATTTTTATCAAAGAGTTATTACGAGTATGACGATGATAGTTCAACGAGTATAATAAAGAAAATGAGAGTTCATGAGTTGTCAAAGAGAATGTATTAAATTGGAAATTTAACACATAATTGGTGTGCTTATAAATGAGTTAAAAAAATTATGTTTGCTCATATAATTTGACAAATATTAGTAACCGTGATTGTACAAATATTTATTTTAATTATGTGATTTTATGTGTTTTACAAGTACCTTCTCTCGAAGGTCTTAGTCCTTAAAAAGTACTATTGAGATATCTAGACTCCCATATTGGATAGGTTTTTGTAATATATGATGAAAGTTTTGAAAAACCAATTTATATGCATGTAATCAAGAAAATGTTGTAACCTTACTAGTTTGTATGTATAATTATGTATATTATTGGCATAATCTCCTAGGGCCTCATGCAAAGTCCACTTTAGGTTATTTACGTTATTACTTGCCTGTTACTAAGCCTTCCAAGCATTTGAGTTTCGATAGCTCTTGTTAATTAAGAAAAGCTATAAAACTCTCTTTTACTGATTCCACCCGACAATATACAAAACCTTTGCAACTAGTTCACACTGATATATAGGTGTCAGTTAATCCCATTGATGATTGTCGTTATTATGTTCCTTTTATCAACTATTTTAGTAGATTCAAATGGATGTATCATATGCATTTTAAATTTGATGTGTTTGTTATTTTTCTAAAATACAAAGCTCTTGTCAAAAATCTATTCTATACTAAAACTCAACAATTACGATCGATAATGGGGGAGAATATCTCTCTAACAATTTTAAATCTTTTTTAGTAATACATGGGATATATCATACATTAATTTGTCTTTATATTTTATAGTAAAATTGTATTGCTGAAAGAAAAAATCAACATATCCAAGAAATTGATTTAACTTTATTGGTCATAGCACCTCTACCTAATAAATATTAGATCAATGCCTATTTTACAATTGCCTTTCTTATAAATCACCTACCTATAAAAGTCCTACATAATTTGTCACCTTACTTCATGCTTTAAAAAAATCTATCATTATATAATTCTCTTAAGACATTTGAATGTTCTTGTTATTCATACTTACAATCCTATAAAGATAACAAACTATATTTCAAAGAAAACAATGTCTTTTTCTCTGGTATGCTGGCCAACAAAAGGGATATAAGTGTTTTGATTTGAACACATGTAGGGTCTATATTTCAATGCATGTTGTATTTCATGAGGACTCATTTCTAACAAAGGGTAAATGTTGTATACATGTTTATTTCCTATATCTTCCATGCATTTCCACTAAATAATAATATCACTTCCAATTCAATTTCTCCTATCTTTGCCAATAATATAGCAAATGATCCCCCTTATGACTCTAGCCTCCAAGATAATACTCATCATTTATCTTTCTCTCTAGATCCTAACATTATCTTTCTTGAGAATTCTTCAAAGTCCCACCTAAACACAAATTCATCTCTACATCAATCACATTTTACTATTACATCTCCTCACAATCCTTGGCTTTCCCAACCCAACAGAGTTATCATAACATGTTAAAAAATAGAAAATTTTAAACCTAAATAATATTTTGGTTTTGAAATGTTTTCTTTCTATTGTTTGATTAGTATACTTACAAAATTTATACCAACTTGTTTTACATAGGCAATAGCAAAACTTAAGTGGAGATAAGCTATAAGACGTGAATTTGATGCTCTAATAGAGAATGTGATGTGATCTTTTTATCTAAGGATAAATGGTAAAAATGTTATGAGGAATAAATATGTATTCAAAATTAAAAGACTTCCTGATGGCATCATTGAACATTGCAAAGCTAGACTTGTGGTAAAAGACTTTGATAAAAAATCTAATATCAACTACTTTGACACTTTCTCTCCAATAGTCAAATCAATTATGGTTCGATTGATTTTATAAATTATAGTAACATTTAGGTGGAAAATTAGATGTCTCAAATGCATTATTACATGGAATCTTTGATGAAGAAGTTTATATGAAACAACCTCAAGGATTCATTTATGAAAGTTAGCCTGATCTAGTGTGTCATTTTCATAAATCTATTCATGGCCTCTAACAAGCTCCAAGGGCTTGGTTTTAAAGGCTATCCCTGTAATGATTGGAGCTTGGTTTTGAGGAATTCATGGTTGATTATTCTTTATTTACATTTTGTATTAATACATTAATTTTTTTTGTTGGTTTATGTAAATGATATAATTATCACTGGATCCAACCTTTCTATCATTCATTCGTTCATTGACAACTTGAAGATAAAATTTCATCTTAAAGATTTTGGGTAGTTGAGTTACTTCTTTGGTATTGAAGCATAAAGAAATAATGAAGGACTTCATCGCAGACAATCTAAACATATCTTAAATCTTTTTTATATCACTAAAATGATAGGTTTTAAACCTCTAGCTTGTCCTACAACTTTAAAAATTAAGCTCTCCTCTACTAATGACACATTTATGTTGGATTCTACTGAATGCAAGCATGTGGGAGGTGCCTTGCAGTATTGCACCCATTACACTTTCATATATTTCTTATACAGTAAATCGGTTGTGGTAATTTATGTATAGTCCATGAGACTCTCATTGGATGACAACTAAGAGGGTCTTTCACTATTTAAAATATGTAATTGACTACAACTTATTTTATGCACCTTTAATTGTCAACTTAAATGTTTTATATGACTCGAAATGGGTTGGAAATCTTGATGATAGGAGAAGTACTAGTGGATTCAATATTTTTCAAGGCAAGAATTTAATATCATGGTGTGCTAAGAAATAAGGTGTTGTCTCGCGTTCAAGCAGATAAGTGGAATACTAAAGCATGGTTTTAGCTACAACATAGGTTTACTAGATTAAAATGTTAATGAAGGAACTTCATATTTGTTTTTCATCACCTTCTACTATCTGGTGTGATATCATTGGAGCACTAATCGTAGCCTTAAATCTAGTCTTCCATGCCCGAACCAAGCATGTGGAAATTTACTACCATTTTATTAGACAAAAGATAGTAAATAAAGATATTAGAGTCAACCATATCTTTACTAAGGATCAATTGACATTTATATTTATAAAAGGACATACCACAACTAGATTTTAAATTCTAAGATCTAAACTCATGGTTTGTAAACTATTCATCAGTTTGTAGACGGTGTTAGAGTATATATTGACCTAGTAAAAAATAAGTTGCAAGAATCTAATAATTAATTACATAAATTAAGTTAGTTTAGTTATATTTATATTGAACCAACATTTTAATATTAGTTGAATAATCTCATTATACTATTTAACTTTCTCTTGTTTGTTATATGTAACTCTCTCTGTATATTAGGACTATGTACAAGGTAAAAAACAATAAAGCTAATTAGTTTAAACATTTTCTTTATTATTATTTTTCTTTATTTTTTTTAATAGGAGTCATAGAATGTTTTCAAGGATGTAACTTTAAATTTTAATAATAATAATAATGATATTAAATAATGTTCTAATAAAAAATAAATATACAACTAATGTTGAGAAAATCCAAGTGTAGAAAAGTTTTATCGTTTTTAAGATTCTTAGATTTGTTCTATATAATTTTAAGGGTATTTTTAAAGTCAACATTAATATTTATCTCTAAAACATTTTAAAGTTACAAATTTCATATTCACTCAATATATTTATAAAAATTAAATTCTATTTATATAATTATTATAAAACTTAAACTAAACAAAATAGGAAAGAAATAGATTTATTTAACCCTGAGACAACTATTAGAGTTACATATTAATTAGTTAAGCCTTTAAAACACGGTTATATAATCTAATTTAACCTAAAAGATCAACTTAGTAATTTAAAGCTTAATTAAGCTTGTTTTTATTTAGATTTCGTTTGAAAATTAACTTGATAGAACTTGATTTGATTTAATTAAATTTGATTGATTAAGCTGATAAAACTAAATTTACATGAGATTCATTCAGTATAAAATTAAATTTTATTTAAAATGATATTATTTTAATATTCCTAAGAAATCATTCAAATTAACATCATTTTATTTTAAAAAAACCTGAAACAATTTTCTTTTAAAATTAATTCCATAAATTCACGATCCAAGTCTGGTTATCTTTAGAAAAATTAAACAACTATTTGTCAATAAATATTTTTGTTGACTAAAAGTCCAGTCGGTCCCACAGTCACGAGATGTACATCGATTTACCTGCGATACGTGACAAGTACCTCAAAATATTGAAGGGTTCTAAATTAGTATGCAATCGGTTTCGACAAACAGTGAGCAATAGTAGAATCACAGGGCTGTAACATCTCTTCTCACAAAAGTCACAAACCAACAAATGACTTGTACCTGACCCGTCAATTATAATTAACATCGACGGTGGAAAAATTGCCGTGACCACAAACTCTCACATCAAGCATTTCACACTATTCAAATCTAGACACTGTACTGTAATCACAGTTAAAGAAAAAAAACAAGGACGGTAGATTTAATCATTTATCAACACCTAACCATAGTTAATTTTACCTAACCATAGTTAAACAAAGCAGTTTATAATCCTCGCTCACCATGTCCCTCAACTCCTCAATCCCACGCTCGCTTCCATAACCGCATGCTATGTGCAAACCATGATGATCGGAGAACATCCTCATCACCATCCAAATCCCACCGTCCAAATCCCTCAATGGGACCCATACGATGACCAAACAACATCTCCATCACCGTCAACAATCCCCTCTTCTCCATTCACCAACTTCAATGCGCTCGACTCCCTGACGGCACTTCACCGTTACCTTCCGTCAAACGAGCCAGACCCATCCTTTGAAGACGAGCTAGACTTACCAGTGGATGCGTTCTCATGCGATCACTTCCGTATGTACGTGTTCAAAGTGAGAAGGTGTGGACGTGGTCGGTCGCATGACTGGACTGAATGTCCGTACGCGCATCCTGGAGAGAAAGCTCGGCGAAGGGACCCACAAAGGTATCATTACTCTGGAACGGCCTGCCCTGAATTTCGGAAAGGCGGTTGCAAGAAAGGAGATTCTTGTGAGTTTGCTCACGGTGTCTTTGAGTGCTGGCTCCATCCTGCCCGTTACAGGACTCAGCCGTGTAAGGATGGACCTGCTTGTCGCCGCAGGGTTTGCTTTTTTGCTCACACTCCCGAACAGCTTAGGATCCTTCCTCAGCATAGTCCTAAAGGAAACGGATCCGGGACGTGGGAACTTGATTTTGGGTCCCTGGTTATGCATCCTCTCGACTCTTACCTGACTAAAGCTGGGTCTTTTGTTTCATCTCCAACCTCGATTTTGACTTCTCCGCCAGTTTCTCCACCATCTGATTCGCCACCGATGTCACCAGTCAGTCCACAGGTGATCGGCGGGTCTGGATCCGGGTCTTTTAATTCCATGACTGAGCTTCTTGCTTCTATGCGGGGATTGCAGCTTGGGAAGATGAAAATAGGGTCTCCTGTTGGTTCTTGGGGGGTCCAATCCGGGTCTAGATTTGGGTCGCCACGTGGGTCATCGCTGCGACCCGGGTTCTGTAGCCTGCCTTCTACTCCTACTAGAACAATGGCAACTCGGTCTGGACTTGGCCAGTTGGATATCTGGGGAGATAGTAGTACTTGCGAGGAGGAGCCTGCAATGGAGAGGGTGGAGTCTGGGAGAGATTTGAGGGCGAAGATATATGCAAAGCTGAGTAAAGAGAACTCACTGGACCCTGATCGAGTTGAGTCGGCTGTTTCCGGGCCAGATGTTGGGTGGGTTTCCGAGTTGGTGAAGTGAAGTTTCCAAATTTTTGTTAATTTTGTTAATGGGGTTTAATCAAATTCTGTGGCCCATCGATTCTTCTGACTTTTGTGAATATGAAGTTGATGATTTGGTGTAAATATGAAGTTGTAGATGGGGAGAGAGATCTCAATAGTCTCTCCGTTTTGTGGCATTCGAGAGGAGAACAAAGACAAGATGCAAACCTTTTCTTATACAGAAAAATGAAGTATTTCCCAGGGGCTGCCGGAGAATGGGTAGCGGCTTGTTGATCATTCTGTTTATGAATTGTATTTTGAATTGTCATTCTGTCTAATTTCCCGGATATTATTTTTATATCTGTAAGTTGCCCTATGTTTACTATTCTAATCAATGTAATGTTATATCCAGTGAAATTTATTGCTGTCTTCTACCAGTTTTTCGGCACTGTTCAAGACCAAAATACTGGAGATTTTCTGGACCATATGGTGGTGGTGTGGGAAGAAAAATGATGGTGAGAGAAGTTCTGTGTTGTTTGGTCGGGGGGCTCTATGTGGGCAGCAGCTAGAGTTCATGTGATAGGAGAGGAAAGGGATGATTTTGTTTCAAATTCCATGTTTCAGGTTTTTCCCCTGCTGTTCATGACCTCAGTAACATGTATAAAAAGGATGAATAAATCAATGAAAATCAGAGAGTCGTATGTATTTTCAGCCATGAGGAAAGAACACGCAATGGCTACTACTACGATTTCTGTTGATTTGTATTTTTTTCTTGAATAAGACATGATTTTCATATCCATGGAAGTAGAGTGTGGATGATGGATGACATAGCAGCAGCAGCCACCCAGCCAGTAGATGACCTTTTCGTCCGAGTTTATCAACATTATTATTATTGACAAATTAAAGGTGAAATCAATTGCTTGCTTTGATTAATTAGGTGTTACCCATTGCATTATCTTCTACGTTCAAAGAACCATATCGGGTCATGTCCAAATAGGATTCGGATGGTTGACGTGGATGTTGTGAACAGATAGAAACCCGTCCTTATCTGCTGAAAATCTTTAAAGTTATCTCCTCGGTGCCACTTGTAATTGAGACCAAATTGCTTAACTTTTGCGAATTTATTTAAAGATTTAATGAAACTCTCTTTCAGTTGATGTGAAAGTTATGGAGACACAAGTTACGCTAAAGACAGGCGCCACTAACTATGGTCTCTGTAGGGCCCATTGCAAAATAAATCCGGCTGCTGTGTTCGGTTTCGCCGTAGGATAAATATATTGTTTTTTAATGTCTTCTATTTATTTATGGATATATTGAAATAATATTGTTTTTATTTTTTATATTATTATTTTAAAATAATCTGAAAATATTTAAAAAATTAATTTAAATAAATAAAAAATTAATTAATTTTTGATATATTTTTTAAAATATAAAAACAAAATAGCTAGCACATTTAAAAAAAAACAAATAAATAAATTAGCAATCCATCAACAAATAGCTCAATTGAATATAAACCGGTAGATGCTTTAAGATCTTATCAATCATATTAAGAATGTTATTAAATTATGATGGTAGCTTAACTTGTTAGATTTTAAATTTATTTCTTAATAGTTACGAGTTTGAGTTAATTTTAGGATTCATGGGGTTAATCAAGATACGAATAAGCTGGTCCAAACATCCACATTAATTAAAAAAAAGTTATTAATTGAATTTTAATGTCTCTATAATATCTTTTTTTTTCTTTCATTTTTTCTTTTCTATCATTGCTAATCAATTTAGGGTAACTTTTTAAAAAATAATAGTTATGTTATTTTTCCAAAAAAAAAATCTTGCCTATTTTAGATTACAGTAATTGTTATTTTTAAAAATGTTTTATTTTTAAAGATGTATTAAAATAATTTTTTAATTTTTTTTTATATTAACATATAAAACAATCCAAGATTATAGAAAATTCAAATTTTGTTGAAATTCTAATTTAGAGTTTGTTTAGAATTGTGGTGGTGATTGTTTTTTAAAATGTTTTTTATTTTAAAATATATTAAAATAATATTTTTTTTAATTTTTAAAATTAATATATAAAATAATATAAAAACACAAAAAAATTAATTTAAAATAATTTTTTAAAATTTTGTATAAAAATATTTTCCAACGGGAAAAGGGCCTTATTAGTAGTAACTTGCCCTTTTCTTTGGTTTTAAAAATCTCGATATCTTTCACATATTTTCTTGGTGAATGTGCTTTATGAGTAATTTTTGATACTTGCACGTGTATAAGTTAATACCATAACTAGAAGTCTCGACTCTCGAAAGAATTTTCCACCCGTCATCCCACCACCACCACTAGATCATCAATTTATAGAAATCTTAAAACCTGTCTTGAAGTGAACAATCCTGACTGTAGACCTTCTTGTTTTTGGTTTCAATTAAGATTCTTTTTTAAATTAGCACGGTTAAAACAAAAAAAAAAGAAGGTAAAATAACATAATTTAAACATTTTCAGTAAATTACCAAAGTTTGATATATGTTACAATTGAAAATCACAATCCTTTCACATGCCGTTTATGAGAATAGAGATATCGAAAAACAAACTAACAAAAATTTTAATGAGAAAAATAATAATTATAGAGGCAAATTAAAGTTTTGATTATGACAAATTTAATATCGTTATAAAGACTTTGACAAGTCAAACCAAACAACATTAAAAAAGGTTACGAATAATAATTAAAGTAAGTCGCATGGGACACCTAAAAGTAAATAAGCCCCATGTTGCATTTGGATGAAGCATATGACTCATTTTTATCACCATTGATGATCTTTTTTAATATCGTTGAATTTATCTTATCGGAATTTTTCTAATGGAACTAGGCTTGTTATCATCAAAGCTCTTATCTCATTATTTCATTTTTTTTTCTCTCTCTTCTCTCCAAGTTAAAATTTTATGGTTTCATTAAAATAAATAAGTTTTTTTTTTCAAATTATGTTAGTAATAGCAAACTTTGATTTGAAACTTGTTTTTTATGTTACAAGAAATTTAATTATATATTAAGTTTTCTGATTTAATAAATTAAATTAATTAGTCTTTATATATATATATATATATATATATATATATATATATATATCCTGAAACTCTATATTTAATTCTTACATTTTAAATCTAATCTATAATCTATTCAATTTTGTGTTATTTTTCAATCTCTTATTTTTTTAATAAGTAGAAAAAAAAAGATGAAAAAATTTTAATAAGAAAATAAGGTATATTCTTAAACTAAAAATAATAATAAATCAAGCATGATCAATATAAGTCAAAAAAACATTTAATTATTTTTTATATTTTAAGAGTTAAATAACTTTGTTTCAATAATTTACACAAACTAATTTAAAAATATTTTTGAAAAAAATGATTGAGGTGTTTTTTTCTTCAAATGTAAATTTTACGCATTTCCCCGACAATTTATCTTTCACATATTTTCTTGGTGAATGTGCCTTATGGGTAATTGTTTTATACTTGCACGTGTACAAGTGTATACCATAACTAGAAATCTCTAATTTTTATCTCTCGATAATTCCCCCCCCCCCCCCCCCCCCCCCCCCACCATTCCCTTTTTTTTTTTGAAAAATGGCACATTTCTATTTTTTTTTTGGGAAAGTAAAACACATAAAAAATGATCTTGGAAAATAGCATAGGGTTATGCTATTACTCAGTAATGGTGCAATCTAGTAAATTATGTTGTTGTCAACTATGCAAATTTTATTTTTAAATATATAAGTTCTATTATTGAAAACAAACATAAATTTTAAAAAGATTAAAAATAAGAAAAGAAAATCATATAAACATCTCAATAACACGACCACACATGAGTGAAAAACAAAAACACAACACTTTGGTAATTAAAAATGTTTGTTACATAGGTGTGGATTAGAATAGTAGGGATAAAATTGTTGGAAATTTGTTTAAAGAACATGATTGATAGGCACATTTGAGACCAAATTAAAAGGTGAAGTCTATTCACTTTTGAGGTTAAAATGTTGTTGGAATTTAATTTCCAACATATGCTCTTTAACACAAAATATTAATATAATTTAAATAAATTATAGGTGAATGAGAATTGATCTCAAAGAACTCTTGGTTAACATGTTTTGATAAAACCCAAAACTCTTTTAAGAACTCTATTCATCATTGCAAAGAAACATAACTTTTCTAGTGTTTATAAAATGGGTTGTTAAAAAATTAAATTGGGTTAAAAAAACACCTAAGATTTTAGAGGGGAGAGGTCATAGACAAAGTGGGTTTTGGGCTTAAAACCCACTTACGCGCATTGGCCTGGCTCGAGCCGGTCTTGGCTTAGGTTTGAGTCTGAGTTTATTGTAAAATAATATTTTGATCCATAAAAAAATATTTTTTGCCAACTAAGATTTGGACTTGGGTCTAGTCCATGAAGAACTATTTATTGCAGCCTATTATTTGTCCAATCCAGCCCATGAATTTTAATAGTCTCTTCAATAAGCATTTGTAACAAATCTGAACAATCTTTTCAGCTTAAGAAATACAGATTTATGGCCACTATATTCAAATTTAATTCTTGATTTATGATGGTTAATCAAATGTTGATAATATGATAATTAATTATGTTTATTACTAGAATTAATTCTTCAACTTCTAACTTCCAAAATCCACTATAAAAAAAAGGGTGAAAAGAGAGTTTCATTTTTTTCCTAGATTTTTATACTCTTCCTCACCTAATTTTTAGTATTTTTCTTCTCCTTTTTATGCTTTGGTCTTCCTCCTGAAAATCTAGAGCGTAGGTTAACTTTGTTGAGAAATAATTGAGTCATTTTACTTTGGTTTAAAGACCTTGGTTTAGAAGTGCATCTAAACCAAGATAATATTATTAAAATCTTGGGAGATATATTGCAAATATTCTAATTTCACATGTGAGGAGCAATAAAACCTTATGGATAAATAATTTATCATTGACAAATAATAAAAGATTCAGTATTTTAAAGTGCTTCAACAAGTACCCTTATTAGTTTTAATTTATGCATAATGTTTTTTATTATTAGTATGCATGCTAGAACTTTGATTTTATTTATTAATTGAAAGTTTAAATATATGTTTAGTATGCATGCTAGCATTTGTTTTTATTATATTTATGTTAAAAGTATGTTTGTCTTGAGTTTTATTTGTACATGTTTATAGATTTAAAATTATATGCACTCTAGGCTTTTCTTGAATATTTTTTTTAATGATTTGTATGCTCTTGTTATAATAAATTAAACATCTTTGCTCAATATTCTAATACATTTAGAACATTGAAAAAAAAATCTTTGCAATGATGAAAATTGGAATTAAAGATTATGATAAAATTATTTTTCATACAATTTAGATGTTTTGATGCATGCCATATATTTTATTGATTTATATTTTTCAAAAAATGAATTATTATTTTGTTTATGCTATCTTCTTATATGATCATGCTTTTTCTTAACATGCTTAAATATTTTATAATGATATGTTGCATGTTAAAAAGAACTTAAGCTTTTAATGTGTTGATTTTATCTTGCATAATTTAAATATTTTTATTTTATTAAGTTGCTTGTTTAAATTTTTTTATTCTATTACTTGCTTATTATGGAGCTAAAATATTTATTTATAAATATTACTGGCTATTTTTTTATATATAATTTATATCATATTTTTAACTTCAGAATTAGTTTTTTCAACCGCTTCGGCAAGTACTACTTTGGTAATGAAGATTTCACCATCATCTTTTGAGGTGCATAGGGAGAAATTTGAAAAGTTTAGAACTTTAAATGGTGACAGCATAAAATGTTGATTCATGTGCTCACCTCAAAATTGGTTAAGTTCTTGTAGAAAAAAAGTGCTAAAGTTTTCAATAATGAATTTAATTTCATTATTATGATATCTTTGAACATATGAAATCATAGTGATTTCATAAGTAAAAACTACATTTTAAATAAATTAATCAATACATAATATAAGGTGTATAGTTTAATCAAGAGTGCAAGGTACTTTATAAAGCTTTGGACAAAAAGTTCAAGGTTGAAGTTATTGTTAAAAAGGTTCAAAGTCGGTAAATTTCTAAATCTTAAAATGTTATTTGAGAATAATAAATTTATACTCTTTAAAAATGACACCAGAGTTATCTATTCACGTATATATTATTGTTCATATATATGGAAAGTAAGTACGGTGAATAAATACAATGTATAAAGTTTTATCTAAAGAGATTGAGTTTTAAATATGACCGTTTATGACCCCCTTAATATTTGCTGGGAACTTACTTAGTGAAATATTATTCACATGATATTATTTTTGTATACTTTATAGCTCATAAGTGAAATGGTGATAATTAAACAAACCATAATGAACAAAATAAAGCTCAAAAAAATATTTCAAAAAAAAAAGGAATGGCTATTAAAACTAATATCAACGAGGTTGATTACCTCACTGATGAAGTTTCTAAAATGAACATGTTTTTTTTGTTTCTGAAGTCAACCTAATTAAAAAATTCTGAGTTGTGGTGGGTTGATACTAGTGCGAAAAAACATATGTACCGAGACAAATGATGTTTCACTTATAAAGAATTGGATGAAGAAAACATATACATGAGAAACTCATCAACCTTCAAGGTATTAAGTTTTTGAAAGGTCATACTAAAGATGACCTCTAAAACGCTTCTTGGCCTCAATAATGTACTACATGTTGCTAACTAGAGAGAACTTAGTGTCTGGTTCATTGTTGAGTAACAATGACTTTAAGATGATTTTTTAGAGTGAGAGGAGCATCTCTGTGATGACTTATTTAAAATGAATGTAACGACCATTGTAACTAATGATAAAAATAATAAGATTGTCTCTTTTTCTTATTTACTTAAGCCTTGTGATGTGTGGCATGACAAGTTAGGTCATGTGGATTATAATTCTGTGTACAAGTTAATAAACCATTAATTATTATCAGAAATGGTTTTTAAGAAAAAAAAAACATAAGTGTGAAATTTAGGTAGAATAAAAAAATCATGAAACCTTATTTTTAAACAATTAAAAAAAAAATAGCAAACCTCGAGTATCAATGATTTAAAGTTTGTGCAAACTAGAGGTGGAAAAAAGTATTACATTACTTTTATAAATAATTGCACAAGGTCTTATACTTATTTGTTTGGAAGCAAAGATAAAGCTCTTATAATATTTAAACATTACAAGAATGATGTTAAAGATCAACTTGATAAGAAAATAAAGGTACTAAGAAGTAATAGAGGTGAAAAACACGAAGCATTATTTAGCGAATTCTATTCCTAAAATGATATTATCCATCAAATTACCACTCTTTATTCACCACAACAAAATAGCATTGCGGAACATAAATGATGAAAGCCATGTTGATAAGTTTGGATATACCTTAAAACTTGGAGGGGGGGGGGGGGGGCGATTCTAACTACCAATAATATACTTAAAAAAGTACCAGATAAAAAAGTTAGATAAGACACTGTATAAATTATGAAAAGGTAGAAGACCTTCCTACAAATACCTCAGAGTATGAGGGTGTCTTAAAAAGGTAATACCTGATCCCAAAAAGGTCAAGGTAGGACATAAGACTGTTCATTGTGTATTTATCAGATATGCATCAACAGTAGTTCATATCAATTTCTTATACACAAGTCATGTTTTGAGGATATTCATCTTAACACTATTATGGAATTAAAAAAAGCTACATTATTTGAAAATGTGTTTTCATGAAAGGAAACATAAGAAAATTATTCACTTAAGAGAACAATTAAGGAAAGCTTAAGTAATCATCATCAATCAGAAGATGATGAAGTTGAGTTTAGAAGGAGAAAACGAGCAAGAATACCAAAACATTTGGTTTTTATTTTCTTAACATTCTTGTTAAAAAACGAATCTCAAACCTACTCCAACACAATGTCCTATTCAAAAGCTTCATTTTGGAAGGAGGCAGTCAATAGTGAAATTGAATTCATTATAAATAATCATATATTAGAACTAGTAGATCTTCCTATTGGAAGTAAACCATTAGACTATAAATGCATCTTCAAAAGAAAGATGAAAGTCGGTGGTATTATTGATAAATAAAGCTTGACTTATTATTAAAGGTTTTAGACAACAAGAAGGTGTGAACTATTTTTAATATATATTCACTTGTGTCAATAATAACTTCCATACAAATGTTAATATCCATTGCAACTATTAACAAGTTTGAAATATATCAAACAAATGTAAAAACAACTCTCTTAAAGTTGCTACATTAATGAAATGTTTTACATGGAACAACCTGAGAGTTTTATTGGCGATAGATAAGAGAGGAAAGTCTGTAAGCTTGTCAAATGATTATATGGTTTGAAAACAAGCACCTAAACATTGACATGAAAAATTTGACAAGGTTATATTGTCAAATAAGTTTAAAATCAACGAAGTTGATAAATATATTTATGTGAAAAACACATATAAAGGTTATGTCATTGTATATCTTTATATAGATGATATGTTTTTTTTAGGCAGTAATGATCACATGACCAAGTCCATTAAGAAAATGTCAACTAAACAAGTTTGACATAAAAGACTTGGATGTTACAGATGTCATATAAGGAATACAAATTTTTAGGACATTTGATAGATTGATATTTTCCCCTTCTCTTTATTTAAAAAAAGTTAATGATAAATTTTCTAAAGATGACAATAGTGTTGTGAAAACACCAATGGACATAAGCGTCCATCTGTCCAAAAATAAAAGCGAGGGCATAAATTGATTAGAATATTCTTAGATAATTAGGAGTTTGATGTATGTTATGAACTGTACAATACCTAAACAAAACTTGATATTGCTTACTCGGTTAGCAACATAGTAAATTTACAAGTAATCCAAGTTTGGATAATTGAAAAACAATACATAGGGTACTCAAATATTTGAGGTACACCTTAGACTATGGGCTACGCTATACTGGTCACCCGGAAGTACTTGAATAGTATAGTTATGCCAATTGGATATTTGACACTAAGGATTTGAAATCCACTAGTGGATATGTCATCACACTTGGTGGAACAACTATGTCATAGAAATCCTCTAATAAATGTGTATCACAAGATACACGATGAAATCATAGTTTATTTCTCTTAATAAAGATGGAGACAAAGCTAGATGGTTTCAAAATTTCTTAGAAGATATTCCATGTTGGCTAAAACTAGAGCCAACTATTCGTGTCTATTATGACTGTTAATTAGCAATTAGAAGGGCACAAAGTGATTTGTATAATGATAAGTTTAGACATATACACTATAGATATAATATCATTAAATATTTACTCTCAAATAGATTATTTCAATCGACTATATAAAGTCAAAGGAAAATATCGTGGATTAGCGATGATAACCATACCTAGTTGATTGGAGATCCCAAGATCTGAGTTTAAATGGAAAGCTAAGTCATATAACATTCTTAGTAGCACTTAAAAATTATTATTTCATGTTTATTCCTATAATGAAATAAATGTTAGCTGCTATGTGATAAAGGATAGGCAATGTTCTTAATGATTTTTATATCTTGGTATACTAAGTGGAGTGTATTAGAAAGCTCTTAATGAAAGATTATTTATATGAGTGAAAAATATGGTTGTTTCTTTGAGAATTTCAATAAATGTTGAAATTCTTTAAAGCACTCATGAATCTAAGAGTTGTTCAGGGTTAAAATGAACACAACAGTGAGAAGAACCAAACGAGATATCTAGATAGAGAATTATGTGAATACTATTGTCTTGGTTTACATAAAAACTTGAATAGTTCAAGACATCGCGTTAGTAAATCAGATAGTATTTCACTAAAAAATATTTAAAGCCAAAAGCTATCTATCCTGATGTAGTTCTAATGTAATGATCTACCAAATCAATATCTGTCAACAAATATTTGGTAATTTTAAAACTAGTGAGATAATTTCTATTAATGTGGGGGATAGTTAAAATTTGTTTAAAGAATATGTTTAATAGGCATATTTGAGACCAAATTAAAAATGGAGTCCACTCTTTTTTAGAGTTAACAATTTGTTGAAATTTAATCTCCAATATATGCTCTTTAACATAGAATATTAACATGATTTAAACAAATTATAGGTGAATGAGAAATTGATCTAAAATAACCCTTGATTGACATGTTTTAGTAAAACCCAAAACTCTTTAAAGAACTCTATCCCATATTGAAAAGAAACAAAACTTGGAAGGTATATTGCAAACATCCTAGTTGTGCAAGTGAGGAGCAATAAAGCCTTAAGGATAAATGATTCATCCTTGACAACAACAAAATATTAATTACTTTAAAGTGCTCCAACAAGTACCCTTCTTTGTTTTAATTTAAGCATAATTATTTTTATTATTAATATGCATGCTAGGACTTTGATTTTATATCAATTACAAGTTTGAATATATGCTTAGTATGAATGCTAGTATTTTTTTTTTTATATTTATGTTGAAAGCATGTTTATCTTGAGTTTTATTTCTACATGTTTATAGATTTAAAATTGTATGCACTCTAGGCTTTTCTTGAACAACTTTTTATTTTATTTTATGATTTGTATGTTCTTGTTATGATAAACTAAACATCTTACTCACTAGTCTAATACATTTAAAACATTGGAAAACAAGAATTTCTATAATGATCAAAATTAGAATTGAAGATTACTAATTTTACCATGTTAGTACTATAAAAAATACTTAGATTTTATGCCATGGAAGACAAAGATTTTTTTTTTTGTCTCCAACCTATTCCAAGTTGAATTTATTTATTTATTTATTTTTAATATATTTTATATTACACCTATCCTTCTAAACATATTTATCCAACCATATTAAATATTTTAGGGTTGTTTATTGATTGAGATGGAACGAAGTGAATTCATAATTCCAATTACAACGAAAAAATGACTAAAAAGCTTCAATATATAAAAATATATTATTTAGCTCTTGTGTTATCATAATTTTAAAATAATTAAGGGTGCTTATAATAAAGTTAATTTAGTATAAAAAACTCTTTGTTTATCATCATCTCTCAATGTCAACGAAAAATATGCAATTAAGCATATCAAATTAAAGCTTATAATATAATCTTTTAATTGGTTTGAGTAAAAAAAAAAAAACATATTACAAGATTTTTGGTTAAAGACTTCTCTTTGACTTTCTCTCTCCTAAAGGCTGATTAATATTATAAAATAATTTATATTATACACATTTGACAACCGAGACTTGTTTTATACCGTTAATTTTTCAAACATGACATATCATTGTGATCGCTTAAATGCTTGTCCAGGTGGCTACTCCGTTAATCGTAACTACATTGCTTTTTATTAGTGTCTTTAAAGTAGCCAGCCATCCACACTTGTGAACAGTTCGATTCCAACTTGCTTTTCAATTACCAACTGCACAAGACTTTATATTTTATAATAAATTTCAGGATTGACATTGCCGACTACTTGAAGGTTTCACATTGCTGCGTTTAAGTATATTTTGCTTGAAAAATATATATTAAATTAGTGTTTTTTTTAATAATTTTAATATATTATTATAAAAATTTTAAAAAATTATTTTAATATATATTTTTAAAAATCTAAAACACAAATTCTTCAAAAAAAATCACTAATTATTCTCTAAATAAAAGCATACCACGTTGCTGGCTTTCCCACATCTTTACCTATTTACCTAGTATTTCTAAGCGAGTTCAGGTGTAAATTCATCTCCGTCATGATTCATATAAACAATGATGAATGTGACCTTTTTTTATATGTATATATTTTTTAATTTTTACTTGATTTTTAATTTATTTTCATAAACCCAATAAGATATAATTTATATTATTTTCTAATACACCTCTTTAAATAAAAGCCTTTGAAGCCTGAAACTTGCACAGACTCACACTACTTTATGCTTGGTTTTTATCAAATAAATGGAGATGATGAGATTCGAACTCATAACTGCTTGATCATCAAGGCTTTGATACCATGTCAAAGAACCAACTCAATCTAAAAGTTTAAACTGTTAGGTGATGTCTCAAAATATGATTTATATTATTCTATAACACAAATAAATATCCAACATTTGGTTTGTGCTTGGTTTGTCGAACATCTATTTTTGTTATTGAATAATTAAGTAAAAAGTAGTTTTCAAAAACAAATTTCTCACGCTCGGTGAAGTCCATCACCTAGATAATAAATTTAACGGGTTAAGCCACGAATCCTAGGTCGGTCTAATATATTGACATTTCAATATTAAAAAGGTCACTTTAATTTCTTTTTTTTTTTTAAAATAAAACCATGTTTTTTACATGTTGTTCAGGTTGTTTTTGAATTTGTTAAGTCGATTGAGTAATATCGAGTTAATTTCCATTTATTTAATTTTGAACTCTAGTTAAATAAAAAAAACAAGTTAAAAAAGTTTCACATTTTACCTATCAAACTAAATTTAATAACAATACTAAATAATTCATATATATATATATATATATATATATATATATATATATATATATAACGTACATGTGAACTATTCTAATCTAATATACCGGGGAACTAGAGTGTGCAGTTACTCAGACTTGGTTGACGGAGAACGAAAGTTGCCATTGACTTGGATAAAGTGGCGGCTAACAGATGCAAGGGACCTCTGAGTCCCCTCTTGATGAACTACTAAATAGCCCTTCTGTGTTATCTAATCTTGATCGTAGCTTCAAGGCGACATCGTGGCCCACATGTTTGGATAAAACTGTGGACACTAATCCTTGATTTGAGGCGAGACGGACAGGTTTGGCTTCTTTCCCTCTTGTTTTATCCCATTTCTTTACGTTTACCTGATCTTCTCAAAATCTTATTTATTTTAGGCCTTGGAGTGTGATTTAGTCCTTTTCCTCCCTTGAAGAGCACATGAAATGACTTCTTGCGAGTGTAATTCCTCCACTTGTGCGGTGGCAAAGGCTCTTGAACAAGAGGCCCACGCTTTCTAAGGGCGGGCTTTCGTGGGAATGTGGGGTGGCATCGGAAGGAGTTGCCACCCAAGAAACAAGCACCCCTTGTGGGGGACGTCGTAAAGTCCCTTTCATTGGGATGGTATCCCTTTATTCCATAATTCATGTAGGTTTTACAAATTATATTGCACCTCCATAAATTACTTGGATTCTGTCTCTACATATAACTGTCCATGGCGAGGGAATATCTTTCGCCCCCCCACCCCACCTGGCAACTTCCACTTCTAGAAGAATGCTTCTTTTGCGTACATGTTTTAAAAGAAAATCGGTTTTACGATCAATATATAAATTTAATTTATTTATTAGTGAGAAATAATAGATTTGGATATACTCAATCCATATTAATATTTTTTATATTACTATGACAATATAAGAAAACAACAAAAAGTTACATCCTAACAATAACTATCACATATTATAATAATTTATCCTTATAAATACTATTTCCATAACAAACAATAAAAAACATGATTCTTAGATTATAGGTTTTTTATTATAGATATAGGAGCCGAACATATGTGGCACCAAATCATTAATTTAGTGTTAAAAATCAAAACATGAAAACTAATTAAAAACTTCCGATTTGGTTCCATTTTGATTTTATAAGACTAAAATCGATAGACCTCAACCGAATCGGTTCAGATTAAAAAAAATATTAAAAATAAAAAAATGCTTTCTATTCTAACCCAGTTACCCTAGCAGCCACCCCCTCGCTCACAGACACGCCACTCCTCAATCCTCACAACCTCTTACAATAACACTCACAAGTCCACACCCAATTCTTCATTCTTCATTCTATAATCTTCATCAATCATAACCATATCTAGCAAACCAACTACCCCCCACCTAAGCTCCCATATGCCACACTCAACCTTTCAATCTTCATTCTTCAATTTGCATCTCCATATCTAACATCCCAATTAGTATCATTTTGTTTCTTTGTATTGTGTCTGTCAGACTCGGTACAAATGATTTAACTTCTGATTGTGTGTTGTACAAGTTGATTTTACAGCACCCCCAGGCCTCAGCAGCAGTTTATCCAAGCACCCTTCTGCAGTTTTTTGTAGTAAGATTTCTCTCTTTGTTATTTTTTCTTTAACATATGTTTTTGATTTCTCGATGTTTTTGAATTTTGTTAAATCAATATGTGCTTGTTGTAAAAAACCAATATCAAATTTCCTTTGATTTCACAAACAATAAAGAATTAACTATCACATGGTTTATGATGAGTCATCACTCTAGAAATCTAAGCCTTTAGCTCAACCAATCTTCCCCTATTGTTAATTTTAACCATGGATATTTGATAAAAAAAAGTTATAAAATATGATTATTAACAAGCTTGCTTCTTCTATTTTATTTTTTTTTCTTTGGTATATAAGGACTATCACCATGACTTGGAAAATAAAACCTTGAGTTATAGAGCTTTTTCCAGCATGATCATTATTTTTCTAAAAAAAATAAATAAAAAATTCAATGTGCATTGATACATAAAACTAAACTTTCCTTTTTTTTTTTTGAAATTTTTATTTAGTGAGTTTTTCATTATTCATTATCATTATTTCTTTTTTCCTTTAGCTAAACTTTCCCTTTTTTTTTTGAAATTTTTATTTAGTGAGTTTTTCATTATTCATTATCATTATTTCTTTTTTCCTTTAGCAAATGGGTGTATTTTCTATTAATTTGATGTTGGAGTAATTAGAAGGCCCTTGACTTGTTTACGTCAAGGTGTTCAACTTTTTAAGCTAGACATATCAATGTCGTCATGATTTTGTTTTTATGTAATATTAAAATAATAGCTTAGTTGATAAACTATAAGATAACTAATAGTTAATTGATTATTTAATGAGTCCATATGTTTTTTTTTTTAATATGATTTGAAATCAATCTATAATGTTTTCTTCTAGCTATTTTACATTACTAGCTTCTTTTCAAAGCTTGTCTACAATAATGGGTGACGACAATCCAAAGAGTATGTATGTGTAGTAGTTAGTAACTTCAATTATTATTTTTTGAATGGTAGTACCTTTAAATCTCATATAAATTATGATTATTAACATGTTTTCATTTGATAATTACATATGGAAAACCTTCAAAATCAAAATGCTTCATCGACTCTCACTACCTGAACATCAACCAATGTCCCAACTTCAAACACTAACCCAACATCAACCACTACAGGATCCACCATGGATAATAAAGGTAAACAACCTCAAGTCCCTAAATTAAGGAGAATAAATGTTGATGAGAGAAAAAAGTCATAAATTTGGAATCATTTTACAAAACTTGATGGTGATCCTAAAACCTCTAGAATTAAGTGTAATTATTGTGGAAAAAATTATGCATGTCATACTATTCTTAATAGAACAAGTAATTTGTGGAGTTATTTAAAAGTATGCAAAAAGTTTCCTTTTGTGGTTGATAAAAAGCAAAAAGTTTTGGTATTAAAACTTAAGAAAGAGGAGGGTGAATCTGGAGATCAAAATGTGGGCACTCTTAAGGCAATAGGTTATAATTATGATGAATGTAGACACTCACTAGCAAAAATGGTTATAATTGATGAGTTGCCTTTTAATTTTTCCTTTTTGTTTCACTGTTATGAGAGATTGTTTGAAACTTTATGTTGAAGAAAAGGAAAGATTAAGAATAACTCTTAGGGGTCAACAATTATGCTTAACAATAGATACATGAACATTAATCTAAAACATTAACTATATGTTCTTAACGGCTTATTGAATTGATAATGAGTGCAATTTGCATTAAAAAAATCTCAATTTTTGTAAAGTTTCCAATCATATGGGTGAGACAATTGGTTAAGTTATTGAGAATTGTTTGTTAGAGTAGGGGATTGATAAAATTTTGAATATTACAGTAGATAATGCAAGCTCTAATAATGTGACTATTTTATATTTGAAGAATGCGATGAAAGATTGACCAACTAATATATTATTAGGTATAAACAGAATGTTAATGCTATTGATGACATGGTGGTAGATGTTAACACTTTAGCTCGATTCAAAAGGTATTTGCAAGAGGAAGATAATGTGAAAAATAGAAATGAGATTGAGACATATTTGGTTGATGGTTGTGAGGATCTTAATGATGATAAGTTAGATATTTTGGGTTTGTGGAAGAGTAATGTTTTAAAATATAAGATACTTTCGAAGGTTGCATAACATGTTGTAGTTATTTCTATATCTACAGTGGCTTCTGTATCAGCCTTTAGCACAAACGGTCATATACTTGACCAATTTCAAAGTTCTCTATCTCTAGCAATAGTTCAAATACTTATTTATTGTCAAAATTGGTTGCATCATATATTAATTTTAAACGACATTAAAACCTTAATGAATGATATTGAAACCTATCAAAACTTTGAATTAGATAATTTTTATCATAAACTTACACATTTTATTTTATGATTTATTAATTAATGCATTTTCAATCTAACATGTCTAATTTTTTATTTTGTAGAATTTGGTGGGAAGTTACATCTAGCAATAGATGATAATTACTTAAAAAACCGAGGCATTTATTGAAAACGTATGGTAAAAATACTACTACTTTATTTTTATATCTTCTAATATAATTTATCATGTTACAATTCTAGATTTTTAATTCTAAGTTATGATGTCAATAGTATTAAGGAATTAAAATGAAATGTTTTTGATGTGCTTCTTGATTGAGATGTGTGCACAATGAAGAATTTTTTTTTGGCTTGGAGTGTTTTAGTACAATATTATTTTTTGTTTTTTTAAAGTCTTTTGAAGGCAATGTTTTGTAATTTGAATTTGAATTTGTTGATGTGTGTTATTTAAACTCACTCAAACAAAACATAAGAAAAATATTAGGAAGACAAAAAAAAAAAATTTTGAAAATAAGATTAGCACTAACAATTTAATATAAATGAATATTATGTGGAAAAAAAACTTAATAAACACAAGATTGACACTAACAATTTAATACAAAAAAATATTCATTGGCAAAAACAATTATATATACTTTGGAATCTTACAAGAAAATTAGACAATATTAACATTAATTACAAGTCCATCAGAAAACCCATTAGAAAGTAAAAAAAAAAAAACCAGAATAATTAATATAGGTTTTTTCAGTTTTTTAATATAAAAATTAAATTGAATTGAAACTAGTTAATTAAACCGGTTTTAGTTTAAATTTATTTTTTTAAAATTTAATTTAATTTATAGATAAAAATATAAAAAATGATCATCCTTACTTTTTAGTGTTCGGTTTGAAGTTCCAGAAAACTCATTTTTTCATATCAACAAAATAGCAATCCAAGGAATTGAACCCTTTGTCTGTCGGCGAACAAAATAGCTAGGTGTCCTATACATTGCAAACATGTTAAAATAATTATATATAGAAAAGTATTTGGTTCAAGAGAAAAAGGTAAACATCCAGCATCCAGTAGACTTCCTTTTAAGTTACAACAAAGCAAAGTGACAAAAAGCTGGAGTAAAACAACTGTAGCCACACCAATCTTTTTTTTAATAATAAATTAAATATATTGTATATACTTATACCAAAAAAACGGGGAACAAGAAGTTACAAGAGACTTGGTTAGACACCACTTAGGTTCAAATTCCAGCATTTTCAACAGTCCAGTGGTGGGTTGCCATACTTGGTTACTCTTTGGGTTGGATTACTAGATCTAACAATTTTTTTTTTTGATATCTCATAAATTAGAAGTTTTAAATTGCTTTATAAAATACAATAACCTTGTTGAGAATTAATTAGACATGAAAATAAAAATCTTAAAAATTATTCGATGACATGAGTATTTATCTTATCAGTTTTAGAGAATTATATGTTTAAAGAAGAATAAAATGAGAATTTACCATTCCTTAAATACCATAACAAAATGGAGTTGTGGGAAAAAAAATAGAATTCTACTTGAAATGGTTAGGTTAATGATTACATAAGCAAATTTTCCTATCACATATTGAGGTGATGCATTATTAACTCCCATGTATGAACTTAATTGTGTACCCTGTAAGTCAGTTACAATTACACCATATGAATTATTGGACAAAACATAACTTGGTTTGAGTGTTTTAAAACCTTAGGACTCTATTACTTATGTTGATGATTCTTCTCATAAATATGAAAAACTATATCAAAGAGGGAAGAAATGTATACGTATAAGATATTCTAAACACTTAAGAGGACATGTGCGGATAGTGAGCAAGAAAGTAGACATATAACTAAATTTGAATAACAAGATGTCACATTCTTAGATAAGGAAAAGTAGGTTAAGATCTATCTCTTTATGAAACTCAGGACCATTATACTCTTGCTATACAAATAAAAATGGGCTCACTTCCACGTGGGAAGATTTGGAGGAAGATGACTTAGTTTTAACTGAAACTTAATTGCTACCCATGGTGAATCCATCTATGATTGCTGGTCCGAATGGGAGTAACATTTCCATTGATTTATCAATGAATAAATCTTAGCTATGATGAACTGGTCACCATAGCATTCCTTTTGTTGTTGTTTTGAGATCGAAGGGGAAACACTTATTGTGACTCCATAAGATGAAGAGGAGCCAAGAAATATAAATGAAGCTCTTATATGCCCTGCTAAGAAAAAATGGATTAAGATTATGACAAAAGAGTTTGAATCTATAAAATTAAACCAAGTTTGATAATTGGTTAATTTACTAAAAGAACATAAAGTCATTAGGAGCAAGTGGATTCTTAAAATAAAATGAAAAACTAATGAAAGTATCAAAAACCACCAGGCTTGATTAGTGGCTAAAGGATACACACAACAAGAAGGAATTGACTATGAGGAGATATTTTTATATGTTGTGAGATTTGCCTCAATAAGATTGATTCTAGCTACAACAGCTATCCTGGATGTTGAATTACATCAAATAAATGTAAAGACTGCATTTCTTAATGAAGAATTAGATGAAAAAAATCTATACAAAATAACCTATATGTTTCATCAAGGAAAGCTAAGAACACAAATTGTGTAGATTTTTAAAGTCAATTTATGGTCTAAACTAATCTTTAAGACAATGGTATATTTAGTTTAATAATGTTATTAATGCCTAATTACATAAGTTTTAAGATATACGTACATGTTTGTATTTACTATACACGTTAAAAATAAATTATTAGAAATATATTAGACATATAAAATGTTGGCTGATTAATACTTGAAAATGCATTCTCATTAAGGCTTTATATCATCATATTGCACTAAAGTATCATTAAATTCCCTAACTAAAGCATGTTTTATAATAACAAGTCTGATAATATAATATATCTTTAATTTATGGCAAATGCTTGTTTTTAATACAGGTATATCTCACAATTCAAAGGATTGATTGATGTGATTAACTATTGAAAGTGAAGAGACAAAAAGAGGACTAGGCTAAGAGAAGAGATGCTGGTTCAATTCCAAACTGGAACACTATTCGGTTATTGGATCATAACTGGAGTTGTAGACTTTGGATTTAGGTCTGCTTTATATGGATGGAAAGCTAAGATATACACCTAAAACTTTCATCGGAGTCTAAGACTCAATTCTACCATTGTCAAGTTCAAATCTTAGCAACAACAGAGAAGTCGGAATATGTCATGCAGCTCAGACACTGTTTGGTTTTTAGTTCATATCTTGGGTTCTAAAAGTTCAAATGAGGTCTATTTTTCTTTGTTGGAAAGCTAAGACAATTGCCCACAACTTTTATTGTTAAAGGGGCTCTAATTCTGATGTTAGTAATGATGTTTTGGCCAGCCAACAATATCAATAACCAGCAGCCAACAATGTCAAAAACCAGCCACCAAATCAATGGTTGGCCACCAACTATATTCTTAGTCAACCAATCAATAGTTTTTAATCTTAGCCTATAAAAGGAGGCATTTGCCATGTATTTAATCATCTTGGTTTTCAAGATCATCTTCTTGCTTTCTCTCTTTGTAATGTTCAAGTTTTCTTTCATGCTATATTAATCTCTTGTTTATGCCTTTTCATTTCCTTTCCTATACTTAGTTAACTTATATCATGCTTATGTTCTTATATTGTTTATTTATGTTTTTTTTCTTCATTATATTTAGCTAAGTTAGTTATGTCAAGGTGAAAAGGTTTCACTAATGGTGTTAGAATATGTATAATATAAACTCAACATGAACTTTAATGTTTATATCCAAGAAAGATTGTTATTAACATGTTTTATCTTTTTATCTTACTAATTCTTAATACCTTGCTTATTAAATGGTTAATCTAGATTTGTGTTATATCACACTTGGTACAATAAATGCTTGATCCTTCATAGTCTTTGGCCGACATCGTTATTATGATAGGAACTTGATTTGTTGTTAACATAAGTTAACATCATGAATACCTGAAAATATTTACAAGTATGGTGTTACTTAGATAAGATGATTAATATGATCATGTTCATAATTTATAATGAGCTAATAATGATAAATCATCCGATTAGAACCTTCTTTGTGTGTGGTTTCCAATTGAGTAATAAAAAGAGTTTATATTATATGTATTTGAAATACCATTAGTGGATCCTCTAACATTGACATCTGTTTTATCATTGTTTACATCAATATTACATCTCAAAGTTCTCTTCAACATCAATATCATTTTATTATTTGTAATTTATATAATTCACCTCTCTGTGGTTCGATCCCGATTTTGCCAGGTTATTACTTTGACACTCCTGCACTTGGGATAAGATATCAACTCTTTGACCGTGTCAAGTTTTTGGCGCCGCTGCGAGGGAGGTAAGTATTGTATAAATTATATATTTCTTTTATTTTCTTTTGTTTTGACTTTTATTTGTTTTTCTAATTTTTGTTTCTTTTTCCTTTTTTTTTTGCATGAGAGTTTGGACACGTACTATAACATCCCCCATTTCTGGGATAAAACCACAATCTCATGTCAATAGAAAAACAGAGTAGTTAATTTTTTTTTATATACATATTCACGGTCTTCGTGTTAACATCTACCGGAAATTTTGACAGAGTCCCCCCTATTCCGGAAGGTCCCAATTTACCGACATGTAACCTGTTTACCCTTCTAACAGTTTGCATCTCATAACTTAATTCCCGACCCAATCAACCTGGGTTTCAATTCCACAATTATACTCACACCTATCAACCATAATATTTATGATATGCATGATATAACAAAAATATCATTATGGATGGATAATTTAAATAAATATAAATTCATAGACATGAAATATGGTTATATAAACTACAACGTTAAATTCATCCAATCAAGTTTAAACATTTATTATACAAATTAAGTTATACAACCATTTTCATGTTTACAAAATACAAGGGTATACTCCCTAGAACCTAGACTTCAAAAAGGAAACATAAGCTAGGATCTACTCCTGTCGTGCATGCGATGATCCTGAAACAAAATACATATTATTACGAGGTAAATATTTCCATAAATATAACAATATGAATATCTAATAATTTCAACAGGGCAACATGCATTCATATTTCATTTACTTCTCCCTTCTAGTTTTTTATTTATTTAAAATCTCTTCCTTATTCAACTATTGATAATCGTTCCCTCTACCACTATCAACCTTCATTCCAGACATCAACGTGATTACTTTTGCTTATCACATTCCCGATACCAATTTCACTGGTATCGTCATCACCACCCCATAGGAGTCGATACAAGGCGATCCCTTTACCCGGAATCCTAACATACACTGAATGTATGCTGGCCATTCCATGGTGATCCCCTTACCCGGGATCCTAACATACACTGAATGTATGTTAGCCAATACGTAGAGATCCCCTTACCCGGGATCCTAACATACACTAAATGTATGTTAGTCCATTCGTGACGATCCCCTTACCCGGGATCTTAACATACACTAAATGTATGCTAGCCAATATAGGGTGATCCCCTTACCCGGGACCCTAACATACACTCAATGTATGCTAGACAATACATGGTGATCCCCTTACCCGGGATCCTAACGTACACTTAATGTATGCTAGTTTATGCCTCAAATCACACTTCTTATATTTTCCTTTTTCAGTGATAATTTCATCACTTGGCAATTCACATAACAACTTTTCACCTTGAATACACATACATTCAGTAATTCACATTTCACATCAAAATATATTAAATCATGGAATTTAATTAGGAAGCATAGGTGTGAATCACCTACCTGCAATAGAAGCTCTACTCGTGCTTCCCTGCTGCTGCTGTTGCACCACGTCTGTGGTCCCTCCTGCAAATCACAGGTTTATCTCATAAATTTTACTCACTCAAGGATATGTTTTATAATAACCATATCAACAACCAATAAGTCTTTCTTTCAGTCATTTCTTAGTACTTTATGTTTTTCTCATTTCACTCATTATTACTGTCGTTCTTTGTCCAATCCTAGTTATCATTCCTTTCTTTATATTTGGACTTTCACTGTCCAACTGTTACTGCTTCGTCTTTGAACTATTACTGTCTGACCTCTCCTCAGATTTTTAACTATATCTGGAGTTATAGAACTCCGATTTAAGCGAAATTTATGGCATTGGAAAGGTAAGACATGAGGCTACAAGTTCTATGTTTTGAGAAGAACCCAGTTCTGCCTCTAAGGTAGTCAAAATTGCTCATTCACAGACGCTTGGACTGTTACTGTCCAACTATTACTGTCCATTTTTGAACTGTTACTGTCTGACCTCTCCTCAGATTTTTAACTATATCTGGAGTTATAGAACTCCGATTCAAGTGAAATTTATGGCATTGGAAAGGTAAGACATGAGGCTACAAGTTCTATGTTTTGGGAAGAACCCAGTTCTACCTCTAAGGTAGTAAAAATTGCTCATTAACAGACACTTGGACTGTTACTGTCCAACTGTTACTGTCCATTTTTGAACTGTTACTATCTGACCTCTCCTCATATTTTTAACTATATCTGGAGTTATAGAACTCCAATTCAAGTGAAATTTATGGCGTTGGAAAGGTAAGACATAAGGCTACAAGTTCTATGTTTTGGGAAGAACCCAGTTCTGCCTCTAAGGTAGTCAAAATTGCTCATTAATAGACACTTGGACTGTTACTGTCCAATTGTTACTGTCCATTTTTTGAACTGTTACTGTCTGACCTCTCCTTAGATTTGTAACTATATCTGGAGTTATAGAACTCTGATTTAAGTGAAATTTATGGCATTGGAAAGGTAAGACATGAGGCTACAAGTTCTATGTTTTGGGAAGAACCCAGTTATGCCTCTAAGGTAGTCAAAATTTCTCATTAACAGACGCTTGGACTGTTACTGTCCAACTGTTACTGTCCATTTTTGAACTGTTACTGTCTGACCTCTCCTCAAATGTTTAACTATATCTGGAGTTATAGAACTCCGATTCAAGTGCAATTTATGGCGTTGGAAAGGTAAGACATAAGGCTACAAGTTCTATGTTTTGGGAAGAACCCAGTTCTGCCTCTAAGGTAGTCAAAATTGCTCATTAACAGACACTTGGACTGTTACTGTCCAACTGTTACTGTCCATTTTTGAACTGTTACTATCTGACCTCTCCTCAGATTTTTAACTATATCTGGAGTTATAGAACTCCAATTCAAGTGAAATTTATGGCGTTGGAAAGGTAAGACATAAGGCTACAAGTTCTATGTTTTGGGAAGAACCTAGTTCTGCCTCTAAGGTAGTCAAAATTGCTCATTAACAGACACTTGGACTGTTACTGTCCAACTGTTACTGTCCATTTTTTGAACTGTTACTGTCTGACCTCTCCTTAGATTTGTAACTATATCTGGAGTTATAGAACTCCGATTCAAGTGAAATTTATGGCGTTGGAAAGGTAAGACATGAGGCTACAAGTTCTATGTTTTGGGAAGAACCCAGTTATACCTCTAAGGTAGTCAAAAGTTCTCATTAATAGACGCTTGGACTGTTACTGTCCAACTGTTACTGTCCATTTTTGAACTGTTACTGTCTGACCTCTCCTTAAATGTTTAACTATATCTGGAGTTATAGAACTCCGATTCAAGTGAAATTTATGGCGTTGGAAAGGTAAGACATGAGGCTACAAGTTCTATGTTTTGGGAAGAACCCAGTTCTATCTCTAAGGTAGTCAAAATCGCTCATAAAGAAATGCTTGGACTGTTACTGTCCAACTGTTACTGTCCATTTTTGAACTGTTACTGTCTGACCTCTCCTCAGATTTTTAACTATATCTGGAGTTATAGAACTCCGATTCAAGTGAAATTTATGGCGTTGGAAAGGTAAGACATGAGGCTATAAGTTCTATGTTTTGGGAAGAACCCAGTTCTGCCTCTAAGGTAATCAAAATCACTCATTAACAGATGCTTAGACTGTTATTGTCCAACTATTACTGTCTTATTTTTGAACTGTTATTGTCTAGATATTGAACTGTTACTGGCTCATTTTTTTTAAACTGTTACTGTCTAGACATTGAACTATTACTGTCTTGAACTATTACTGTCAAGATATTGAACTGTTACTGTCTAGACATTGAACTGTTACTGTCCGACCTCTCTTCAGATTTTTAACTATCTAGAGTTATAGAACTCCGTTGCAAGCAAGATTGGTCTCGTTGGAAAACTAAGAGATGGGGTTACAAGTCCCTGAGGAAGGAGAACCCAGTTCTGCCCCTAAGATAGTCATAATTGTTCATCAAAAATCAGACTTACTGCTCTACAGGGTCTGTCATGACCCAGTCTCGGTTGATAACCCATAACTGGAGTTCTACAGCTCTAAATTGAGCAAGACCAATTTCCTTAGTTAGCTAACATCCAAAACTATAATTTCTATGAAGGACACTGGTTCTCCCTCATCCTCCTATCCGAAATCTTACTGAAAGTCAGGAGACGAGTCTGTCCAGATTCGTCACCCCCCTTCCCTTCACACATAAATTTCCCAAACTATATTTTCTGGGTAAATTATCATGGTTTCACGTCCCCAAATCACATTCCACACATGAATTAACTTAATTTTTACAACAAATACTTTTCCCCCAAATTTAAGTCTAAGAACCCTAATCTATAATTCACATCAAGGCATCAATTCCTTATCGAATTTAAAATGACTTATAAGATCATGTTTAGAACACCTTACCCGGTACGAATTAAGGTTTTGATCTTCAACCAGTTGAAGATTTTCAACTTCCTCCTTTCTTATCTAATGATAGCCAGCCCTCCATCTTCTCTTCTTGTTCAATTTCCTTGTTCATCACTTGCCCACAAGTGTTTATTCCATCTATAAACCCTTAATCTTGGATGGGTTCTTGAAATTTTGGTGTTTCTCTCTTGATTTGTAGAAATAGATACCAAAACTCCCTCTCTTCTTTCTTCATGATAGTTGCAGATCTATTTTTGATAAGAAGAGTAGTATTTATGCTCTATAATTATTCTTATTTGCATTTAGACCCCATTTTCTTTAAATGTATTCGTTTTGCCCCCACTTATTTTTAGTTTATCTTATTTTCTTTAATTTAATCCAACCCTCAACATTTTCGGGTTGATTTATATTGTCTCGAAATATTTCATCCATAAACTTATATCCAAAAATTTCTAAATTCCCGTTTTTATTTAACCATATGCATGAATTTCTTCACTTTTATTTCTCATGTAGTTAGTTTGCAATCTAAGCAACCTTTATTTTTCCCTGGGGTTTACACGTACATTAAGTGGTAGACTTTCTAGGAAATCCTCATCTTCTTCAGAAAACATGGCCGACGAAGATAACCAGTCAATTCATAATGAGAATAATGAGAATAATTGTGTGAGAATATTAAGAGACTACATGAATCCAACAAGAACAAGTGCACGATCATGTATAGTTTTTCCTCCTGATGCATCTCATTTTAATTTTAAGCCCGATATTATTCAACTTTTACCCACTTTTCATGGTTTAGAATTAGAAAATCTATACTTGCATTTAAGAGAATTTGAAGTTTGTAACACCTATAATGACTTAAATTGTAGCATGAACACCATCAGATTAAAGCTTTTTCCTTTTTCATTAAAAGATAAAGCTAAAACATGGCTACAAAATATTAGGTCAGGATCCATTCGTGCTTGGGATGAAATCCAACAAAATTTTTTAAAGAAGTTTTTTCCGTCTCACAGAACAAACTCTTTCAAAAGACAAATCACCAATTTCACTCAAAAATCAGGAGAAACATTTTACAAGTGTTGCGATAGATATAAAGACTTGCTTAATACCTGTCCTCATCATGGTTTTAAAACATGGAGATTGGTTTCACAATTTTATAAAGGGTGGAATTGATGTGCAATGGAACTTTTAAAAACAAAGACCCTGATGAAGCAATGTAGTACCTAGACTTGCTAGCTGAAAATGCTCAAAATTAGGACACCACAAGTACGTGTGAGGCACCAGGTAAAACTCAACCTCATACATCTAATGGAGGCATATACAACCTTAGGGAAGATCATGACCTCCAAGCCAAATTTGCATCTTTAGCTAGAAAAGTTGAGGCACTAGAATTAAAAAAGAATGGTCAATTCAAATCTGTTCAAGAAATTATGTGTCAAATTTGTGAAACTAATGAACACTAAACCAATGATTGTCCAACTTTGCCTTCTTTTAATCAACACTAAATCTTGAGGACACTTTATATACATTCATTGAAAAGCAAGAGACAATCAACACTGAACTTACTCAAAGAATGATAGATTTTAAAGATACTCTTGTAAAATTCACATCTGCTCTAAGTTTTCAGGAGAAAGGTAAGTTCTCATCTCAACCACAGCAAAATCCCAAAGGGCAATACAATTCAAGTGCAAGTAGCTCCGGAAGCCAACACGTGGATCAAGTCAATTAGTTATTACTCTCCACGGTGGTAAGGTTATTAAAAAACCAATTCTTGAACCTTGTGAGAAAGATGATGAGTCAATCTCTGAGGGTAAGGAAGGGGTTAAACCTGAACATTGTAAAGAAAAGATTGATTCCCTACCAATACTTCTATTTTCTCATGCCATGGCTAAACAAAGGGAAGTCAATCACGATTCTAAAATCTTTGAAACTTTCAAACAGGAAGAAATCGAGGACAAGAAAGGCATCGAAAATGTTGTTGTGGATCACTTGTCAAAATTGACAATAGATTCGATGTCTGACATTACACCAATTGATGAATACTTTCCTGATCAATCTTCACTTTCTGTTGCTTCAATACCTTAGTCTACTAATATTGACAATTTTCTTGCTTCAGGATTTTTACCAGCTTATTTGGATACCCAAGACAAAAGAAAGTTTTTGAGCGACGTGCAGAACATTTATTTGGATGACCCTTATTCAAATATTGTCCTAATCAAATATTTCAAAGATGCATTCCTGATAATAAGGTAAGTAATGTCATTAAACTTTGTCATTCTGAGGCATGTGGGGGTCATTTCTCGTCAAAGAAGACAACTGTAAAAATCTTACAAAGTGGATTTTATTGACTCACCATGTTCAAAGACACATATGCATTCTGCAAAACCTGTGAAAATTATCAAAACGTGAGATTTATTTCGAAGCATAAAGAGTCTTTAGATAATCTTCTATTGACTCTTAAGTCTCATCATAGTGGAGATATGCATCGTGCAATTCATGATTTATAGCCCCATTTTCATAAAGAACATGATCGACATAGTCTTGGGAATCTGACTAAAAAAAACCCTGTTTGCTAGTTTTTAAGAAAACTAGATGGGAAGCCTATCCCCGACCCATAGAGGGCGTTTAAGCTGTTCTTGGACGTAAAACCAAGGAAAGATGTGAGCCACAATCACAACTATTTGTACATACACATGTTTTAAAAAAATAAAAAAAGAAAAAGAAAGAAAGAGAGAGAGTGACACTCCAGCTAGCCTACATATAAGTGGTATGATTGTATTTTCAATTTCTCATCTATTAACTTAGTTAAACATTAAGAAGGGGTGATTTTAAGGTGCTGAGTGCTTTGGAGGAAAAATTTTAAGTTAGGGTTTGAAGAGGGAGGAGAAGAAAACTTGATTTTTCTTGCATTCTTTCCTTGAATCCTTATCAAAGTGAGGTAAATAACATGCTTCAATTGATTAATTTATCTAATTTTATGTTTGATGAAAGATTATGCAAAATTATGATTATGTGAAGTTGTGGATGTATGTTATAAATTATGGAAATAATGCAAATTATGATTTAGTCATGTTAGAAAGCATGAATTATGGTTCGGTAAGTGTTTAATTTTAAATAAAAGAAACAAACCCCCCCCCCCCCCCCATTTTAATTGAATTTTTAGCCAAAAGAGGAATAATTTAGGGGATTTGAGGTTTTAATCCAATTATTGGGAAAATGTGGGAAGAAATAGGTTTATAAGTGTTATTATATGAAGGGAGTAAGAATTTTTCAAAGAAAAAAGAAAAATCTTCACTTTCTTCCCTAGTTTATTTTCAACTAAAAGGAGAATAAAATTAGACAATGGAGTTTAATAATAATATTATAGAGAAATGTTGCCAAATTGAAGATAATTGATGTTTATAGGTTAAATTGCATAAGGATTTTTGTGAAAAAATAAATGTGTAATTGGTATCAGAATTTTACCGGTTCAAATGAATGAACAATGACAAAGTAAATTGTGTTGATGCAGAGGAGGCCGCAGGATCTAATTAGCAACAAGGAACCTCTTCACGCACACAGACACCAGGTAGGTGTTCGACACCTTGGAGTAGTTAAATAGTTTAATCTTTATTATTGTAGAAGAAATCTTGTAGATTGTAATTTTTAGTGTAAAGAAAAAAGGAAAGAAAGAGAAGAATGGGAGACAAAAATAATGCACTGTTGAATGGGCAAGCCATGAAAAAATTATTTCTTGGTTACTAGAAATAATGCCCTGTTGAATGGACAAGCCATGGAAAATTATTTCCTGGTTTGAGAAAATTATTTCCTGGCTACTGGCCTGTTTAAATGACTATGTTAAGAAAATTAACTTACGAGTTAATAGGATATCCACTTGGTGCAATATAGATTAATTGTAAAATTTTGATTTGAGATTAAATATACAGGTTTGTGGGAGACACTCTTGTTAACTTTCAATAGATTTATTCTTTGTGTCTAGAAAAGAATATATGAAATGATAAATTACAAAAAGAAAAGGGATAATTTATTCAATGATGTGAAAATTACCTTATGTACATGAATAGTTATTCCTTATTCAATTACTGGTTGAAATGTATAATTTTAATCATGTTTAATGTGATTATGTTTTAGATACGTCGCACCCTTGAATTGAAAAGTAGATGCTTGGATAATAAATTTTGCTATGTGATTAATGTAATTGGAAGAACTAATATTTTGTTGTAATACGCTTTTATAACTAAGAATTGTAATGTTTAACTTAATATCTTGTGTATGATGTAATTTATGATGTCGATGTTATTAAGTTGAGTTATGGTTGGTGATATATATATTTTGAGCACAAATAGTTTTTTTTTTATATCAAAAAAGATGATGCATGTTATGAATTTATTAACTTTTAATAAATCATTCTATAGAAAATATGATGCAACCATATTATTCGATAGTTTCACCCACATTTAACTAGTATTTTGCCTATGTTTTATATATAAAATACCTTGATATTCTTTGTTTTATATTTTGAAGGCACTTTTGGATGAAAGATGCAAAAAGGAGTAAATTGAAGATAATTGACAAATTTGACCTTCAGTCGATGTTTTGTGCAGAGCGTGAGCTCTAGAGGTTGAAATGAAGTGATTCCAGTGGCATTAAAAATCTAACATCCATACCTTTCTGGATATCTAAGGGAAGAAAATGAAATAAGGAAGAGCATGGAAATCGCAGGCTTCAAAGTCAAATCTCGCAATCTGCTAGTGTTGACCTTTGGCCATTCAGACTTGAATATCTGGAGCTATAGAAGTCCAATTGATTCAAAATCAATTGTTTTGGATTCCTAACTCAAAGGTCTATAAACGCTCCAAATTTCAGCCAAAAATGATTTCATATGAAGGAGATATGATTTTTCAAAGATGACAACTGAATTCTGCCAGCAAACAGGTTTCGTGAAGAAACGAGTTCAAATTACATTTCGAAGCATCTAAACCAATATCCAAGTTTTTATTTCAGAAATTTAGCTCCTCTAAGTCAAAGCTTCAAGATTTCATGCAAGGCTATTTCTCTTTTTTTAGGAAAATAGTTATTGAAGTACTTAAATATAAACAATGTGCTTAAGGGAGGACTATTTTGTAAAATAGAGACCAGGGTTTCCTGGGATAAAAAAAGAATGAGAGAAGAGAAGGGGGCACCCAGCCAAGAGAAGAAAAATGCCCCCCTCTTCTAAGAAACTTGAAATTATGCATTCATCCTTCTTTTTTATGAGTTGTTCAACAAACATGCAAGGCTAAACTTTTTTTCTTGGTTGCAAGGACACAGAAACCTTCGGATTTCAAGAACTGTGAGATTTATTTTATCTTTTCTTTTCAGTTTATATGATGAATATGTTTGTTCTCTTATGCTTATTTTTTCTATGATTGTTTATTTTAATTGCTAGAGCGGACTCTAAGTTATTATTGTAGACAATCTATTGCTAAGTTTGATATCAAAACCGGAGTTGTGGTATATGAACTTGTGAAGCAACTAAGTTAATAAGTGTGGCGGATCTACGTTATTAATCTTAGGGAGAACATTCAATCAAATCAAACATAGACTGCAGACAGTTATGTTTTCTTGATTAATCAACTTATCTAGTTCTTAAGGCTTCCATTGAATTAAATTACTAGTGCAGACACTGTGGTTGTTTGATAGTTAGGGTTAGTTATACGACAGATCTGTTAATTAACCAATGTTAAGAAGAGATAAATATTCAGAATATAAATTGATGTTTCGTTTTCATGATCAGTTCTGATTTCTGTAGGTGGATGTGTGCTTGCAACCAAGGTTTGTTCTCTTGATAATTTTCTGATTTTATTAAATTTTGTTTGATAGTTTTCTGTTTTCTTTTGCTTTAGCCTAGATAACATCCAAACCCCCCCCCAAATTGCATATCATCTAGCATAAAAATCTGACTTGAATATTCCTCGTGGGATCGACCCATTGCTTGCTATATACTATCTTGTGTGTTGTGTTTGAAGCTAGGGTAACTAATTTGTGCGACTGCGACATCGCAACAAAATAGAAAGGAGATATTGATATATGCTTGAGTTTTGAAAGTCTAAATGATGGACGAATATTATGATTGATGTTACAAGTTGAGAAATGATTGAGTCGATAACTTAGTATCAAAAGAATACAAAGGAGATTGCCAAAATTTCAGTAAAATGTATAAGTGTATAAAAACAAATTTGGTAACTATGAATATATGTCAGAAATTTTAAGTTTACTGGATTAAGGCTATTACAGTTGGTATTAGAGCCTTGACATGGGTTCATGAGGGAAAGAAAAAAGAGGGGTGTTTAATAAATTTTTCTTGTACCATATGACTGGAGATGTGTTTAAGGAGAGGCAAGGAGAGGATCCATTAGAGGATATTGCTTCTCATATGCCACCAGAGCCTCAACAGTTGAGATTGGGAGAGTCGATTGGACTCATTCATGACACTGATTTGAGACAGATTGAGGGGTTACAACTCGAGGATTCAGATCAGCAGAGACAGGGAGTCGCGCCTCCAGCTACGGCTCTAACACTTGCCACAGTTCCTACACTACATGCTGACCTTTTGTTCATAGCTCAGATAGTGAGAGTTGTGATTGAGGCAATGCCTGGTGCCTCGGCCCTGATAATCCCAATAGCTTCGACAGTACAAGCAACTCCAGTGGCTACGATAAAGTTGATAGTGTGGTCACATTAGTGTGGATTGTAAAAAGCATGAGAACTTGGGTCTGAGCTCTTTTTGGGTGAACTAGACGCCGATATAGTAGGAAGATGGCTTTGTACAATTGAAAATACCCTGGATCAGATGCAGGTAACAGAGGGCTTGCAAGTGAACCATGTTGCTCATTTGCTTTCTGATAGGGCATGATCTTGGTGGGATACAGTGAGATCGAGGAGACCCGTAGGATCCTGGACTTGGGTTGGGTTTAAAGCGTAGTTTGAACATCAGTTTTACTCCTCATATCATCAAAAAATTAAGGAACATGAGTTTCTGGCCCTGAGGCAAGGAGACATGTTAGTACTTGATTATGAGAGGAGGTTCTATGACCTCTCCATGTTTGCCTCGCATTATGTCCCTAGTAAGCAACATATGGTGAAAAAGTTGAGAGATGGATTGTGGCAAGAGCTGAGACAAGGGTTGCTAGCATTTAAGTTCGAGACGACTAGAGACCTTGTTGAAGCAACATAGGCCCTAGAAGCTTGTATGAAAGAGGGCCAACAAGGCTAGCATGGTCTAGGTAAACGAAAAGAAACAGAGTACACCCATAGCAGACCCCCTTTCTAAAAAAAAAAGGAAAGGACAATACAATTAGTTTAAAAAGGTGGGAGGTATATCAGTTGCATCAACTCAGACTACTGAAGTGGGGTCGACAGGAGGACAACCAAACCTTAGGGGTAATTTTTCTAGAGGAGTGTTAGAGCAGAGAACGATCACTTGTGGAGGGACTGCCCGCATTTAGGCCGATGGTGTTATTATTGTGGGGGTCAAGGACACTTTCGAAGAGATTGTCCTCGTAGGACTGAAATCACTTAAAATCAGTAGCAAGCTCAGAGTCAGCAGCAGTTCGCTACCGTGAATATACCAGCCAGACAGGTTTTGTTAGGGGCCAGCGGTAGTAGAAGCCGAACTCATGCTTAGGGTGACAAAATACGGAGGACCCGAACCTAGGGTAGAGTATACTATATGACCTAGAAGGAGACCAAGGCTGCTTTTGATGTAGTGACAAGTACATTATAGTTCAATTCTTTATCTGTTTATGTATTGTTTGATCTGGGTGCCACACACTCATTTGTTGCAAATAAATTTATGGGGGGATTAGGGAGAAATCCTTGTAGAATATAAAATGGGTTTATTATAAGCACACCATTAAGTGAAATCGTAACTGTTAATCATATTTATAAGGGGGTCCAGATTAATATAAGTGGTTGTGAGTTAAAAGTATATCTATTACCACTAGAACTGTATGATTTTGATGTCATTTTGGGAATGGAATAAAGCTCAAATGGACTGCTTCATAAAAATAATAACTCTTCAGGGGCCTGATGGTTAAAAGATAGTGTTTAAGGAAGAAAGAAATGTCATCTCAAACTGTATTATCTCAGTTATGGCCGCTAGAAAAATGATAAAAAAAGGGATGTGAGGCTTATCTTGCCTATGTCTTAGAGACCAAAACGGGAGATATTCAAGTGTCAAATGTCCCAATAGTGAGGGAATTTCCTGATGTATTTTTAGATGAATTGCCTGGAGTCCCCCCGGAGAGAGAAGTGGAGGTCACTATTAATGTACTACCTTGTACATCTCTGATAGCCCAATCACTGTATAGGATGGCCCCAGCCAAGTTGGCCAAACTGAAGACTCAACTACAAGAATTACTAAATAAAGGGTTTGTACGTCCGAGTAGTTCACCCTAGGGAGCTCATGTGCTGTTTGTGATGAAAAAGATGGGACCCTTAGGCTTTGTATAGATTACAGGCAGTTGAACAAGGTAACAATAAAGAACAAATATCCATTTTCGTGGATATATGATCTGTTTGATCAGCAAAAAGGGGCAAGAGTGTTTTCAAAGATAGATATGAGGTCGAGATACTATCAGTTGAGGATTAAGAAATTGGATGTAGCAAAAACCGCATTCAAAACTCGGTATGGACATTACAAGTTCTTAGTAATGCTGTTTGGGCTAACAAATGCACCAGCAGTGTTCATGGATTTGATGAACTGGGTCTTTCGACCATACTTAGACAAGTTTGTGGTGGTGTTCATAGACGACATCCTAGTTTATTCAAAGTCATACTTGGAACATGAACAACATTTGAGGTAGGTACTAATGACATTAAAGGAGCATCAGCTATATGCCAAACTTAGCAAGTTCGAGTTCTGGCTAAAGGAAGTGATTTTTCTAGGACACATTATATTGGCTGAAGGAATATCGGTGAATCTTAGAAAAGTTGAAGCAGTATGGAAATGGGAGAGACCTACCAATATCAATGAAATTTGTAATTTTCTTGGGTTTGCAGAGTATTATCGAAGATTTATCAAGGAATTTTCTACCATAACTATTCCCATGACTAGATTGACTCAGAAAGACACAAAGTGGGAGTGGACTCAGGAATGCGAATAAAGCTTCCAAGAATTGAAAAAGAGACTCACTACTGCGCCGGTGTTAAGACCCCCATTAGGAACAGAATGATTGGTGGTCTATAATGATGCATCGAAGAAGCGACTAGGGTGTGTATTGATGTAACATGGTAAAGTAATTACATATGCCTCAAGATAATTAGAAGCTCACAAGGTCAATTACCCGGTGCATGATTTAGAATTAGCCGCTGTAGTGTTTGCCTTAAGAGTATGGAGGCACTATTTATATGGGTCACGGGTTCAAATATTTACATATCATAAGAGTTTGAGGTATCTAATGACACAGAAGGAATTGAATATACCATAAAGACGCTGTGTGTAACTGATAAAAGATTATGATTGTGTAATCGATTACCGTCCGAGGAGAGCAAATGTATTCGCAGATGCTCTTAGTCCTAAGGTCAAGATAGTGAATGCTTAGTGGAAGGATTGGGATGAGAAAGAATTGCTAGAATTAAGAAAGATTGATGCCCAAGTAGAGGCAGGACCGGATGAGTCATTAGTGGCTCAGTTAAGAGTGAGGTCAACACTCTGGGATAGGGTACTAGAAGCTTAGCAAGAAGATCAGGAAGTTTGTAAGATAAGAGAAAAGGTGAGGTCAGGAATCGAGACATCGTTCCAAATTCAGAAAGATGGAATGGTAGTCCTTGGAAGACGAATGTACTTACTAGGTGATCAAACGCTGAAAAGGGAAGTTTTACACGAGGCCCATGAGTCGAGACTTGCAACACATCCTGGATGTACTAAAATGTACCAGGATTTAAAAGATTTTTATTAGTGGCCGAATATGAAGAAAGAAGTGGCTGAATATGCGGCGAAGTGTGGGATTTGCCAACAAGTGAAGGTGGAACACCAAAAACCAGCTAGGCTTTTATAACCATTATTGATACCTAAAAGGAAGTGGGAAAATATCACGATGGACTTTGTATTTGGATTACCTAGAGGAAAAGGGGGGAGCGATGCTGTTTGGGTCATGGTGGATCGATTGACTAAATCTGCACTCTTTTTGGCAATGAAAATAACAGACTCAGTGGAGAAATTGGCAAAATTATAGGTGAATGAAGTTGTAAGGTTACATGGGGTGCCAATGTCAATAGTTTCAGATTGAGATCCAAGGTTTATGATTAGTACTTAAAAGTGCATTTTTATCAAGGTTTTATATCATCATTTTGCACTTGAAGTATCAATAACTGCTTAACTAAAGCATGTTTTATAATAACAAGTCTGATAATATAAGATACCCTTTAATTTATGGTAAATGCTCATTTTAAATGTAGGTCTATCATATAAATCAAATGATTGATTGATGAGTTTAACTACTGAAATTGAGAAGACAAAGAGAGGGCTAAGCTCAGAAAAGAGATGATGGTTGAATTCAAATTAGAACACTATTTGGTTATTGGATCATAACTAGAGCTGTAGAAGTTGGATTTAGGTCTGGTTTATATGGATAAAAAGCTAAGACATAGGCCTAAAACTTTCATGAAGAGTCCAAGATTTAAAAGGACCGTTTTCAAGTTCAAATTGTAGCAACAACAGACAAGTCGGAATTTGTCCTGCAGCCCAGACACTGTTCAGTGTTAAGCCCATAACTCGAGTTCTAAAAGTCCAAATGATCTCATTCTTGTTTTGTTGAAAAGCTGAGACAATTTTTAGAACTTTCATGAAGACTATCGGTTCAAATACTGATGTTAGCAATGACATTTTCTACAAAAAAGAAGATAAGGATTGTTACCAAGTCAAGAGGTGGCAATCCACTCAACAATTAGTCATCAAATCAATAGTTTCAAATTTTGGCCTATAAAAGGAGGCATTTGCCATGCATTTTGGCATCTTGGTTTTCAGATCAAGATCATATTCTTGCTTTCTTTCTTTGTATTTTTATAATGTTTAAGTTTTGCTTTCATTAATCTCTTGTTTATGCTTTTCATCATACTTATGTTGTTATATTGTTTATTTATGTTTCTCTTCTTCATTATGTTTAGCTAAGTTTATTAGGTCAAGGTGAAAAGGTTACACTAATGGTGTAAGAATAAGTATAGTGTAAACTCAACATGGACTTTAATGTTTGATACTAACATGTTTTGTATTTATTATCTTATTCACTCTTAATATTTTTCTTGTTAAATGGTTAATCTAGATTTGTGTTGAACAACCATTGGTACAACAAATACTTGATCCTTTCATAGCCAACTATATGGTATAATCGACACCTGAGCTATGAAAGGAACTTGATTTGTTGTTAACATAAGTTATTACCATGAATACCTGATAATATTTACAAGTATTGGCATTACTCGAATATGATAATTAATGTAATCATGTTCAAAATTTATAATCAGATTGGAACCTTCTTTGTGTGTGGTTTCCAATCAAGTAATAAAAAGAGTTTATACTATACTTATTTGAAATATCATTAGTGGATCCTCTTACCTTGACAATTGTTTTATCTTTGTTTAATCCTTACATCAATATCTCATCTTAAAAGTTCTCTTCAACTCCCTTTCATTTATTGTTTATAATTTTATATAGTTCACATCCTTGTGGTTCGATCCCAGTCTAGCCAGGTTATTTATTACTTCAACACTCCTACACTTGAGAGAAGACATCAATCTTTTGGTCGTGTCAGTTTACCTCCAGGTTATGGCCAAGTGTTCAATAGGCTCTCAGAACGAAGTTGAATTTAAGCACAACTTTTCATCTTCAGACTAATAATCAATCTGAGAGGACTATTCAAATACTAGAGGATTTACTAAGAGCCTGTATATTGGAGTTCGGAGGAAATTAGAAAGATCATCTACCGTTAGTGAAATTCACTTACAACAATAACTACCATGCTACAATAGGAATGGCTTCCTATGAAGCCTTATACGGTAGAAGATGTCTGACACTAGTATGCTGGGAAAAAGTAGGGGATAGATAACTAATTGGACTAAACTTAGTACAAATTACCTCTGAAAAGATAAAGATAATAAGGAATAGAATGAAAGCGGTCCAAGATAGGCAGAAGAGTTATACAGATAATAGGAGAAGACCCCTAGAGTTTAAAATTGGTGACAAAATATTTTTGAAAGTTGCCCTGTGGAAACAGGTGTTAAGATTCGGCTTGAAAGGGAAATTGACGCCAAGGTACGTTAGGCCTTTTGAGGTCACCAAAAGGATTGGGCCTGTGGCCTACAGATTGGCTCTACCTCCACAACTAGCCAAAATCCATGATGTGTTTCATGTCTCCCTGTTAAAAAAAGCTGAAGTAGATCCATCTCGACTTTTGCCTCAAATTCCTTTGGAAATTGATGAGAATTTAACTTTGGAAATGAAGCCAGTGAAAGTCTTAGATTACAATGTGAAGGAATTGAGAAATAAAAAGATTCCAATTATTAAGATATTGTGAAGGAATTCTCAAATCGAAGAGGTGACTTGGGAAAGAGAATATCAAATGAGACATAAACACCCCGGATTATTTCTAGATTCAGGTGTGAGGTTCAATTTTGAGGACAAAATTTCTTTTTAGGGAGGAGAATGTTAAAACCAGATAAATTATAATCTAAGTAAAATAAATAAAATACCAAATGGATTAAATAAAAGGATTTCAAGTATAGTAAATGGATACAATAAAGTAAAAGATAATATGTTATGGTGTGAATTAAGTAAAAAGAAGAGTTGAGTGACAAAAATAGAATTAAGAAGTAATGAGAGCCAATGTGTAAATAGTTAAAAGCTAGACTATAAATGCTTCATATTTTTCTCTTTTGGTCTTGAGGTTAGATAGAATTTGAGAATTCCTTCTCTTTTACTGATTGTATTTCTTCTCAATGATTCTATACATGCACGCACCATATATATATATATATATATATATATATATATATATATATATATATATATATATATATAACTACAGACTGTCATGACAGTTGTCATAACTAACAGCCTGTCATAGCAGTTAATATAACAACATCTAAGGCAATTAGAGTCAGTTAGAGTTGGTTACAATACAGTTAGAGTTAGTTACAATAAAAAGAAGAGATAAATAACAGAAATCCTGACGTAACAAGTTCTTCTTTAGCTCTTCTTCTTAGCTAACTCTCACGTAACCAATTCTTCTTTTACCGTTGGTTTATCATCCCCCTGCAAGTGAAAGGGTTTGGAACAAGGCAAAACTGTGTTTTGAGAAACAAGAACCTTAAGCTTGTGAGATGTTTAGTCAAAAGATCTGTTGACTAATCTTCAGTAGGAACAAAGTGTAACTGTATTTTCCCTCTAAGAACTTGATCACGGATGAAGTGTAGATCAATTTTTATATATTTTATTCGGACATGAAATACAGAATTCTTGGCCATATGAAAGGCACTAATGTTGTCATATCAGAGTATAGGAACAGCAGGGGTAAGAACACATAGTTCTTGCAGCAAGGCTTGGATCCAGATAATTTTTGTAATAGCCAGGACAAGACCTCTAAACTCTGATTCTGCAATGCTACGAGATACTAGTTTTGTTAGGTTGAGCAACCCAATCGGCATCTGTGAATCCTTCTATTGTCAATTGATTTGTTGAATTTAAAAGTAAGTCATCATGCATAGTCCCACGCAGTATCGAAGGATTCTTTTGATAGAGAGCCAATGTGCTGAAGTTGGTTGTTGCATAAACTGACATGCTTTATTAACAGCGAAAGCGATGTTAGGTCTTGTAATTGTAAGGTATTGAAGTGCTCCCACTACACTGCGATAATAAGAAGCATCTTCTATAGGCTCATTATCAAATTTAGATAAATTTTGTCCAACAGCCCTAGGAGTTTTGACAGGTTTTGTATTAAACATTGTTGTTCTGTGCAGTAAATCAGAGACATATTTGGTTTGGCTGAGATGTATAGAACCCTCATGGTAAGAAACTTCAATATCTAAGAAATAGGTTAGCCTCCCCAAATCTCGCAATGCAAACACAGATTTCAGTTTAGCAATAAGTGAAGCAACCTACGCAAGTGAGCTGCCTATGATGAGGATATCATTTACATAGATGAGAACAATCAAAGTTATAGATTCACCAAAACATAGAAACATAGAGCTGTCAGTCCTGGAGTTGTTGAACCCCTACTACGAAAGGGCAGAACTAAGTCGTTGAAACTAAGCTCTTGGAGCTTGTTTTAAGCCATATAAAGCTTTCCTCAATCAACAAACTTTGGTAGGAAACTTGGTGTCCACGTAGCCAGGACGTTGAGACATGTAAACTTGCTCCTCGAGCTCACCATTTAGGAAAATATTGTTTACATCAAACTGTCGTACTTCCCATTTAAAACTAAGAGCAATGGTTAGTATAATGCGAATAGTTGCAGCTTTGACTACTGGGCTAAATGTCTCAAAATAATCAAGGCCAAGTGTTTGATGATACTCTTTTGCCACAAGTTTAGCTTTATACCTGTCAATACTCTCATGTGGCTTGTTCTATAATTTGTATACCCATTTGCGCCCTATGATATTAACAACAGAAGGCTTGGAAACAAGATCCCAGGTGTGATTTCGATAAATAGCCACAATCTCTTGATCCATTGCTTGAGTCCAATATGGATCTTTTAGAGTTTAACTGAGTGTATATGGTTCTGTTATCTTCACAACAGTTAGATAAAAAATGACCTTCTTTTTAGTGATACCACTCATCAACCTTGTTATCATGTGTGGAGCTGGACTTGACTCACGGGTCTGATTAGTATGAATAGACTCAGGAGAAGAATGAGAGATTGGGGAGGTTGCAGACTCACTCAAGGAAAGAGAATCTACATTTATGGGAATGGCATCGGTGGGCATTGAGGTAGGTTTATCAATAGGGCAGTGAGACAAACCACCAGGGGGAGTGGTTTGCAAGAGGTAAACTGGTTAAGGAAGCATCATTAGTCTGAGATAGAGGAAAGTTTTTGTTGAAAGGGAATTGTGTTTCATCAAAAACAACATGAGGTGTGACAAAGACTCGTCCAGTGAGATAATCAAGGCATAAATAACCTTTGTTGCTGAGATTATAACCAAGAAATATCCACTGAACCGATCAATATTGTAGTTTATGGTTGTTATAAGGGCGAATGAAAGGATAACATAGGCAACCAAATACTCTGATGGACTTGTAATCAGGAATTTTCTAAAAAAGAGTTAGATAAGGTGAATCATTGTTGAGTACCTTGCTTGGCATTCTATTAATGAGGAATGTTGCTGATTGAAATGCATACTGCTAGAACTTCATTGGTAAAGAAGCATGAGCTAGTAAGGCCAATCCAGTCTCTACAACATGTCTATGCTTCTTCTCAACTCTCCCATTCTAGGCTGAATTATAAGGGCAGGAAAAACGATGTACAATACCAGCCTGTTGAAGAAAAGTGATGAAAGATTTGAGCTCATCTTCATTGTCAGACTGAACATATTTTATAGTGTCATCAAATTGATTCTCTACTTGAAGTTTGAATTGTTTAAACATTGAAAGAGCTCGGTCCTTTGTGTGTAGAGGATAGAACCACGTGTATCGTGAGAAATCATCTAAGAACAAGATAAAGTACTTAGCACCAGATGTGGATTTGACTGAGGTAGGCCTCAAGATGTCCATATGAATCAATTCCAATAGTTTGGAAGCACAAGAGGAGGAGAGACGAGTGGGCAATCTGTGACTCTTTGCAAGTTTTCAGGAAGAACACTTAGTGGAGCAACTAACAACTTTATTCTTTTCATAGAAAACATTACAACTTTGTAATATTTGGACTACAACATCAGTGGCAACATGACTTAGTCTGTGATGCCATATGTCCATTTTATTATGAGTGGTTCTGGCGCTTGGAGAATGAAAAATAGAGAAATATTTAATGCCAACATATGCCATTTTCTTATTGTTCAGTGCTGGAAACTTGTAAAGTCCATTCTTAAGTCTGCTTCATGCCAGTATCTTCTTCTTATGCAGATCCTTCACAAGGAAACTATTAGATTGAAATTCAATCAAAGCATTATTATCTTAGCAGAACTTGGCAACACTTATCAAGTTTGTTGAGATGAATGGAACATGAAACACCTTTCTGATTTGAAATGATCATGAGTTAGAGACTAGATAATGGGAACCAGTGTTGGAAATGGATAAATGCTTACTATTACCAACTGTGACCTTATTTGTCCCTGTGTATGGAGTAGAGTTGGTTAGATTCTCCACATTCCGAGTCAATTGATGACTTGCTCCATAATCAAGGTACCAATTATCATCTGCAAGATTATTAGAGAAGACAACCATAACAGGTATATTGTTTTGATTTCTAATATTCATATTCAAAGAGTTAGTACCACTATTTGAAGAGTTTTGATAGGAAATATCAAATCTATGATAGTAGACATGTACTGTATGGCCAAATTAGCCACATAACTAACATTGTGGCTTCTATGAATTGATTGAATTATGTCTTCCATTCTGTGTATATTTGCCCCCATGACCACGACCTTTGTAGTTGTAATTGCTGGCATTTGGAGTGTAGCTTGTGTAGATGTGCCCTCTACTGCCATTATATTTCCTTCCACCACCCTGTTATTAGAGGAAGAGGCATAATTGGCTGCCATTGCGGAAATTTGATCTACTGAGCTTTGTTGCTTAAGTCGATTTTCAAATGCTAAAAACATACTATGAATAGCTTCAACTAAGATTTTATCATCTCTAATGTTGATAGCAGTTACTACTGCATTATAGTCAGAACCGAGTCCTCCAAGTAGATTCATGACTTGATTTTGTTCGGATACAGGTTCTCCAATGGCTACTAGACTGTCTGCAACTCCTTTCACTTTTATGATGTAGTCTATCATAGACAAAGATCCTTTTTTATGGATTGTAGTTCAAGCCTTAGTTGCATTATTCTGGCTCTTGAAGAAGAAGAGAAGGTCTTCTCTAATGCATTCCAAGCAGACTGAGAAGTAGTGTGTCCAATGATTTGTGCCATGATAGCTGGTGTGAGAGATGAGTAGATCCAGCTGAGGATTGTGCGATCTTGTCTCCTCCAAGCAATAAAGGTTGGATTGATTACACCTGCACTTAATTCCTTCTCTGGACAAACAGAGGTACCATCTATGAAGTCCTCAAAACCATTAGCAAAAACAATACTATCAATTTGAGATTTCCACAAAACATAGTTGGTTCGATCAAGTTTTACTGGTAATGCATAGTTGAGCTGCTGATAAGATGAAGTGAGTGCAATTGTTGTGGTTTGCCTAGATCCAAGAGGACTGAAGGTTGAGGAGGACTGACTTGAAGTAGAAGTCATGGTTGGATCGAAGAAAAAAAGAAGTTTCTCTTTGAAGCTCTGATACCAAGATAGAATTTGAGAATCCCTTCTCTTTTACTAATTGTATTTCTTCTTAATGATTTTATACATGCACGCACCATGCATATATATAACTACAAACTGTCATGATAGTTGTCATAATAAACAGCCTATCATAGCAGGTAATATAACTATAGCCAAGGCATTTAGAGTTGGTTACAACAGTTAGAGTTAGTTACAATGAGAAGAAGAGATAATTAACAGAAATCCTAACATAACAATTTCTTCTTTAGCTCTTCTTCTCAGCTAACTCTCACGTAACAAATTCTTCTTCTATCGTTGGTTTATCAAGCTTGAAACAAAGAGAGGAGGAGGAATTGTGTGATTTTGTTACTCAAATTCTTGTTAGTTTCATCAATTAATATGAGTAATTAGGGTGATTAACTTAGTTAAACATTAAGAGGGGGTGATTTTAAGGTGGTGAATGCTTTGGAGAAAGAATTTTAAGGTGGGGTTTGAAGAGGGAGGAGAAGAAAACTTGTTTTTTCTTGCATTCTTTCCTTGAATCCTTACCAAAGTGAGGTAATAACATGCTTCAATTGATTAATTTCTCTAATTTTATGTTTGATGAAAGATTATGCAAAATTATGATTATGTACAGTTGTGGATGTATGCTATAAATTATAGGAATAATGCAAATTATGATTTAGTCATGTTAGAAAGCATGAATTATGGTTGGGTAAGTGTTTGATTTTAAATAAAAGAAACAACTCCCTCTACATTTTAATTGAATTTTCGGCCAAAAGAGGAATAATTTAGGGGATTTGAGGTTTAAATCCAATTGTTGGGAAAATGTGGGAAGATATAGGTTTACAAGTGTTATTATATGAAAGGAATACGAATTTTTCAAAGAGAAAAGAAAAATCTTCACTTTCTTCCCTAGGTTATTTTCGGCTAAAAGGAGAAGAAAATTAGACAATGGAGTTTAATAATAATATTATTGAGAAATCTTGCCAAATTAAAGATAATTGATGTTGATAGGTTAAATTGAATAAGGATTTTTTTGAAAAAAAATAAATGTGTAATTGGTATTAGAATATTACCGGTTCAATTGAATGAACAATAACAAAGTAAATTGTGTTGGTGCAGAGGAAACCGCAGGACCTATTCACGCGCACAGACACCAGGTATTCATTGATCAACCAATTATATATATTCCCTAACAAAGGTATAGCAACTGAGCTCTCAAAGTATGTCTGGTCATACAATCTATTTGTTCAGAATGAATATTATATAATTAATAAAGAGAGTTGATCCTATCATATGTAAGTGTGAGATGAAGAAAAAAAATAGATTTGGGTCACCGGCTAAATTGAATCCATATTAATTTATTTATATTACTAAGGTAGTATAAAAGAGAATGATGAAAAGTTATACCTTGATAATAACTGCCAAATGTTATACTCCACAATAGTAACAAATATTAAAAAGAACACAAAATAAGAAAAATGTACGAAGAAAAGATAAAGAGAAAAAAAAAATCTTAGAAGAAAATCCTGTCAATTTTTAGAAGAATTGTTGTTGCAAACAAAGTACACTTAGATAGTTAATAAAAAAACACAATTCTTTATTATTTAATGTAATTATTCTTAGACAAGTGATACATGTTTCACATGACATGGTTATATTATCTCTTCCTTATGCTATTTTCTACTATTTTTCTCCCATAATTATAAAATATTTTAGATTTATCATGAAGTTTTATTAAATATTTTACGATATAATAATAAAATTTTTGTTTCATCATTGTGTAAGATTTTAATGTTTAGTTTTACTAGACGTAATTTACATGAACATAAAATTAAAATTCTTACTTTGTTAATCTTTTAAACTTAACATTGTATTATAACTACAAACAACACATATAATAGAATTAAAAATAAAATAAACATACAATAAATTATATATAATTTATTTTAAAAATAAAGTATATTCTAAAACTTAGTTTAAATAAAATACTCAGTATCTTTTCTTCTTAAGGATTTATTGCTTGTTATTTGGTGCAAATGAATTATTACAATTAGCTTTTTAGAATTCCAACACCACCACCTTAATTAGTTGCACTACTAATCAAGGTCTAGATCTTAGAAAGATAGATTCAAAATCTCAAGAATAGAATAAAACAAAGAAAAAAAGAGAGTAAAACAAGGTCGAAAAAACATAAGAGAATAAGGCATAAGAGCTATTGCTTGATGTGCAGAACAAACCCCCATCAACCTCCATTTTATAGTGATTTTTGAAACCAAAATTATTACAAAATTAATTATGGTAATTATTAGAATCAATTCTTGTTGTTTTAACCATTAATTACTCATCATAAAACAAAATAAAACCTCATCTTTTTTCACCTTAAAAAGCAAATATTTTATCATTAAAAAAATAAATTATTTAGGTAGTCGAAGGTAACATCATAAAATGATACAAACCAAGTCAAGTCTGAATTTGACCGTAAAATGTCTGCTAACCAGTTTTGCGAAATTGAACATATCTCTCAAACCGTATATCAGAATAAGCTGAAAGTTTATAGGAAGATATTAGACACATGGAAATAAATTTTGGTAAATCTTCAAATCTAATAGAGTTCAAGAACATATTATTTCAGAGGATCAAATTTATTAGACAAATATTATCAAATCTACCATATTATACATTTGTATACTGTTTGGGACATATTTGAAGCTATAAGGGATTTTTGCTACGATTCATTTTAGGTTGAAACCTAAACATATCAGGCTTTTCATCCATATATAGTAGGCCCAATAATTTATCTAGACGAGAGAAAATAATGTGTTTGAAGTCGAGACTAAAAATCTACCAAGATTGTGTGAAAATTAGAGATTTTGGCTACTTGGAGGAATTTTGGCATGAAAACTTTGTTTTTATTATTCTATTTTATTTATTTATTTATTTTTGAAAAATTATTTTTTAATTTGGGTTTGTTCTAAGCTATTAGACATTGTTTAATGATTTATTTCATTATTGGACTTATGTTAATTGATTGCTAGTTTAAGCCCATTAACTTGCAACCCAAAAGGGTCCAATAGGGGTTACTTTGAGGAGACTATATTATGTTTTTTTCTAACTGCAAAATTCAATAGCAAGTCGGAGACTAAACATGAGTTTTTTTTTTTGGTTTGTGACAAAACAATCTTTTTTTGCAGGGACAAAAATCATACATTAACTTATCGAAAATTAACTGGTTTCATAGGATCATTCACATACTTAGGGTTCTTAGATACAAAGTTATCTCAAGGTACAAGTTTTTTTTGCAATACCTTTGGTCCTTAGGTATATGGTTACCTCTAGGTCAATGCAATATCAAATTTGATTTTTGACTCACTAGGTTGTTATCTACGTTGTTGGGGGTTGGTTGACTACATGATCAAAAGGTTCACATAAGTTGGTATCAGAGTAAGCTCCAAAAATCAAGTTATATCCTTTATTTTCTTCTTGTTAGTTTCGGCTTCTTTAAATTTAGTTGTCTTTGATTCGATTTTTGATTATTTTGTGTCTAGAACTTAGTAGTTTGCATCTAGAGTTCCTGAAAAAAAAAAAAAAAAGGTTTTATTTATGTTTTTACTATCTTAGAATATATCAATAGTATAAAGAGTAAAAAAAAAGAAGTCTAAAAGTCACTCTTTTTTTTAATATGTCACAATACAAAAATAAGGGAGAATTTGGAATAAACCAATTCATATAATTCTCAAATTTTATATACTGGTTCTAGGATCTCTAATCGCACCCCATATAGAATTTGAGCTCATTTTAAGATTTTTTTTATATAATAACCAAGGTCGGGAGTAAAACTTGTTGTAACATGTCAAATTCATATTAAAAAGGAATCTCGGGTCAAATAAATTTATAAAACTCTCAAATTTTATATACTAGGTTTGAAGGTTCTAATAACACCTCATATAAAATTTGAGATTATTTGGAGTTTTTTTTTCTATAGGAACTAAATTCAGGATTAGAACTTGTCTTAACATGTCAAATTCGCGTCAGTAATTCAAACTTGTTTTGCTTTTGTTATTTTTCAATTATTGTAGTATAATAATATCATAATTGACATATTTAAGTGTCAATTAAATTTTCTTTATATAACCTTTACATCGTTTTTCTTTCGCTTCTTCAAAAACATATATTTTTCATATAAATTCATTTATTACTTGTGAAATTATAATCGTAGTTTCGTCTTTGCTTGTTTTTATATTTTCCTTCCTTCTTAAATTATATATACATATTTAGATACACTACTACAACTGTTATATTTGGCGTTGATTTCAGTTCTGCAAGAGTCAAAGAAAGGTGAGATGAGAGGAAAAAGGCGTAGTGAACATATTTTGAGTGAAAAATCTATATTTGAGTGAATCACAAGGAGTGTAAACATGTGAGAGAGTAAGTGAGGAATATATATTTCTTGTCAACCAACCAATTTCTAGATTCAAAGATATCGAAGGCAAGCAACAACATGGAACCGCAGATAGGAGACGATGAAATTGTAATTCAATTACGCATTATAAATCAATGGATGGATTGAACGGCCAATGAATTTGAAGATAGGGTGGAGAGGAAACGTGTTAATGATCATGGTAGGGTTTAAATTAGGTCCGAGTGAAGATAATTATATGTTTGGAGGGCTGTTACGTGAGTTAACACTAATGTGGATGAGTTTATGGCTGATAATGCGGACATGAGTGATGTTGATTTTAACAATATGTTCGTGGGACATGGGAAATGTTTTGGACAACACTAGAAATGTCAGTTTATAAGGGAAAGATATGGTAATAATTTTCACCAGAGGGGTAATTATGGGTACTAGAACCATAATGCCGAGTTAGATGGACATTTGAGTACAATTAAGCTGAAAATACTGACTTTTTATGGAAGAATGATTCTGAAGTTTATTTAGAATATAAGAAGAAGATGTATTGGATTTTTTAGTGTCACAATTATCGGGAAGCCAAGAAAGTCAAGCTTGCTTTGATTGCTTTTACTGACCATACCATTATATGGTGGGATCAATTAGTGACAAATTACATGAGAAATTATGAGGTAAGTTGATACTTGGGATGAGATGAAATCCCTTATGAGGAGCATATTTGGGTCTAGCCAACTATTATAGAGAATTGTATCAAAAGTTACAAAGTTTTACGGGTGATACGTCCTCTTTATTCACAACCTGTCCCTTTATCCAGACTCTCGCAGACTAATAAATTCCATAGTGACCGTAATAATAGGTGACGACTCCCATTTCTTTTTTACTAATAATAAACAAGAATTCCTTATTCTTCCCAATTTCATGCTAAATTCGCTTTACGAGGACGATTGTCATGACGTCGTACATGTGCGATAGAATGACGACTCCACTGCGGACTTCCATGGACTAAGCTTCGTTTGTTTGTCTGATTGTTGTGTTTTATTTTTTGTTAATCTGCACATTTTATTCTTTTTAATTTTTTTACTGTTTTTGTCTATCATTTTTATTATCAATATGCATTCTTTTATGCTTTATTTTTTATATATATCACATATATATTTGTATATTAAATATAGATTAATGCTTCATGCATCACTTGCTTTAGTTTTTAAAAGCGCATATAAGCTTCTAAGTTAGGTGGGGGATTAACGGTTTGCCTTATAAATATAGGTCAGGGTACAGATTCATGAAACACTCAACTCATATCTAAGTGTCTGCTTGGTAATGGTGGGCATATGTACCTTAACCATTCCTCACAATGCCTCCATACTATCTTTACGAAGACCGTCACTGGACAAATATGAGACTTTTTCAAGATGAGGTAGAAAACCTACCCTTACTCACTTAACGAATAGATCTTGTTCATAGGATTGTATGTACCATTTGTAATTTACATCAAGAAAAACCTGATCATGCTAATCCTATATTGCAGGATCCTGAACTAAAATCATGACTTCCATAAAATACCCATCTTTTCAAGAATTTGGGTAAGAATTTGAGCTGGCACTATTAGCTGAAGGAAACTGTCCAAGAATCGATGCTAGTAAATTACCATGCATTACAAAGGTGAATTGCATGATAAATGATCTAGAGAAACTGCTACCCATCCTGGAGTATGTTGATGAGACTATCTTTGAGATGTAATATGGGAGGATTGCACAACTAATGAGACTACCAGTACAAACAAAAGCTATAAAAGCCCTATTGAACTTTTAGGATCCTAATTATAGGTATTTTACCTTTGCAAATATTGATATGAAACCTACATTGAAGTAATACGAAAAGATCTTGTATTTTTCAAATAATAGCCATAAGATTTACTCTAGATAAAGATTTGAAAATACAGCTTCAGAGGTAGTCAGGTTGTTGTGCCTAGGAAAAGTCAACTAGTGTAGGGTAGCTGATAGGGGATTTAAGTGGAAGGCCATCGAAGCCAAGATGAAGAAAAATGTCAAGGAAGGAAAACTAGGAAATGAATGGTACAAACTAGTAGCTTTTGCTATATTTGGTCTAGTTATTTTTCCATTAGAAATTGGGGTTATCATTCTAGAAGCTGCAAATGAATTCGTGGAATATAAGCAAACTCGAATTAACCATTCCGCAATCATTTTGGCCAAAACCATGTTACCACTCAATCATTATAGGACGCACAAGAAAAAAGCTTTGAGGTGTTGTATTCCATTATTGCATTTATGGATTGTCAGTCACATCGAAACACCAAAAGATATTTTTAATAACTTTTGGTGGTTTGATCTTCAACCATTGAAGATCGTGTACTAGATGAGACTTGAAAGAATCTGGATGAGAAAGCATGGGTAGAGAAGTACGCTGCATGGCCATAAAGCAACTTTAAATGGAAAGTACCGTGGATGAATGAAACGGTCTGCATAATAAGTTATGGTAGCAAGATCTGGGTTCCTTTGTTTGGTGTAACTAGATATGTTAGCTATGCACCTGCGCTTGTAACAAGACAATTGGGTGGAATGTAGTATGTACCAAGGAATTTAGGGTTAGCAGATTTCTCTAGTTTGTTTAGACATCAGTCATCCCTCCAGGAGATGGAACTCATTAAATAAAATTAGGAAAGGCTCCTATTAGTGAAAAGAGGAGAGGAAAGCAGCGCTAAATCCTCATTCAGCCAAAATTACGTAACTTTGAGAAATAAAAAGCTTTCTAAAATGATTGCACTCCCAGAACCCAGAAGTTTAGAATTAGAATAACAAAAAATAAAAAGGGTGGATAACAAGGAAAAGTTGAGAAGGCAGATATAAAAGTGCGAAATCGATCTCTATCATAGCAAATGGCAGCAAGCCAACAACAACTCTTAGAGAAACAACTGGAAGAAAAAGATAAGATGCGGAACTTCTTGAATCGACAGTTAAGAGGGAACGATGAACAGTTGGCAACTTTGGCAAGGGATCTTGAGATAGCAAGAGGTTAGAAGAAAAAAGCTGAGATTATCAAAGAGGTGACCCTACGGGATCCAAAATGAGTAAGCAACTCTAACGGCCAAACATGATGAACTGGTTAACAAATGCGTACAAATGGAAAAAGAAAGGGTCCAAATCAAAAGATTACCTAAGAGTAGGATGGTTTCTAATAAAGAAATGATAGACTCTTTGAAAAAAAAGGACTACCTTAAGAAGAAATTAGATAATGAAAAAGAGAAGAATAAACTAGCTAGAATGGATATATAAAAAGGAAAAAGGATTTAAACCTAATATATAGCACAATCAGAAAAAAAAAAAAAAAAAAAAAACGCTAGGAAGGATGTTGAATCTGACACGAGAGATTACAAAGAGAGGGCTGAGGATGCAAAAGAAAAACTTATAGTGGTACAGACTGAGTTGGGAATTCGAGAAGAAGAGTTAAAGAAGCAAAAAGGCCAATGTTTTAAGATGGAAAAAGAGCTAAGCAGATTTGAGCAAGAACATCATAAATGTTGAGATTACATACACACTTTTGGAGTCCAAATTAATTCCAAATAGCCAAGCTTGACATTGAAAAAGAAGAGTTACGACAAGCAATGGCTAAAGTGGCTTACTTGGAAGACACAATACAGCACTCGAAAAGAACAATAAAGCTTTGTTTTCTAGTGATGCAACCATATTATTTGATAGTTTTACTCATATTTACCTAGTATTTTGCCTATGTTTTACATATAAAATGCCTTTACATTCTTGGTTTTATGTTTTGAAGGCACTTTCGGATGTAAGATTCAAAACGAAATAAATTAGAGATAATTGATAGATTTGACCTCCAATAGATGTTTTGTGCAGAACTTGAGCTATAGAAGTCAAAACGAAGTGATTCTAGTGGAATTAGAAAACTAACATCCATACCTTTCTATACAAATATGGCAAGAAAAATAAAAAAAGAAAGAGCTTGGAAATCACAGCCTTTAAAGTTAAATCTCGCATTCTGTCAGTGTTGACCTTCGATCATTTCAACTTGAATATCTTAAGTTACAGAAGTTCATTTGATGCAAATTTAATTGTTTTGGATTTTTGACTCGAAGATCTATTAGCCTGATGAAGTTTAGCAGAAAACGAGCCCATATGAGAGAGATATGAGTTTTATAAGATGACACATGAATTCTGCAAAGCATCCAAACCGAGATCCAAGTCTTTATTTCGGCAATTTAGCTCCTCTAAGTCAAAAGTCAAAGCTTGAAGATTTTATGCAAGGCTATTTCTCTTTTTTTAGAAAAATAGTTATTTAAATGTAAATTTTCTACTTAGAAAAGGACTATTTTATAGAAAAGAGATTAGGGTTTCCTAGAATATAAAAAGAAAGAGAGAAAGGAAGAAGGGTAGCTAGCCAAGAGAGAAAAAACACCCATTTCCTCCACAAACCCGAAATCATACATTATTCTTTCTTTTTTATTAATTGTTCAATAAACATACAAGGCTAAACTTTTTTTCTTGGTTGCAAGGACACAGAAACCTTCGGATTTCAAGAATTGTGAGATTTATTTTACCTTTTGTCTTTAGTTTATATGATGAATGAATATGTTTGTTCTCCTATGCTTATTTCCTATGATTATTTATTTTAATTGCTAGAGCGGACTTTAAGTTATTATTGTGAACAATCTATTGCTAAGTTTGCTATCAAAACCGAAGTTGTGGTATATAAACTTGTGAAGCAACTGAGATTAATAATTGTGGCAGATCCAGATTAGTAATCTTAGGGAGAACATTCGATCAATTAAATCAAACATGGACTGCAAACAGTTATGTTTAGATTAATCAACTCATCTAGTTCTTAAGGCTGTTATTGAATTGAATTACTAGTGCGGACACTGTGGTTATTTGATGGTTAGGATTAGTTATACAGCGGATCTGTTAACTAATCAACATAAGAAAAGATAGATGTTCAGTGTATAAATTGATGTTTTGTTTCTATGATCAATTCTTATTTCTGTAGGTGGATGTGTACTTGCGACCAAAGTTTGTTTTTCTTGATAAGTTTCGATTATATTTGATTTAACATTGATTGTTTCTTTCTGTTTACTATAGCTATAGATAACTTCACAATTCCCCACCACCCCCCAAATTACACATAGCATAGTATAAAAATCTGAACTAAAACTTCCTCATGGGATCGACCCCTTGCTTGCTGTACTATCTTGTTTATTTAAGTTATGGTAATTAATTTGTGTGATCGCGACATCACAATAAATTTTGGCGTCGTTGTCGGGGAAGTGATTTTAGTTGATTCTTGTGTTGGGGTTGTTATTTTCTGTGATTGTTATTTATTTTGTTAAAAAAAACAGAGAAACAGATTTTTGCTTGCGGCGGTACTGTACAGTATGGTACCGGTACTGTTCAAACCAATTTTTTATAGTGTACATAGTAAAAATGCAACCCAATAGTAAAAAAAATTGGTAAAAAAAAGGCAAGAAAAACATGCAAGTCAATTGAGCCCCTATAGTTTGATATCTTTTGCAAAATAATCCTTAGCTGTGAATTTCTTCAATTTAACCACTAATTGACCCCAAAAATTTAATTTTTATTTTAGAAGAAAAAATAAATTTAAAAAATAATCTAGAAATAAATTATGATAGTATCCATGTCTTTAGCACTGATAGGAAGCGTGGAAGCTACACCCATACTTTCAAGCATATATAATTAATATCTGAACTGACCAGTCATTATGACAAATAATATTGCTAAAGCATGACTTATTGGGAAGAATGTTCTGCTGGTTGAAGAATTCAACATGAACCTCCCTCCCTCGCGACATATTCCATTTCCTTCTTTGTTAAACACCTGAACAATGGTTGGGTAGCCATCCTCCTGTATACCACATCTCCGACAAGCGTACAGTTTATAACCTTTTGTTCCTCTGTAATTTCATATGGAAACTCCCTTGTTCTTAGAAATTATCAGATCTCAATAATAAGGATCCACAGGCTGCTAGTCCTTGATTTTAAGAGTTGAAATACTTGTACACAATAATTACTTAAATCATACTCAGTGAACGTGATGATCCATAACAGTTGCTGCTACAAGATACATTGAAGGGTTTTGTGGGATTTGGCCCCAAGTGGGCAACACAATATCGTTGAATATATATATATAACCAAGCACAACAGACTTGAGGAAAATCTATAGGAAAAGCTGCCTTTTCTGGTCCTAACTTGTAGTTTGCGTTACAGTCAAGAGAGAGACTATTTATAAACGGATATATCCATGCCCAGAAGACTATATATTCATCATAATTAATAAATACCGAGAGATATGCTAAAAACAATATCTTAATTAAAGGCAGTCCAATCGACTTAAGAGCAATCGTATGTATAGATACTTAAATATTTCTCCAAATGATCATATCATAAAAGTGTTATGGACCTATTCATGATAGAGATCCTTTTGTTACCTCACAAACTGTGAGATCAGGAAAGAAAAGAGTTTGAACGGTTCCTTGACAGCAACTTTTCCTTTTTCATATTTCAGGATTATGGTATTTCGGATTTTTGGTCCAACTAGTCTCTCTATTCCTCAAGTACTCCTCTACACGGTGCATGTGAGGTTAATGGTGTCAAATTACACGGTGGATCATCTCATAAAACGTGGACATATTCTTCGTAATGTTCTTTTTTTTCTTCGAGTCCCAATTCTTCTTCTTTTTTAATTTTGCTCTTTCTAGACTAAATTGATGGCTGATTTAAGTAAGATTGTTAAGGGATGGCAAAATCAAAAAACAAAGGTTCAAAGTGAAAAAAAGAAGCAAAGAAAATAGATGGTGGTTTAAAAATTCACAGAAAAAAGTTAATTTTGGTCCTCCTACTTTTCCAATGATATATTTTTATCTCTGTAGATTTTTTAAATTCACTTTTGATGTGAAACTTTATTTTTTTTATTTTCAGTCTCTATGTTGGAAAGAAAAGAGAGAAAGTTGTTGGATTCTGGCTAAAAAAAAAAAGAAAACCATGATTAGCATCGATTCCAACCACGAAAAAAAACAAATTCGGTGTCGGTGGATTGCATTAGACAAGGAGAATATAATTGTAGTTGTTTTGAGTCTCAATCTTGTCTGTAAAAACAATCCTAGGTAGTGAAAGAAAATTCTTACCTGGTTTGATTTGGTATTCTTAGTGTTTTTTGGGTTGATGAATTAGTTTTTTATATATGTTATAGGAGTGTTTATTAGGTGTTTTTAAGTGAAAAATAGTTGAAAATGAGTTTTTAAGGGAAAAACATTTATGGTCTGATTTTCCTATCACTAGGAGGCTAGATTTTAGGCTTCGTCTGCTTTATTTTTTAAAAAAAGAAAGGGGTCAACGTCCTCATAGATTTTAAAAAATTAAACAGGCCAGTATGGGCAAACTTAGGCTGAGAGGTCCACAAGTTTGGGCATCGTTTATTAAAGGCTTGGGCCTCTCAAGATAGGTCAATGTGGATTGACCTGGTCTTATTTTTTTTTTTCCTTTTTAATTTTTTTAAAAAATTTTGGTTATCATATACTTAGCAGAAAAAAGATAATTAAAGCAAAAATTTTATATTAAACCCGTTAAAGTCTGTAACTTAAGTCACGAGTTTCACAGGTTGAGCCGCAAAGTCATACTCATCTAATATGTTATTGTTCCTATATTTGTTTTTAAGAACAAGTATATGTATAATCGTTTTTTTTTATAGAATTTGATTTATTTTGAAATGGTCTTCAATAAATGTTTCATGTTTGTTTTTGTTTGATTAATTTTTTTTAATTTGATTTTTTTAACATTATTCTTAGCTCATGACCTCGGTCACAACAAAGGATGAATATATGATACTCATTGTATTTTATTATATGTAAGTGACTTTATTATTTATAGTTATATTTTTTTTAATATCAAAAAAAGTGTTAGCAACCTGTTACATTAAAAAAAACTATTCGATGCAAGTTCAATAAATATCTTAACATTTTATTTTATTTTTTACATTTGTTAGCATTAATGATTTTAGATTTATTTAATTAATTGTATGCATAGACTTTTTTATTTATGCTTAGGATTTCTTATGTCAAAAATGTGTTGGAAAAATTTATTATTTTTTTTTTCTTGAAAAAAATCTAACCCGGGCCAAAACACGGGTTTTGGCCTGGGTTAAATAACTAAGTTGATTTCTATACTATGTAATATATAAATCACCACGTCCTAATGTACCAAGAAACGTAATCGGACCAAAAGTTTATGTCCTCATGATCATTACTCTAGCATACATAAAAAGTTTCATTTATCATTCACATAATATATCATGAGATATAAAGATATGTTGTTTTAATAGCTAACTCGACAAATAATATATTTTATTTTATTTTATAGTTAAAAAAATAGTATCAAAGATTATATTTATTTTATTTTTTTTAGTTTAACGTGGGTGTCCGGGTCAGTTTGCGCGTACCTCAACTAATTCTACGGGTCCTGAAGTTAACGACCATGTAAGCCTCCAGTGGCCATCATATGAGCAACCACGGAGCTCGAACTTGACATTTATTTTTTTTATATAGATAAGGTTATACGGCCCCGTTTGTTTGCTGGAAAGTAGTTTCTTTTTAGAAAGTGAATTCCGGGAAAGTATTTTCCGATGTTTGGTAGTGTAATGAAAAATAAGTTGGAAAACACTTTTCAGTGTTTGATTATGTTATGGAAAATGAGCTAGAAAATAACTTATTAATATTTTATTTTTTTCAACTTTATTAAAATAATGAGAAACAAATCTTACAAATTAAAAAGTTGAATAGGAATGAAATTGAAAAAAAAATATAATTTCATAAATTATCTCAAATAAAATAAATAATAATCAAAATAATAGAGATCAAATAAAAAATAAAAAAATTGAAAGATGAAGAAATTGAAATAATAATAATTAACATTTCATAAATTATTTTAAATAAAATAAGTAACAATCAAAAGAATGAGGACCAAATTTGATAGATAAAAAATTTCAATAAAAAAATGATAAGGAAAAAGCAAATAGCAATTATAAAAATAAGAACCAAAGTTAATATAAAAATTAAATTTTAAGAGATGAAATTAAAAAATAAATATTCAAAACAAATATATATATATATATATATATATATATATATATATATATAGCAATCGAAAGTTTGAAGATCAAATTTGATATAATCATAACTTCTGGAAAGTGTTTTCCGCCCAAATTTTCCAGGAAAACACTTTCCTAAAAACCAAGCCAAATTTTTCTTTGACTGGAAAGTATTTTCCGTTGACCAACTTTCCTAATGGCAAACAAATACATGAAAGTTTGGAAAGTGTTTTCCTGGAAACCTTTTTCGGAAAACAAACACAGCCAAAAGAGAAAACACTTTCCTGAAAACCAAGTCAAATTTTTCTTTGACTGAAAAGTGTTTTCCGTTGACCAGAAAGTGTTTTCCGTTTACCGGAAATTGTTTTCTGTTGACCACCTTTTCTAATGACAAACAAACATAGAAAAGTTTGAAAAGTGGTTTCTCAAAAACTACTTTTCGGAAAACAAACATGACCTATGTATCATAAAGGATTTAATTTTTTGAAACGATCTTGAAATTCTATTGTAAATGTTGTAACCCATTTTTTAACCTCATAACCAAAAGAAAATTAATATTTATTTTTCCAGGCTAAAAAATAATTTTTTCAGTAAAAAGAAATTTTTTTAGTATTATATGTATTATTATTAAAAAACAATTCATGACGCTTCACGTGGGTAAAGAGGTGGCAATGAGACGAGTCTCAATACCATTTCAATTTTAAGGTTTTGGTCTTTCAAGATTCGAGATACGCGGCTGGGTTCGTTTGTTTACGCGGCTGCGGCTGTGTTTTAATTAAAACGCAGCCTGCAGTCGTTTGGTAACAAAAAATACACAGTTTACTATGTATGGGCCCCACTTATTTGTTGCGTTTGTAACGCAGAAAATAAAAAGCAGCATTTTGTTGCTTTGTGTTTACTGTGCATGCTAATTGCACTGTACTGAACAGTGCAATTAGCATGAACAGTATATGCTAATTACACTGCTCCTGTGAACAGTGCAGAAAGTTGCACTGTTCACTCAAAAAACAGTGCAATTCACTGCACTGTTTACAGGGAATTGCACTGTTCACGTGAACAGGTTTTTTTTTTTTTTTTTTTTAGGGTGTAAATTTTTTTAATATTTTTTAAAAAACTAGTTTAGATTAAATTACATTCACTCGTAATATGATATTAACAATATTTTTTTTGAAAAATTAGTGTAAAGTGAATTAAATTTACTCGTACTGTAATATCAATTTTATACCTGATAATATTTTATCTAATTTTATTACACGTATGAAAACTATAGTTCTTATCAGATGAATTTTATACATATTAAAATTATAAATTGTTTAATAAAATAATAAAAAAATATTTTATATATAGTATTCTTTATTTTATGATGTAAAAGGAGTAATTAATTTTACAATATTTAAATTTAAAACCATCAATATTAATATATATTTTTAAATTATTTTATAATCTCAATTTCAAAAGCATTTTTAACCAAACACATTAAACTAATTTTTTTCAATCTTAATTTTAACCACAGTTTTAATCAAATACCTATTTTTTCAAACCAACCTCAATTAAAAATACTTTTTATAAAATAATTTTTTTCAAACCATAACCACTACCACAATACCAAACTAACACAGAGAGTATTGTGAGTTAAAGCCCCCCTTGGTCATTCTCTGTTTTCTTTTATTATGTTATTATTAAAGACAATAGATGGCAAGATTATGACTATCCGATTAAAGAGAAAATCAAAACCGTTGGATCTAGCCTCTTAGATCCTAGCCGTTGATCCATCCCAAACGAATCACATTAGTTAGATCCATCCCAAACCAATCACAGACATCGGATCTGTGTAGAAGAGATTAGATCTGGGCCGTTGGAACAAAAGGATGTGATTTGAACCGTTAAAATCAAAGCAAGCTCACAGATCGCATCCGTCAAATCAGTTTCAAATCAGATAGATCTGGACTTTTGATCAAATCTAAGAATATCTAGACCGTAAAATTCAACGAGTTCACTGATCTAGCGTATTCGAAGCTGCACCTGATCCTGTCAGCCCCGCCAGTGGTTCCAGTCTCCGTATCTCCTCCGCCCTGCAACCAATCAAAGTCGGACCACCACAGAAAGGTGCTCTGCCTCGATACGAGCAAAACCGGATCAGCCTTGATCACTACTCTCGCTGGAATCAGCCGAAAAGGGAGAAGAAATCGTTCGGCCTCCCCGAGCTTCCAAGCCACCGATCTCCTTTCCTGTTTGTCCGTGCGTTACACGGCCATCATTATGTGAAAGAAGAGATCGTGATCTTATTTTTGGACTACTTGGGTCGTCGAGGTCTCTTCGTATTTTCGCCGGACCGCTGGCAGCCTTGGCGTGTGGGTTGACGCGCCGGTGAGTGACATTTGCTTGATTATTCAGTGAATCAAGGGCATTTTGGTGATGTAACAACGCCAGGGATATTTTGGTAATTGAACTGCTTGACCAAGGGCATCTTGGTAATTTCAAGACCCAATTTTCTTTGTTATTTATTTATTCATTTTATTTTGTATTTATAATTAAAAAATATACAGCTACACATGGATTATATTTGTGTATATTTTAATTATTGAAGTGTTTGCATTACATCATAGCCCATATCCCGAGATTATTGAGTAATTTTGATGAGAAATAAAAATGAAATTAATGTTCTACAATGGTGAGATTGTAATTTGATTTGACTTAGTGTTTATTAGATTGATATTTGAATAATTGATCAGGCTTTAATTTGTATGACTGATGATTTAATTAGTTGACGATGGTTAACATATGATGCTTTTTTAAAAAAAAAAAATTAACCTCAAACTTTGCAATATAATTATGCATGTGTTATATAAATTTTGATACGAGAGGATTCAATAAGTATCAATTAAAATTAGTTATCTAAGTCGATTTTTGATATAAGATGACTCAATAAATATCATTAATCTGGTTACTTTTGTGTTCTAATTATTGATATGAGATGAATTTCAAGAATTGTCAAATTGATTTTAAAATCTTGTGTTTAACTCGTCAACCAATGAGTGGTTTGTTTCGTGCTGAAGGGCCTTTAGGCTAGATTTTGGAGGGATATTATTGATTAAGTTCATCTTCCTTCCATATAATCAACCCCTTACTCAGACTTTGATAGACCAGTTATTACATTTCTAGGACCATTAACCCTAAGTTGTGACTCCTTATCTTTTGTGTAATAAGTGATTCCATCATCATGTATGGGGATCCTTATTTAGCTCACCACCATTCACGTTGGGGGGCACACAAAACGATGGAGTTGATCATGTTGCTCGCAACCAGCAATAATAAATGCTAATAAGTATTAAATGCTAACTTTAAGTATTAATAGGAGTAGATTTCTCTTAATGCTAAAATTTGAATAATATCCTTAATGATTTTTAATTTATCTTCTTTACTTCTTTTAGATATGATATGTTGTTTAATAGCATTTATAAACACGTTGTGTCGTTCAAATCTTCATCCTCCTTGTTTAATCTCATAAAATAAAACAAAAGGGCCTGCATGCTTAATTATAACATTATAGTAAAAGAAAATGTGATTTACAATCTTTCATTATGATCACATGATAACATTTTGTGTCCAACTAACATTCCCGTGATTAAAATTTTAGATTTTCTTATGAAGGTCTTAGAAACAAATGTGAAAGGAAAAAAAAAGATAAGGAAGAGCGTAGACTACATTATTAAAAAAAAAATGATTGGGGTCGTGAATTCACTGTATACATGGACATAATGAACCATAGACGAGAATAATATAATTATCATTTTTCCCTTCCAACAAAAAAACAATAAACTTGATGTTAGGGGTAATTTGGTCTTTTCCATATGACCCATTAATCATTATGGAATTAACACTTTTTATTTTTAAAATGTACAGTGTAAAAACTATATTATCCTCAAAAGAAAAAAAAATATTTAAAAGATTGACCGAAGACAATTATATATTTTTATCTTTTTATAAGCATAGTATAATGACTTTATTACTTTTATAAGCTAAATTATTAAAAGGATGATTGGCTATTCGATCTTTTATATTTTTGAAGCACAATGTAAAGACTAAATTATCATTAAAAGCAAAATTTATCAAGCTTACATCTAGAGGATTTTTTGTATTTTCAAATTGATTTTTTAGTGATTAACAAGTTGCCTTAGGGGCAATTTAATATTTTAACAATCATTAATATTATTTAAAATAAAAAGAAGTTGGCACGTGGACCGCATGAGCCCTTTAAACAGCACAAGCGACATCGTTTCACGACCAAATGTTGCCTTTTAAGGAGGTTTTTAAAGCACCTTGCCATCCTTTTTCCATTAGTTACGCCCGTGTACAAGGAAGAGCAATGGTTAGGCTCTAGTGAATTTTTTTTCTTCTCTTCCCTCTTTTTTCTCTGTTCTTCTTGCCAAAATATAAATATGTCTTTCATTGTTTTTTTATATCCAAATTGGTTCATATTTTTTCATTGCTATTTATTATTTTTTATTGAATTTTTCTTTGATTTCATCGCTCATTATTTGGTTTCATTTAATCTTTATATGAAATTTTGTCTTTTATTTATTGATGTTTGTTTTTTATGTCCTTTTTTCTAATTGATTTTTTATATATATTTTCATCCCTTAACATATGATTTCAAATTATTTTTATATCAAATTTAATCTTCATTCTTTTTATTACTATTTCTTTTGTTTTGGATCTTTTTTATTGTATTTTTTTCTCAATTTCATTCCTCAGTATTTTATTAATGTAGAATTTTATTATGTTATATTCTTTAGGGTTTTTTTTTGACGTACCTGATTACTTAAAAAAAAAAAAAGAAATACATATATCCCAATAGTTTCTTGATGTTTCTTTAATCCAGCTTCTATATAAAGATTTTCTTTCTTTACTTCATATCAAGAAGTGGTCTATAACACTGTGAACTTATTTGATATGGTTAGTAAGGGCCAATATGAACCCATTTGGAATGGAAAAAGTAAGTAATTAATTAGAGAAGAGATTCAAACTATATGTATTTTACAAAATAACATCTTATACTTGATCTCTCTTACTTGAAATGCTTGTATTCAAATATTGGTTAGTAAAATTCCATCATTATTGAGGTAGTGTTTAGCATTGCAGTAATTGTTTTTTTTTTTCAAAGTGTTTTTCACTTAAAAATATATCAAAATAATATTTTTTTTTTATTTTTTAAAATTTATTTTTGATATTAGCACATCAAAACAATTCAAAAATATTAAAAATATATAATTTTAAGCAAACAAAATTGAATTTTGAGCAAACAATGTTTTGGGTGCAATGCCAAACATTGCCTTAATTTATAAATTGGCCCAAATGGATAGAAATCATAATGATTGTGAGAATAAAAAACAAAATGTGAAATTAACAAAAATGGTTTGGAAAAATTATTGTAGAAACACTAGATACTCACAAACATATTAGTTCTTCCTTTTTTTCAAAATTTTTCCACTTCAACCATCAAATAATAAAAAAAATTTCAATTTAGCCTTTTTGCATTATATTGATAGGAAATTGAACTTGATGATTTGTTTCTATTTGCTTTTTATGAGGTTATTGAGGTTTTAAAATAATATCCCTACATAATATTGATGTTTAATTTCATAAAAAAAAATAAATATTTGAGAGAGCAGAGAGAGACTCATTGGAAATTAAGAGATGAGAGAAAAAGTTATTCATTATCTACATTCAATATAATGAAAAATATGTTCTTGGTGCCAATGAAATTTATTTGACAAGAAGAGTTCTATTAAAGTGTTTTTTTACCCTTTGTCTAGCCAAAAAAAAAAAATAGAGCGTGGTTGAGAAAGAAAATCAAGTAACAACACTCGCATGTAGCAAAAGTAGAAATGAAACCAACAATAGAAGCATAAAGATCCTAAGAAGAAGAGGAAGAAAACAATAAGCATTAATTTGGTATAAAACTAATGCGGAATCATCCCTTAGATTGCTAATTTGAAGTTTTGAAGAAAGTTTGCAACTTGACCCAACAAGAACCATGTTTTGAAGAACCAAAGTTATACGCAATTAATCACCCCACTCTACGTCTATAACAAGAGAATAAGAAGTATAAATTACAACAAAGTTGATTAATCTTTCGAAGAGTTTGCAAGTTCAATCAAGAATTTATTATAGAAATTATATAACCACACAAAAGAATAAGGTACACAATACATGGTGACCTTAGATAAAAATTCACCAATCCCAAAATAAAGTTAATAATTAGTTTCTATAGTAGAAAGCTAACCTTGATATGACTTAATAGATTAAAACTCGATAAATAGACCTTAACACATTAAAAGCTCAAAATAACTAAAATAATAAAATAAAATCTAACTCAAATAATGCTTAAATGTTGCAGACCCTATAATAAACTAAAAGATAAAAAAATAATAGTCTAACTAATTAAAATAAGCTCAAAGTTGAATTTTGTAATTTATTGGCAGAATTAAAACCCAACTTCAAACGAATAGTTCTCTCTCGTATTGATAAATTAGAATATCTACCATATGTCATTGGAAAGGTATGGATGTTGACTTTTCAATTTAAGTAGAATCGCATCAAAATTCATTATATAGCTCTAGTTATCAAGAACTGAGTATGAGAATTATTCAATCACACAAGACAAAAAGGCACACAATAGGTTGCGATCTTAGATAAAAAATCATCAATCCTAAAATAATATAAACAATTGGTTTATATAGTAGAAAGTTAATCCTAATTTGACTTAATGGACCCAAACTTGATATAAAGGTCTTAACACATTAAAAACCCAAAATAAGTAAAATAATAAAACAAAATCTAATTCAAATAACGCTTAAATGCTACATACCCTATAATAAACTAATAAATAAATAAATAATAACCCAACTAATTAAAATAAGCTCAAAGTTGAATTTCATAATTTGCTGGCAGAATTGAAGTCCAACTTCAAAAGAATATATCAATGGAAATGTATGGATGTCTATTTTTCAATGCAACTAAAATCGCATCAAAATTTATATTATAGCTCCAGTTATGGCGAAAACAGCTAGTAGATTTGAATCTTCTTATTCTAATCTTTTTGTAATGTTTGGAAGCTCCTCTACAAGCCCTTATTGAATATGAATCAAATTAGCCAAGGTGTGTTCTTAATTCTTTTATATCCTCTCGAAGTCCACCTTATCCCATATATCTTGAAAAAGTCCATTGATTGAATCCTTGAACCTCTTTGCTCTAAGTCTCGTGATTGGACCTAATGAAACTTCTAATATATCTCTTAGTGTTTAAGTTAGGATCACATGACTTTGTCAAGCAGGAAAAGGCAAAGTAGGGTTAAGAAAGAAAAATGTAGTAACACTCGTATATAGCAAAAGTAGAAATGAAACCAACAGCAGAAGCATAAAGATCCTATGAAAAAAAAAAAAACAATAAGCTCTGAAACAATAACGCAAGATACAAAGAAGAGCAACCCAATAAGCAGTTCAAGGAGCATAAAAAAACTAGCATTGCACACCACCATTTAGCTATTGTACTTATTTCATGGTAGTAGGTCACATGTATAGGACTAATTAGGGCATTGTTCATGATAGAAAAGATATTTTTGAGACTTATAAAGGTTCATTTATAGGTCATGGTCACAAAGGCCTATATGAGATTTTAAAAAAGTCATGACATGCAAAATTATCTCTTAACCTAGCTATGTTAGGTTCTTTAACCATTGTTGTACCTCACTATAAACATTTCATGCCCCCTTATCCATATCTTGCTACAAATTATGGTAGGCTTGTTCATGGTTTGGTTCGGTTTGAACCACAAAAACCAATCGAACCAAGTAACTCAAATTTTTGAAAATTCAAATCGAACCGAACCGAATTTCGGTTCAAACCGAACCGGTTCAGTTCGGTTAAATTTGGTTTTTTGGTTTTAAAACTGGGAAACCTAATCACCTAAATTCCTAAAATCCATAATGTCAAATATGAAAACTATACAATAGATTTCCTTCACAAAAGGATATTTTGCATCACATGATCCCTAATAGCTCCATTTCAATTCTCCATATATAATAATAAACAAAAAAACCAAACCTAAGGAAATCCCAGCGTAATTTTATACGATTTCTCAGCAACATGAACATAATTAATAAAAAAGTCAATCCTCCAATGAAATTCTAGTTGCAGAAGAAAGTTCAATTAAATCAATCAGTCAATATCAGACAGATCTAACAACTCGATCAAAATGGAAAGGAGAAGGACGATGAATAGACTTTGTACTGAGAATTGAGCTCTTCTTTGAGCTCAGGGATTTCATCAATCTTGATCGTCGACAAATACTTTGAATCGTGATCGCTCATGCTTGCCTACTTGTTTAGCTCTGCAAATTTGCAAATGGTGAAAGACAGACGTGCGAGTGAGAGATAGAACAGAGACCAAAACATGAAGTGAAGAGAGAAGCCAAGGAGATGGAGATGTGGGTTTTTGTTCGGCTAGAGAAGAGACAGATGCAAGGGGCAAAGACGCATAGTGGATGAAAATTAAAAAGGAAAGGAAGAAAGGAAAAATAGTTTCTGGTCTGGGCGGCGGCGAATGTAATGTTATTAGGGTTAGGTTAACTGTAGACTGTAGTATTTATAGGTCTTTTATTTTATAGTTGGTGACTTGGTTCGGTTTGGTTCACTGGTTTCTGTTGTAAAACCAAAATCGAACCGAACCAGCAAGATTTTATGGCTTTAAAAATCGGTTTAATCAATTTTACATCTTGGTTTGGTTTTCTCGATTAATTTTTTATCGGTTTTTTTGATTTTCTCAGTTTTTTTGAACACCCATAAATTATGATACATTATTGTAATTTTGTTTTTGGACCAATTTAGGGGTGTTTTTGGACCAATTTAGGGGTGTTTTGGGTTAAGAAATTAATTTATTCACTTTCTAACAATGTTTTTAGATGTTTTCGGATGAAAATAGATAGAAAAACAGATTTTGAGGTCCTAAAACTTGGACCATGATTTTTCTCACTGTAGGTGATTGGAAAGTATTGCAGACAATGACAAGTAGTTTGCCACAATGGACGACCTATTATCCAGTAAAGAAAAAGGAGTTGATGATGCATCAGCCGGATGACAAGTCGTTTGCAGATGGGCTTGGCGTATTTTATTTTTTAATTTTTTAATTTGATTTTTTTTATTAATACTTGTTTTTATATTTTTCATTAATGTTTTTATTTACATTTAAATTAGTATCCTCTCTCTCTAATTTTAAAAAAAATTTAGTTCACATTTTTTAAATAAAAATTAATTATTTTGTACCTTTAGAATGTTTCAAAAAGATTATTGTAATCTATCTTTAAATCTGTTTCTTTTATATTTGATATAAATAAATTGTGTTTGCATGATGTGTTTATAAAAATAAAAATCACATATTCTTGGTAAGAGAAAATAACCTCTAAGATAAAAAAAAACATATAAATTAAAAGGAAAAGTCGGAGTTAAATATTTGTATATTTATATGTCTTTTGCTTTTATGAAAAAGATTAGCTTTTCATTTTTTTTTTACAGTTTATTTATTTATATATTTTTAAATTTATTTCATTAAGCTTAAACAACATCTTTACATTTCTCAATTAAAAAAATCATGATATAATAAAATGCATATGTAATATTGGAATATTTTTTTACCATGTTAAAAAACTAACTTGAGATCTTAACCACGGCGTAGCATTGATAACGTTTTTTGGTATTTATTAATATATATGATTCTCAATTTATTTTATTAAATATATTCATCATTTTTTTCATTTATAATTTTTTTTATGATGTCAAAAAACATACTGACAATACTTATACATTTATTTTTTTGCATTATAAAAAATCTTGATTTGACTCGAAACAAAGCACAAGTTCATTGACCAGTAAAAATGGAAACTTCGTGTTAATATCAAAGAAACTTTTCTACGTCCAATAAATATGATAAATCAAAATAATATAAAACAATGAAAATGAGACATCTACGACAAAACCTTTTTCTTATTTTTTGGGGGGATAGAACATATACTTAAATATCGAATTTAATATGATATTGAAGTGATTCTAACTCAAATTAATGAAACCCAACCAATTGACAACACTAATAAGACGAATTGCAGCAAGTGAGGGAAAGAAACCATCATCCCCATACCTAATAAGTGTGTATATATAAACTAAAAATGAGCTAACAATTATATATAAAAAAATGAAGCTCGAGTCGACTATCAAATTTAATATTACAAATATTTTCTATCTATCACAAGGTTTGAAAAGTCCGAGAAGGAAAGGGAAAGAAAAAAAAAACGAAGACTTTTTTCGAAGGGATCCGTCACATCAATCTTATATAAGAATAAGATTCCAAGGTGCAAATGTAAAAAAGTTAACAAACAGAACAAATTAATCTCCTGATCACCAGATTAAATAAGCTGGTTTGATAACCCGTTTCAAACCATGTTATTAAAAAATTTAAATTTATTTTTTATTAAAATTTAATTTTTTTTATGTATTTTGAACTGTTTTAATATACTGATTTTAAAAATAATTTTAAATAAATAAATAAATAATATTATTTTGACACATTTTAATATAAAAAAATACTTTATAAAAATCATAATTATTCTCTCGAGATTTCACACTGTGACTTTTTTGTTGTATAAGAAATTAGTTCTACTTTGGCGGGCTTGGCCTCAATGATTCTCACACCATGCCTTTATATTATACTTGTAAACCTTTTACGAGGACAAAGCACACTTTCGGTGACAAATTAAAGAACTAAATTACCTTGATAATCATACGTCCTCCTGGTTAATTAGAGCTTATACGAAAGCTATATATATATATATATATATATATATATATATATATATATATATATATATTAATGTCTCTGTAGTCTAGTTTAGTCAAATGGTGTGATTGTTGACTGCTTCCTCCTTACAACCTTAACAAACAATAAAGATAATGTGAAACTAAAACATAAAGAGAAATGTTCAATAAATACAAGGAAGAAGAAGGCATGCAGGCATACAAGGTCAAGAGGAGGTTCTTCTCTAATTAAGCTACCCCACTGTTTTTGCCTATCTAATCTTTGGCTTTGGCGTGCCTGATTTTTCTTCCTTCTTCTCCCCCTCCCCTCCCCTCTCTCTCCCCCTCTCTATCTTTCTTTCTGTGTGAGAGAGAGAGAGTACCTCTTTTCTTGGCTTGTAGGTAAGTAGCTTGTTTGTTGTTGGATAAGAGTGATTTTGAAGCAAATTAAGAAATGGGGAGAGCTCCATGTTGTGACAAAGCATACGTGAAAAGAGGACCGTGGTCTCCAGAGGAAGATGCCACTCTCAAAAGCTACCTTGAGACTCATCGTGGCACTGGTGGTAACTGGATTGCTTTGCCTCAAAAAGCTGGTACACTACCGATCCCTCACTCTGATCTTCCTTTCTCTCAGACAAACATACGCGCAAACGTATAAATGTTGAGATTCTCTTCATTCCTTTTCATTTAGACCAATCTTAGATGATACGAACTCACTATAACTGGGCTTTGCTATTTATCTTAATTACTAAACATCAGTCTCATTAAATATTGAGAGGTCTTTGAGGGATTATTTTCATTTAGTTCCCTATATATTTTCACCATGAATGCATCAATTAAAATTCTTGTTTTTCAGTGTTAATTTTTGACATTTTGACTGTCAACAATTAATGCCCACCCTTTGTCCCTTTTTTTTTCACTCAAACATTTTCAGCCCTAGCCCATCCGGGGAAAAAAAAGCTTTTCCAGTACTGATTTCGTTGCTTGAACCTGTGTACTGTGGCTGTGTAAGAAAAGTAGACTATGGTTTGACTCCTTCTTGTATAGTAGTGATCTTGGTTCTAGCTAGGTTCCAAGGTATTACTCGTATATTTGTACATTATTCAAGGTATATAGCAGCTTTTCCTAGTTTTGGAAAGTCCATTTATCAGTGCCATTTCCTTTCCTTTCCTTTTATTTATTTATTTATAGTTAATTGGTGTTTAGCGCCTAATATTTTAGATTAAGTGATAATGAAATTAATTCTACAACTTTGCATATGTTTGATTTGCACACGGGAAATGCACCAATTTCTATGCTATATTTTTCGTCAAATTTCTTGCTTTGTTTAGCCAACTAATTAGAAGTTTTACCCCACAATTTCCTAAATCTATTGAAGGAGCTAAAGCTTAATAAATTATCTTATCGGTACGTCACAGGCCTTAAGCGATGCGGCAAGAGCTGCCGGTTACGATGGCTTAATTATCTGAGGCCAGACATCAAACATGGAGGTTTTACTGAAGAGGAAGACAATATCATATGTGCTCTCTATAGTCAAATGGGAAGCAGGCAAGTTTTAGTCTACTTTGTTTCTTATTTTTGGTCGATGCTTTATTCGATTCTTCATAATTATTGTACGCTTTTTTTTTTTTTTACTGTATGGGATTTGTTTGTATTTGGCATGCAACCATTTGATTCTTAATTATCAATTAATTATAAGCTCCAACCTTTGTCTTGTTGTAGATGGTCCCTCATTGCTTCTCAACTGCCTGGAAGAACCGATAATGATGTGAAGAACTACTGGAACACCAAATTGAAAAGGAAGATCCTTGCAGGAAAAATAAACATCTCAATCAGGAACAATAAATCCATCAACGCCCCTACTAGCATTGCCAATATTCTCACCTCTCCTGTTCTTTATGGCCCTAAAGCTGAAACCGAAAGTACTATCACCATCTCTGATTATTCATTAACTCAAAGTTCAGGAACATTGCCGACCTTATCTGATATCGGTTACGGACCTTTTATCAACAGTACTCGTCAGAACTTGAGTCCAGAACAATTCATGAAATTTTCTAATTTCCCTGGGGTCATGGATATGTCTGAATTTGGTGCAACTTCAATGAACAGTAGTCACATTGTTTCGCCATCTCAAGAATGTTCGAGAATTTCAAATTCCTCTTCGCTTGCTATGGATAACAAGGGTCTCCCATTGCCTAGTAATGGCGGTCTTGAGGGTGCTGGGATGTTAATGGATTCTGACTTTGGTTTGCATAGTGATTTTTTCAATGGGCTTTTGTTTCAAGACGAAGCAAGTGAAGCGGCTACTAATTGCTACCAATATTTTGCTGACTTTGGCTATGTTGATATGAAGCCACAAGGACTCACTAACCAATATTGATTGACAAAGGCGGCCAGAAATGAAGAGAGACACTAGTATAGCTAGCTAGCTAGGGGGTTTCATTTTCGCATGGACGATTCATTAATTTGAACCCAGGCGCCTATCACCTACAAGTAACTGATCAAGTCTGGAAATTAGGATTTAATTAGGCAAGGCAAATCATTTGTTCTTTGAATTAGGACCTTGTAATTTGTTTCACTATCTGGCAACAAATAGGAACATGATCAGTGTAATGCAGCAACAATTTAAGCGAGAGCCAGTTTTTTTTTTTTTTTTTACTATCAGTAACTCTGTTTCTCGTCAGTTAAGGTGCGTTGAATTGTCAACTCTGGGGGTTTTCACGTTATGGTTTTACTCTCTCAAAGGGGAGGGTGTCACATGAATGCGAGTGATGGCATCAGCATGTATGCCTGTTTCTGGCTGCCCAGTCAATCTCACGAAACTTGCATGGAGCTCTGGCCTATTCAAAGCTCCATGTATTGAAAACGTCTCCTTCAAACACTAACAACAAAAGATTCTTTCATGAGCTCCATGCCTGTAAATTTCCTCTTGATAGTCATTATAGTGCTGCGTCATCTTCCATTTACAGTTTCAAAGAGGTGACCTTTTCAAGCATGATTTGAGATTACGCAACTTAACTCTCTCATTACCACCCACTACTGTTTAATATGCTTCTTACTCTTACAAAGCAAGACAAGTTGAACAAGTCTCGGTCGGGGCAGATCAATTCTATCCTAGGACCATAATAATAATAATAATAATTAATAAAATAAATCAAGAGAAGCCATCCAATGCACATGTGCATAATCTTTTAGTATAGGTGGAAAAAAGACCTAAATGGGATTCAAATTGATTAAATGAATTTAATAATCTACCCATCATGCTAACAAAAACTACAAAGACTGAATGGCGGTCACTGTAGCATATGAACAATGAATCACTAGCTTAATGTCAACATGTTATTTTGTTTTTCAAAATATATATTTTTTTAAATTTTATCTTTCAATTTTATTATTTAATATTTTATGAATTTTGAATTGATCATTATAATTTATTTTAGTTTACTTTTCAAAAAATTAATGTAGTTTAAAATAAACATCACAATATTTGGTTGGTGCTCAATTCTTGCAAACGTCTATTTTTGTTATTATATCATTAAATAAAAAAATAAATTAAAAAATAAATTTTTAAGCCCAATAGAATTTATGATTCGAGTCGCGGGTTTTGCGAGTTAAGTCACAAAACTCGGGTTGATTCAATGTATCGTTGTCTCAATATTTTTTTTTAAAAAAAAGATGTCATCTTATGTTTTTTTAAGTCAAATCATACTTTCAAGTGCTATTTGGGTTGCCTTTGAACTTGCCAAGTCAATTGGATCACTAAGAGTCAACTCTTATGTGGGTTAATTTTAAACATGAGTTAAGTAAGGAGTCATGTCAAAAGGTTTTAAAGTAGACCCACTCAGTCGAGTTTAATAACAATTCTAAATAGTTTTCTTTGTAAAAAAAAATTTGAATCTTTTTTTTTTAACTTTTCTTATTAAGTTTTATAATTTAATATTTGGTTGATTTTGAATTGGTGTTTACAATTTATTTCGGTTTGCTTATTATGAGGTTATTACAATCTCAAACAAACATCTTGATATTTGGTTAGTACCTAGTTTTGCGAGTATTTATTTTTATTATCATATTACTAAGTAAAAAATAATTTTAAAAAGTTGTTAAACTTAGTAAAGTCTATAATTTGGGTCACAGTTTAGTGGTTTTAACCACAAAGCTTCAATCAATCTAATAAGTCATCATTTCAATATTAAAAAAAGATGTAATCTTGATTTTTTAAAAAAGTCAAACCATACTTTTTACCAATCATCTATGTCATCATTTCAGGATTAAAAAGAAGATGTCATCTTGATTTTTTTTTAAAATCAAACTATGTTTTTTACCAATCGTCCAAGTTGTCTTTAAACTCATCAAATTGACTGAGTCACGTAGAGGTAACTCTCATATGATTTAATTTGAAATCCATACTAGGTAAGAAGTAAAGTCGAGAGTTTTTAAATTTGACCCGTTGTGTTGGGTTTAATAACAATGCCAAAAAATCTCCATAACCTAGGCTTTTTTTTAGGTTCAACAAAATTTTAATCCAACTCGCAACGTAGTGAGGGCCAGGAAACTATTTGGGAACTAAACATATACTCAGGTCTCTATTATGCTAAACTTTCAATCAAATTGAACTTAGGGTATGTTTGTTTTTGTGTAAAATATATTTTTCATATTTTTCTATGTTTGTAAAAAATATATTCTTGAAATTTTTTTCATGTGTTTGTTTACCGTAAAATATTTTACAGAAAAAACTTATCAATGAAAGATATTTTACAATCAACCTTCAAACTTAATTTATTTGCTAAAAAATATTTTCTGCTTATGAAGTTTCATAAAATATTTTAAAAATAGTAATCCACTTACAATATCATTCAATCATTTCAATCACCACATTCTCTTACACCATCGCCATGAATCTCCATCACCACTACCACTACCACTACCACTACCACTATTATCTCACCATCACTTCCTCCATCACTACCATCTTACCACCACCACAATTGAAAAATATTTTACATGTAAACTATTTCATGGGAAAATATTTTTCAAGTCAAATATTAAAAAATACTTTACATGTAAAATATTTTATGGGAAAATTTATTCCACAAAATAAATGGACCCTTAAACTATTTTCTTTTCAATTAAACATTTTAATTAAATCCTAATCCAATTAGGAAAAAAATTCTATAATTAATTTAATTTAGTGTTTTGATTTTAATATGAATCATTATTTTATATATGGAAGGCTAAAATTATAATCTCGACCCCAAATATACATAAAAGCAATTAGATATAAGATGCGTGGGTAGATTCATAATTCTACCCATAAAAAACCCTAAACAAAGCTTAGGGGTAAAATCATAATTCTATCCCTATCTTCTTTTTGCTACACCAGCCTCATTGTTGTTGGCAACCACCTAAACAACACTATTAGGTTTGCTACAGCGGGAGGGATTACCCCCACGCTGCGCCACCTTTAGTGTGACGGACTGCCCTCTCACTAGTGGCCACCTTAATAGTGGTAGTAAAGGTTGCCACTGGGTTTGGCATAACGTGAAGGGCTGCCCTCGCGCTATGGATGGGTCGACTCCTTCAGCGCGAGGTAACTTAGACACGCTAGCGTTGTTGTGGCAGGGGAAGCAGTCATGCCAGTTGTCTCTTTTGCTAGTCGAGATCTGGCTTGGTGCATTAGGCACCGGCTAAGCAGGTCAGCAGTGTTGGCATTGCTGTTGATAGTGCACAGCCACCAAAAACCCCTTTTTGTATAAGATTTCAACCAGATCTAGAAAATCCATCCAGATCTAACTGGAACATCATCATTTAAAAAAAAATGAGAGAGAGAATACTTTTGGAAAAAATAAATTTACACACAAAATTAATTTGCAATTAGCACCAATAACAATTAAAACAACAATCAACAACCCTAATTGTCTAACGAAGGCTTTGATACCACTATTGAATTTCTCGAAAGACATATACATAATGGAAACGTTAAATTTAAAAATTTTCAGGAGTTCCAAAGATCTCGTTAGACAGATCAAGAGTTGTTTAGAATTTATGCAAAGATTATCTGAAAATTAGATGTTCTTTTTTGGTTTGAATATTTGTTTTAAGGCTATGTTGTCACAAACCTTAAGTTGTCTAAGTGTCCAGCCTCTAACGGTAATCTACAAGAACCACCTGTGAGAAATCTCTTGAAACCTTTAATTTAGGAGAGAAGGATTCTCTTGAAATCTTTAACGAAGACTTTGATACCACTATTGAATTTCTCGACATATACATAATGGAAACGTTAAATTTAAAATTTTTCAGGAGTCCCAAAGATCTCGCTAGACAGATCAAGAGTTGTTTAGGGTTTATGCAAAGATTACCTGTTCTTTTTTGCTTTGAATATTTGTTTTAAGGCTAGGTTGTCACAAACCTTAAGTTGTCTAAGTGTCCGGCTTCTAATGGCAATCCACAAGAATCACCCGTGAGAAATCACTTGAAACCTTTAATTTAGGAGAGAAGGATTCTTATACCTTAAAGTGCTAACTCTTTTCTTTTGTGTTTTAGGTGTTTATGTACTATATTTTTCTCACACTTCTCTTCTTTATAGGAAATAAGAGGCATAATATTTTATTTATGGGGAGACCTAAAAAACCCTATAAATAGCAAAATATCAATTTTCCCCTTATATAATATCATATATATATTATTTTATGATAATTTTATAAATTTATTCAATCAAGTCCTTATTTAATTTTTGTAGATCTAGAATTATAATCCCCTGTATTAATTACGTTCTAATCTTTAATTTCTAAAATTTATTTACAATCAAGTCACACTTGATTAATCATCTCATTTTAATTTTTGACCAATAGTTCTTATGTGTGTGACCCATTAGGTTCCCTAATAAGTTGGCTAAAATATAAATAATAATCCTAAATAAAATAAGATTAAATAAATTAAACAATTTAATTTATTATCAATTCAATAATTTATTTATTTATATTTGAGGTAGCTTATATTTATGTGGTTATAATCAAAGCATAACACTTCCTATATAAGATAACTTAATGATCTAATTAAGTCTAAGAATCACTTACACAACTATTATAAGAGTATTTCCATAGACACATGTGATCTCTCCATATAGAATTCTCTTGCGAGTCAGTTCAGTGCACATATCATCTGACAAACACCAATATATTAGTTCTAGTTATCTCTTATATCTCAGTCTATAAGAACAACTGCTTCATTTTATAAAAGAAGAAATATAATATGTAGCCGTCTCAATAGATCTAATTAATATCCAGTCTTAATAGAACATTGACAGAAAACATTTAGAAACAATGTTTAGATGCAATATGAATCTTATAATTATAACAACTTTATGATTTTAATTGCAAAGTATTTTTGTCACATGAATTTTATATTTATACTAGACTCATTAATTAAATATTAGATTCATTAATTTTATATTTTATATTTACTCGAGGGAGACATTTTTATCCCTAGATTATTCTTTTTAATTCATTTTTGTTTTTTGTTCGGTTCAATTGTTGCAAGACAAATTTAGTGTTTCTAATGTTAAAATAATGGATAATTTAGCCTTTTCCTAATATGAATTTTCTCATAAAGAAATTGACTAACAAGTTTTCAAGCAAACGAAGATCTTTTTTCCTTGCCAAATTAAATGTGAACTTAATTTTCTTCAAGTCAAGAACACGTTTTAACATCTAAACATGAAACCGTTAATTAATTACCCTTTACCCAGAACTTTCTTCGGTGGACAATCTTCACTGCGAAGGTTAAACGCACGGGCTACAATATTATAAGCAGGTTGGGTCCCTAGCAGAATTCAACGTATAGGCTTTGATAGCTCTCTTGACTAATGTTTTAAGGCATTAATTAAAGATCATTATTTCCTTCATCAATTCTCTCGGTGGCTTTTATGTGTAGCCGAGTATTCTTTCTCTTGCTTGATATATAACCCTATAGATCAATATTGTCAAGTAAATAAGCGCCTCCGGTTTCATGAAGGTGCCAGAAACTTTTCATAATGAATTTAATTAACTCATGTTGTGCAATATTGATTAGTATATAGTTTTTGTTGCAGCCTTTGAGAGTTAAGAAGGATGATTGCCCTAAAGTTGAGGCTGCTGGTAGCATTGATTTGAAGTTAATATGTATCTTTTTCCACTCAACAGTTAACTATTAATCTTATCTCCATTGCAATTGGTGTGGCTTGTGGATATATAAATATTCATTAATTAATTATTAGGTATAGAATTTCAATCTCTAAGCAAACATTTCTTTTCAAAATTTTGATAATTTCTGTTTTTTACATCTTCTATGCAAACATACATAAAAAAATATCTAAAACTTCACTTCTATATTAATACTAACTTAAATATCGGAGGTCCTCTAAATCTAATAAATAACATGTTTTATAGGTACTTGTGAAGTCCAAGTCCATCAATCTCTGTCTTCCTATTCATCCATTAGTCTTTGAAATAATTAAATTCAGTAGTGTGTGTATGTATATGTCTTCTTCAATACAATTAAACCTTTCAAAAAAAAAAATGCATGTATGTATATGTGTGTGTTTGAAAATGACGACATATATTTCAAAAAATAAAAAGTCATTACACTGAGTATGCTCAATTTAATAGTTGTATATTCAATAATTTCTCTAATATGATAAAGTTGGAGTCCTAAATAGATTAGTGAATCGCGCTACACCGCGAGCTAAACCAAAAAAAAATCTAATGTAAAAAAAAGGATGTCCACGTATCGGTAGCATGTTTTAAAGAAGCAAGAGAAACCTATGAGTTGGATCATAGACCCAACTAATTCAATAAGATGGTTTTATTTAATTTTATGATGAGAAAGACAGTAATAGTAAATGGACTGAATAAAAAAATCATGATCATAATCACCTAAAAAAAAACTCTTGCAAAAGGGAAAAAATTACGAAGTTGAGTCAAACTGAATATATATATATATATATATATATATATATATATATATATATATATATATACACAATAATAACCTAAGTCAATTAGGTCTAACTCGTCAAACCAACAACCTAGGTCATGAGACTTGGATAAACCATATAAAGAAAAACAAAGAAAACCACAAAGTGTAATGTCCAACAAATCCACTATTGAAGGATGAAAATGAAAAGAAAATCAATGTAAAAACGGACCTAAAATAAATACAAATGTCAACTTGAGTTAGCCTTTTGAACCCTTGACTTAGATCATCAGAATGGGATCACCCTGTCAAAAATAATCATGACGCCCAACTTCCAACAAATCTATTATTGAAGCATTAAATCAAAAACGACTTGAAAAAAGATTGATGTCAATCCAAGTTAACCATTCAAACCATGCGACCAAGGTCATGAGAATATGATCACCCAATGAAAAAAAATAATGAAGCTCAATTCTTAATCAACCCAATGTTGAAGAATAAAATTGAAAAACTAAATCAATTTTTAAAAGGACCCAAAACCAAAAATTAAAATCAAAAAAATAAAAACCAAATTTGATATAAAAAACAAAATAATAGGACACCTTTCAATTTTGGTATACCAATGCAAATCCCGAGGAGAGGAGAAAATAGGTAGGAGAAGAAAGAAAAGGCCACTAGAGCCTCACAATCATTCCTCCATTGACACATGCAACACCATTAATAATAGCTCATCATGTCGCTTCCAACACAACCACGGATGGATGTATACCACCACATGAGAAAGTTGTATGTGCTGTTAGAGCATAACTTCACACCACACATATTTTCCAATCCTTTTTAGTTCATAGAAGCTTTTTTAGTTTTCAATTTGATCCCTCAAGCCTTAATTATTTTAGATCAATAAAATTAAATTTATTTTGCAAAATTAAGCATCAATTGCGTGTCTAGATTTTTTTCTCAACATCGCGAAATCCCCATATCTAGATAACCAAAAACAAATGTCAAGTACAATTAAAAAAAATTAATGTAAAATGATCAAATTGTAAGAAATAAGGAACAAAAAAAAAGGGGTTGAATCTCTCCCTTGCCCATGCAATTAAGCTTTTGATGTTTGCAAGAAAAAAGGACTTAATACTTTTCTAGTGTTCAAATTATGTCCTTATAGCTTTAATTGTTTTAATTTAATTTGACTTCATATAATTTTTTCAAATCGAGTATAAACTGAGAGTAGTTTTTTTTCAACACCGCAAGTAACCAATACCAAGCCAAACAAAACAAATAGTAAAGCTCAATTCTAAATTAATCTAATGTTAAAAAAATTAAAAAAAAAATAGTGAAAAAAAAAAATTGGAAAAAAAAAAGAAACACAATTAGAATCTATAGTTTCAGAATGCATCACACACACACACATTGGTTTTAGAAAATGACAACATATATTTGAAAAAACAAGTCATCACAAGAGGATGTTTAATTTAATAGTTTTATTTAATAAAGTTTGAGTCCTAATGACTATATTTTTCTCAATTTTAATAATAATGTAATAAAGGAGTACGATTCATAAAAATTATTTTGGAAAACTTCAACAATCAAATCAAGTTTAATATCAACGTTATTATAAAATAAGAAAAAAAAAAGTTAAGAGGTTGTTTGGAACTGTGTTTCACTAAATTTTAAAATTTGTTTTTTGTTTAAAATTATTTTTTATGTTTTTTTATCGTTTTGAAGTGATACGAAGAATAAATACTTGACTACTTCCTTTCAAAGTTTAGGTGGCTTTCAATTCCAAGTAATATTATACATGTAAGTTCATAGAAAGAAAAAAACTCATCAACCTAGCTAGGATGATGAGATTGCTCTAATTTTATATGGATGATTTTCATGTCAATTTTAAATATTATTGAGAAAAAGATTGTTATGATTATTTAATTAAAATATGATAAATTATAATGAATATAACAAAGTGATGAATTAGCAATTTAAGAGAACAAGTACTTGTCATCATGGGAATATGATCAAAATCGATAACACCCCTTGCATTATATTGGAATTGAACAACTTAGTTTCAAATAAATATTCAATTACTCAATGTCAAATTTATTTAATTTTGAAATAAATATTTAATTATTCAATTTCCATAATAGATCTAGTTCAAGTCCATGAATAGATAATCTTTTGCAAAAGGCACCCTGAAAACTTAATTATTGTATAAAGCTACAATTGAATTTGGATTTATTAGGTTTTTGACGGAGAGTAATTGAAAACATTAATAACATAATTTCTCAATGGCTAGAAATTGAATCAAGGAGATTACATATTGTTGGGTCAAGCGAGCGTAGATTTCGTTTTTGGGTAGGCACATGACCCATTCATTATGGGCATAACTCCTATCTTATTTTAATATAACCCTTCATTTTTTTATTTTTTTTAAATAAAACTCATTATAAATAAAAGAATTAAAATAATATTTAAATTGTTATCTAATTTTTTCATAGTTTTCAAAATGATTATATTTTATAATGTAATTAGTGATTACATTGTTAATTATTATATACAAATATAATATAAACAATTTATAAAAATATGCTCATGAGTATTAATTAAAAGTGAAATATATATTTCATTGCAATTTCTTTACATATTTTTTAAAATTAATTATTTTTTTATATATTTTTATCACACTCAAATTATCGGGTCATGATTTGTTTTTGTTTTTTTTATTGAACCATACTTTTTATATCATGATAATTTTCTGTTTAAAAAAACTAGTTTTTAATATAAAAAAATATAAAAAAGTTAGTTTTTAATAAATAAAAAATTCACCAAAACAAAAAAGAAATAAATTAAAGAGATACACTTTTTCCTCCTTGATTCAAATTCAAATGATCTAGATTTTTATTAACCTTTATTTTTTTAATTCAAAAAACATGATATTAATAAAAAAAATAATTTAAAAACTACTCGTGATATCTTGGAAAACAAAATGCATTAAAAAAATTAAAAAAATATTTCTATTTGAATTTGAATTTTAAATTTTATGAATTTTCAATCATGATATTCTCATTTCTATTTAAAAACAAAAAAAAATGCATTAATAAAAAAATTGAAAATTCATCAAATGAGATTTTTTTTTTCAATCTAAATAGAAATATATGTTTTCATTATAATATAGTTAAATAATAAATTATTTTAAAAACTACTCGTGATCGATATCTTGGAAAAAAAAAACTTACTAATAATTTCTACCTTAAGGCGGGCATATTATGCATTTAGTACAAACTGAGTCGCAAGTTGTAAGGGGCCCTTAATAGACCCAAGAAAGAAAGGAATAGAAGGCCCTTATTTGGTGTGACCTTTATGGGCCCAAATGAGCTCTCTGTCCAAGCCCAATATGTACTGATTTCTCGCCTGGGCTTTTCCTCTATCCTTCACACCACAATAACTACAGTAGCTCTCTCACACTCCTTTTCCTTCGAAAAGACGGGTACAGGTGCGTTCAAAAGTATTAAAATAATAATAATAGTAGTCATAGAACTTGATGGTTCAATCGCATGGCTTCCTCCTCCTCTTCTCACCAGACTCACACTCCTCTCCCTTCCGACCCCGGTAATTCCTCCTCCCCTTTTACCTTTTTTTAATCCACTAATTTAATCTTTGTGCTTGCGATTCTACGTTGTTGTCGTTGTTGTTGTTGTTTTATAAGTTGTACGTGATCAAAATGAATTTATGATTATTTGATTTTAGCAGATAAATCACCGAATAATTACAGGCTTAATGGACATAATTTTTATATATAATTTAGCTTTCGTTTTGCAATCTTTATGATAAAAATTAATGCAAGCAAAGCAGGCGGTGGTAAATCACTAGATCATGAGGTTCCGATACATGTTGTGACCGAGCCTTCTCAACTTCCGGCCGAGTTCCTTAACCCTTCTGCCGCGAAGCAATTGATCATTGGGTTTGACTGTGAGGGTGTTGATCTTTGTCGCCATGGAACTCTCTGTATTATGCAGGTAAACTAATGATTTACTCTTTATTCTGCACCCATAATAATTGAGATATCCACAAGTTCATAATTTTGGCAGCTTGCATTTCCGGATGCTATATATTTGGTCGATGCCATTAAGGGTGGAGAGTCTCTCATCAGAGCATGTAAGCCTGCGCTCGAGTCTAGTCACATCACAAAAGTTATCCATGACTGCAAACGGGATAGCGAGGTTTCTAATTGAGCATGTTCCATTCTATTCTATACCGTACTAGCTTTTATGATATGCACAATTACCAACATTTCGTTTACGTAGTTAAATATCAATTGTTATTTTGTAGGCATTATATTTTCAGTTTGGCATCAAGTTGCACAATGTTGTTGATACCCAGGTGAGTAACTGATAGTTGGAACTGATGTTCTAGTCTGGGGTTTCTTTCAGTTTCGCTTTAGGTTTGCATTGCTGTCTCTACTAATTGCTTTTAGCAAATATTGATCATTATTGATGCAGCTATGCGCCTCTCTTTTGTTTTCTGAGTCAGCATTTGAGCGTTCACTATCATTTGATGCAAATTGCATGTACTGGCATTAAGAATTATCAATCCGGAGCTGTCATTTTAATGTGCACATGTATTTGTCATTTTGCATGTAGATTGCTTATTCTCAGATAGAGGAGCAAGAAGGACGGACTAGATTGCCTGATGACTATATATCATTTGTTGGCCTCCTTGCAGATCCACGCTATTGTGGTATTTTATACGTCGTGGTATTCATTTGTATTGTCCATTTCAGGTCATATAACTTGATTTTTGTGTGAATATATTCCATACTTGCTAAAAGTTCTTGATAAAACATTTGGATGATAACTCCCTAATCTTGACACCATTTCCTGCCTTCTCTCATGCTAAAGGACTAGTGTTGCATTAATGCCTATGGTTTAACTATGCATGTGGGTGTCTTGAAATGTTAACCGCTCTGTCAAAAAGGAAAAAGAAAAATGAAAAATGAAAGAAAGAGATTGGGGAAAAGGTCTTTTGAAATTTTCAGCATTCAATTGGAATCATATTGCTACGGGCTGATGGGGTTAAAGCTGTTTGGGATTGAGAAGCAGCTCCTAGACACAATTCTTACTATGAAGAGGCCTCTGACTTCTGTAGGGGCAATTTTTGATAACATCTGCATCATAGGAGCATTTAGCTTCATTATCTATGTACTATGTTTGCTTGTTCAGTGGGAATGCTGTTGTGTGATAGACCTTATGATTACTTTTGATTACACTTAATAAGAAAGTTGATAAATAGTTAAATACTGCAACCTTATTTTCACTCCCCTAGCATTTCCTAACAGTTTTCACCACTCGTTTGTGTTCTGTAATTGAAAGTGGATTCCATATCAGAGTAATATTTGAGTGTTCTTACTTGACTTGTTAAGTTAAATTGATGCAGGAAAACTTTGGATTTGTGTCCTAAAAAGGATTCATGATGAGCTAGATTTGGAGAAGGAATTTAGGGGAAAAAAAAAAGGTTTTCACCATAGCTGTCAATAGTAACTGAGGTTACTTTAGCAAGAAAGAAGTAGAAGAAAAGGAAGAAGAAGAAGAAAATAGCATTTATGGAGAGGAAAGAAGAAAAGAAACACCCTAAGCCACAGCCTTCAAACTTAAGCAAAATACTCATAATTACATCATTCAAGTCCTTTCCATGACATAGAACATGTGCTCTTCTTATAGGCACCAAAGCCCCTAAAAGTACTAAACTGAATGGAGATAGAAATTTGAATAAGAAAATGAAAACCATAAGTAAAATAAAACTCCTAATGATATTCTAGTTCCTAAATAAAACATAATTTGTAAATAATGAATTCCTCATTAGACTAGGTTTACAGAAAAGCTAGAGTATATTGATTGAGAATTAAGGTATTCAGAAGCTTCTTCATGTTGTTTATATCATAAACCTTCAACTACTAAAGTTTATATCAGCTTGCTTTTCCTTTTAACTGCACATACTTTGTGGTATCTAGTTGGCAAGAAAATTTAATTCCTGTATTATCCATTGTATTTCTGAGACTTTTATCTTGAGAATTTGAATGCCAGGCATATCTTATCTGGAGAAGGAAGAGGTTCGTGTTCTTCTCCGACAGGTTAGTTTAAACATCTGACATGCTCACTATCCCTATCTCCAGTAAAGTGGAGAGAACTATATTGGAAAAGTTATTCTCTGCCGCCTTGTTTTGTTTCTATAAAACATTTTGGTGTCTTGGGAAGATAAACTAATAAGTGGCCCTAGCCAGGAACATTTCCTTCCACTCTTTCTTCGTCTTTGAACACGTTTGCCTCTCAAGTTTGCACCCCTAATAAGCTATCTCTCTGTTGCTAGGTTGGTTCTACGGTTTCTTTGTCTTTGAACACATTTGCCTCTCAAGTTTGCACCCCTAAGATGCTATCTTTCTGTTGCTAGATTGGTGAAGAATGCTTCTGTTTTACAATTTAGAGTTTTGTGATGTGCTGGCATTTGGCATTTAGACAAGTGACTTCTTTATCATCTGAACCTCACCAGAGAGTTAGTCCCTTGTCTTGTTAAATTTTACTGGCAAGTGAAGGTGTTTCTTTTCTAATGGTTAGTTGAAGGTACAGTAGAAGCCTTCACAAGCTATTAGATCATACCAGTGACCTTAATGAGACATATTTAGAGTCTCCATACTTATTCTCATCCCATGAAAATTAAAAAAGAAATCCATCTCAACATTTTGTTAAGAGATAACCACCAGTATTTTTACTTAATCAAAAACTTAATGTGTTCTTGTACTCTAATATTTTCCACACAAGATATTTGTACATTTAAATAATGATCAATCAAGTGCATTTGTTCTGAAAAGACCCTTATGATCACTGATATGCAATACTCTTGAGAATGGTATTTTCAGAAAAATCACTTGATTGACCATTTTTTAAGATTTGAAAATATTCAAACAGAATAGAGGAAATCAATTCGTAATTTGGATAAACTACAATAAACAAGTTGTGGTTTTCTCTTTTTATGATTTTTACTATGCTTTTTTCTTTTCTTTTTTGTGTTTATTTGTACTTGCATCTTTTCTAAGTGTAAGAGAAATTTGTCCAGCTACTGCACACCCACTCGGCTGCAACACTACTGCGCGGTGTCTTACAGCTAGTGTTTCCTTACATTATTTTATCTTTCCATTGTTTTCAGGATCCTATGTTCTGGACATACAGGCCATTATCTGAAATGATGATCCATGCAGCTGCAGATGATGTTCGCTTTCTTCTCCGCATCTATTATAAGATGATGGAAAAGCTCAACCAGAGATCTTTATGGTATCTTGCAGTTCGAGGGGTGTTGTATTGTCGATGTTTCTGCATCAATGAGAATGATTATGCTGATTGGCCCCATATCCCTCCTATTCCAGGTTTTATGTTTTACCAACCTATTAGTGTACATTACTCTTGTTTCCCTATCTTTGAGGAATTGTATTACCCATCTCTTTGAAATTCGTTCATCTGCCTTGTTTTTTATTGCTGTATTGAAAAAATTTAATTAAAGAAGATAGAAGCGGATCGAAACTCTTTAAATAGGAGAGTTTGGCACTACACTGAATCTGATATAACAATGGGTTTCCATTGTTGGAAACAATGGGGAAGGATTTCCAATTGAGTAAGTTTGTTATTTTCCACTAGAAAATGTCACTAACCATGTATAGATTTGAAAGGAGATTTAAAGTTCAAGTACAATGCATGAATGGGAGTCTAAATTTTGGAAAAGAATGGATTATGTATGAGCAAGCTACCAGTACTCCAACAGCGTGCACCCTAAACTAAGGGTGAATAAATAAACAGTGACCTATTCTGGATGGACTTTGTTTAGGAAAGTATACAGATGCTTTACTTCGTAATTGAATACTGATCTAGCTGTGCCTTCTCCTCATAGATAACCTCATCATCGAAGATAATGCTCCTGAAGAGGAAATCCTTTCTGTTCTTGATGTTCCCCCAGGAAAGATGGGACGTGTTATTGGAAGACGAGGAGCATCCATTTTGTCAGTAAAGGAATCTTGCAAGTATGTCTCTCTTCTCCCTCCCATTATCATAACCTTTGCGTTCTTTATATTCAATTTGTTCTCCTGTTCTTTAATTTCCTGCATGTGCAATTTTTTTTGCAGCGCGGAGATTTTCATTGGAGGTGCAAAGGGTCCAACTGACAAGGTAAGTCTATCATACTAATGTTGGTAACTACCTGCCTGGTGATCAACTTAGCGTTGGACAAAATCCAGCTAACTTGGGATTTAAGTCAATGCAAAATGAGACCTGCTTTGAGATTTTTGTATCTAACCACAATAGGAAGTGTTCGACTCTATTTGTCAAATAATGTGTTTTTTTTTTTAATGTAAAGAAAAGTAACCTTAGTAGAGAGAGACTTACAAAACAAAGCCATAAAATATAATCCATGCGGTCTGTGTTCAAGATTTACTTAATATTTTATTCATTGTTATCCTCGTGGGTAAATGTTGATTATTTTCATGTAGGTATTCATAGTAGGACCGGTGAAACAAGTGAGGAAAGCTGAAGCCATGTTGAGGGGGAAAATGCTGGATATATTTTAGGGAGCTGGATTTGTCATGCTTGTTCAACTTAATCTTCAGTGTAAAAATGGCAAGTTTGAGACAAGATTTGCCTTCTTAGACTTCCGATGACTTGCCTCCCAATCTGATCACGATAATGCTAATTTGTTCAGTGATTTGCGGGTTTCATGTGGTTTGATACAATTATCGGTGTCTATATTGCATTTAGAGGCAAGCTCAAAGGCGAATAATTCCAAAAATTAGGAATTTTGGCTGCCAATTCAAGGATGGCAATTATCAGCCACTGTCTCACCTTTTTGCGCACCTGCAACTGGGTTGTCTTTTTTCGAAGTTCAAACCGTGATGTTGGGATTGATTGTAAATCCCAAAGGTTAGCCATAGGATGTTAAATTCTCTGCTTTAAATCTAGTGCAGGATGTTAACCATGTGTGGGTACATGGTCAAAAAGGCCTTAACCAGTCAGAGCAGCAGCTAACCTTTTTCATGCCCTAGTTCTTTATGGAAACAGTTTCTTTGGGGGGATGGTAGAGTGACAAATTTTAATCCAATCTCATGATCCGCTTTCATGGATAATTAAATTCTACTATTTCTTTTGTATAAGCGAAGAAGCTACATGTAGGGTGATCTTACTGAGATGAATTTATTATTATATAGTTATAATAGCAAGTGGAGAAAGTTTCTGAAAGGTAACAATAGCAAGAGGGAAAGATACGCTTACGAGCAGATATATTAAGATCAATCAGCCCACGGCTCAGTGAATCTGCCCACATTCCAGATTTCACCTGAAACCCTCCTTTTGTCGAGGATTGGAGCTTGCCAAAGACTCCGCCCATCCACATTGTTAAGACTGCCAGGACTCTCTGTTGATTCTGTAGAAGCTGGATTGGAGCTACAAGTGAATGCACCAAAAAGATCAGAACCATCAAAATTGTTCATCGGAACTGCAGCAAATGGGTCGTCGACATTAGTGTTTGGTGGATCAGATTTTGGAGTGTTGATCTCGGGTTGCATAACTGGTTCATCACCGGAAAAAAAGTCAAACGTAGAAGGAACTGCAGAAGGGTTAGCAGGTTGGGAAGCGAACAGATCAACCTCAGTCTGCAAAAGCGGTCACAAACAAGATTTAATACTGCAGAACATGGGAACATCCCATCAAGAAAGCATTGAATTCTGAGCAAAGATAATGCACCCCCAGCAATTGCAACTGAAAAAAACATTCTCCAGCTTTTCAATCATAAAATTGTGAAGCACATGCATTATTCAAGAACTCTAGCAGAGAGACGCTCAAAGTTTACTAACTACCTTAGTGAAGCTAAACTGACCAAATAAGAATTCATTCCTAACTCCTAGCATAAGAGCTGAACAAATGACACCCATATTAAGGGAAAGAGACCATCAAGCCAAAAGCAAAGATGCAATTAAAAAAAAATTATGACTAAAAAATATTCACCGTTGAAATCCATGGTGGACTACTAGAGACCCCACAGTACCGAAAACTATATTGAAACACCTGAGCAAATTAGTTTATTTTGTAATGTTTTCAAGTACATTTTATAATTTGCTTGTGGCAGCACTATCATTTGATGCCAGTTGATCTTGACATGTGAGCCCCCATCACGATTATTTGGTTCTTCAGTCTGCATGGAGATTCCGTTGAATTCTCGAGTGACAAACTTTTACATCACCATATTTTGGTGATCGCGGAAAGCCATGTGGAATTTTGTGGCTTGGCTTCTGAGGAACGATTACTATTTCTGTACTTCCTGAGCTCCTGCAATAGATTTAGGGGTGTTTGAAATTGCGATCGGTCTTGTAGTTGTAATTTGAAAAATATTATTTTATAAAAAATATGTTTAATTGAGATTGGTTTAATAAAATATATATTTTATTAAAATTATAATTGAAATTAAGGTTGAACAAAAAATATTAATTTGTTTGGTTAAAATATTTTCAAATTAAAGTTATAAAATAACTAAATATATATATATATATATATATATATATATATATATATATATTAATATTTATAGTTTTTAATTGAAATATTGTAGATTTAACTACTGCTATTACATTATAAAATAAACAATACTTTATATAAAGTACTTTTTATTGTTCCATTAAACTATCTGCAATTCCATCACATATGAAATCCATGCGACAAGACTACAGTTTTCATGACTTCTTGAGTGTGCAATATCAGGTAAAATATCATCAGGAATAAAATTGAGATTGCAATCAAATTCTGTAAACATTACGTCATCATGCGATCATCTTCTAATGTAATTATGTAGTGCCATTGAATAATGTTAAACCCTAGTTTTTTGAATAAAACATAATATCTAAGAAATTTTGTTAGATTTTTTTATTTTACTGGGCCGGACCCGTTCCAATGCATTTAGGTTTGGGTCGAACTCGGTCCGGCCATGAACAATGAAGACGCTAGAGTGAATTAATTCACTCTCCACTGTTCACTTTTCAGAACAGTGGAAACGGGGAAATGCAGCTAAAGAAGAAGAGGAAGAAGGAGAAGAGCAGGCTACCCTGCACAGTTTTCTCCCTTTTGATGGTGGTGCTGCTGTTGTCGACAGTGACTCAAGGCGGTTCTTGTGGCGACGACGAGAAGTAGGCGATGGTGCCCCTTTTTCTTCCTGCGCTGGCCTTTGTTAAACAGTTTTTTTTCGTTTCTTTTTCTCCCCACGTTACTCTCTATTGTGAAAAAACAGAGGTGTTCTACTATTGCAAAGCTCAATTTTTTTGCTTTGGTTAAACCTCAAATGCAGCCTCAATTTATGGTGGGTTCCACCAAAACAAAACTACGTTTTACCTTAACCAAACATATATTTTTATGGCTCAATCTCAACCCCACATGCAGCCGCATTACCAAACAGCCTCTTAGTGCGTGTTTGGCGCTGCAGCTACGGCTGCATTTATAATAAAACACCATTTTATGAGTGTTTGGTTAAATATTAACCACACTTTTATTGTTGCGGGTCCCACCCAAAACTAAGGCTGAAACTCAGTTTCTTGAAAAGCAATTTGAATTTGCTTTTCAGGGGCGTATTCTCCTCTCTCCTTCATCGACAGTGTCTGGTCATCGTCATTTTGCTTCAGTAAACTTCCCAGAATCACCGCACAGGGTAGCTTGCTCTTCCCCTTCTTCTTCTTCTTCTTCTTCTTCTACTGTTGCTGCTGCATGGAGACACTCTCGACTGTTTAGCAAAGTGAACAGTGGAGAGTAAGTTAATTTACTCTCCACTGTTCACTTTACAAAAATTAATTCATTCATTCTCCATTGTTCATGGACCGGACCCAGTCCGACCCAAATCTAAATGCATTGGACCGGGTTCGATCTAGTAAAATAAAAAAAATCTAACAAAATTTCTCAGATATTGTGTTTTATTAAAAAAAAACTAGTATTTAACATTATTCAATGAAACCACATGATTACATTAGAAGGAGATCTCATGATGATGTAACATTTGTAGAATTTGATCGCAATCCCAATTTTGTTCCTGATGTTGTGCTTATAAAGCTATGGAAACTGTAGTCCTTGTCGAATGGATTTCGTATGTGATGGAATTGCAGATAGTTTAATGGAATAATAAAAAATAATTTATAAAAAGTATTGTTTATTTCATGATGTAATAGCAGTAGTTAAATTTACAATATTTTAATTAAAAACCATCAATATTAATATATGTCTTTTTCAGTTAATTTATAATGTCAATTTAAAAAGCATTCTTGACCAAACACATAAAATTACTTTTTGTCCAACCTCAATTTCAACCACAGTTTTAACCAAACATATATTTTACCAAACCAACCCCAACTAAAAGTGGTTTTTTTTTTTATAAAAATAACTTTTTTCAAACCACAACCACAAAAACCTCCACGATACCAAACACACTATTGTTTAACTTTGGCATTTGAATTTTTGTTTTGAGTGTTTTTCAAAATTAAAATTATTAACAAAGCTTTAAAAAATATTAGTGTAATATTTTTTTTAGATGAAAAACATGTTTAACAGTATTATTAAATATATATTAGAGTCTTGTCTTCAGGATTAAGGTCACAACCATAATGTTATTGTTGTTAACTCCAAAATTGTTTAGGCATCTCACTCTGCAACTCAATTGCTCCACCCAGCTCGCCTTTCCTGCCTCATTAAGATGTTAAGATCATGTGAGGTTAAAAAGACGCAAAGAAACACAAACAAGATAGATAGTACAAAGATAAAATTGGAAATTTTAATTTATAATTTTATTACTCAATATTTTCTAAACGATTTATAACTCATTAAATAAATACAAAAAACAATCTAAATAAACTTAAAAATAAAGGAGAAACAATAAAAGTCCTAACAAACAAGGAAAAATAAAATTATTAAACAAATGTTTTTTTATTAATTTTCTAAACTAAATAAGAAAAAATAAAAATAATTAAGCTTTCTTTACAACCTCCTACATCAATCTCCTTGGTTGAAAAAACCTTTCCCTCGAGTCTAAGTTACTCTTTCCTTGACCTTTTGCTAAACACTTTTCATGTCAACTTTCAATTTATCAATAATGACATTATTAATGATATCATTATTTTTGTTGTATCATCATCAAAATAAATATTATTAATTGGTGGAGCTTTTCAATTCATGTATTTCATCGTAGAAAAAGAAAATAAGAATTTTAAATAAATCAGGAAAAATAAAATTATTAAGTATATTTTATAATATCTTTGGCTAAATAGAAAAATAATTTTCCTACGTGAAATGAGTTGACGAGTTGCCCATCTCACGCATCCGGGGACGCTTACTGATGACATGTGTGGGTGTGGTGTCTCGGGGGAGAGATTCCGTTTGATGATGTTAAATTTCACCGTCGCTACAATGTGTATAATATGCCTTTTCATTTATAAGGGTATTTCAGCCGTTCTTAGTTCATGACCGGCATCAGACTTTCATTCATAGTTATTAAATTGAACCAGCTCAACGGGTCGATTCAGGCTAATTTAATGGCTGGACTGATTCAAATAAAACAAAAGATCATGATAAATGAAAGCCCGGCAAAATATGGTTGATTTGTCGGGTTAACTTATGACCCGGACGACTCGACAAAATCCGATTGAGACCTGTTTTTTTTAAATATATTTTTCCTTCTAGCTAAAAACTCTTTTTTATTTTATATTTTTAAGTTGGTTATTAATTATTTTTTTAAGTTTATAAATACTAAAAAAAATATTTTATTTTTTAACCCATAACTCAATTTCTCATTCAGATAAAATCCCGGATCGGGTCTGACAATGGAAAATTCTTTCATTTAGAACTCGTCCCAAGACCTATCACATCGATGTAAATTATTGAAAATTCTTGTTTTCAACTACAAAGGAAAGATCTCCGACAAAGCCAAAGCCAAGGCCTACCAACCCCTCGCACTTCCATCGTGTGACAAAACATTCTTACAAAAAACTCCACATTTCACAGATCATCAATCCCCCACCCCTTCCCTCAACTTCACTCCATCCCATGTATACATAACTTCCACTATCCCCCGCTCTCTTGGAGTTAGAGACTCCCACCTTCCTCTCTCTTCCACCAGACCTTTTGTTCTCTTTTGCCTACCTTTCTCAGCCATTCTCTCTCAAAATTCAATCTTGCCGTAATTGAAGTTTCCTTTCGACTTTGTTCATTTTGCACCACTGAATAGTAACATGGTATGTTCAAATTTTGGTACTTTTTTTTTTCCCTCTTTGTGATCTTGATTCAGAACCTTTGATTTGTCTAAAACCCCATTTGCTGCAAACTGGGATTTCAACATAGCAATCTTTTAAGGTATTTTAGGATTGGATTTTAGATCTGTATCGGTTATTGCTTGTTAAGAGCATGGTATCTTAAACTTGAGCTCACTGTTTCTCTTGAAAGATGCAATCTTGGAGTTTTGGGGCTCTTACTTTGGAGAGAAAAGTTGATTTCTTTTCTAGCTTTTTGAGGTTTTAAGCAATTTTAACGCATAAAGGGTGTAGCTAGATCAGACCCAGAAGGTGAATTCTGATTATAGTGCTGTTATAAAGATGCAATCAAGAGTTGTTCCATTAGAGGAAGGGAAGGACCCTGCAGTTTCGATCAAAGCAAGCCAATCCAAGCCCTCTCCAATAAGGTTACTCCAGTTATTTTTGCTGTTTTTAGCTGTATGCATCTCCTTTTCAATCATCAGTATGTATACAATCAAGCGTTCTGGAGTTCAGACTGCAGGGACAACTGTTAAGCCTGCTTTTAAGCATTGCTTTGATGAACCGAATACTTTGGATCGTTGGATTAGGCGTCCATCGAACCTGCTCCATAAAATGAGTGACGAGGAGCTCTTTTGGAGGGCTTCTTTTGTTCCTCGGATAAAGAAGTATCCCTTCAAGAGAGTTCCTAAGATTGCGTTTATGTTTCTGACAAAGGGGCCATTGCCTCTGGCGCCTCTTTGGGAAAAGTTTTTGAAGGGGCATGAAGGGCTCTATTCGGTCTTTATTCATTCGTTGCCAACATTTGAAGCCAAATTTCCACCTTCTTCAGTTTTCCATCGGAGACAAATCCCAAGTCAGGTGTGTGAATGCCCGTGTTAAACATCCTTATTTTATTTCATTCAGTGTTCACTGTAATTTAAGAATTTCATGTTGATATTTGTTTGATGATTGAGCTGTTTATAAATGCTATTGCTGCAGTGTTCTATATTTGGTTTTTTTTTTCTGGGTTCTAGTTGTCTGTAAATAGCTACTTTAGTTTGCTAACGATTATGTAGTGTGGTTTGAAAATTGTGATGTCTATTTGGTTCTGCATACTTCTTAAACATGGATCTTTGAATAGAAAAGTTTCCACTGCTCAAAGCAGTTTCCTTGAGAATAACTGCATGTTCGAGATAGAGATGCAGTTTTCTAGCTACTGGATTCTCCATTTGTCTGTTTTTCCTAACACTTATTTGAGGGCTTCAGATATACTTGTTGTTGGAAGTTGAAACATTTTGAGGTTGGAAGTTGAACAAGTTTAGGATTCTCCATTCTTCATTCCAACTTTCGATTTATGTTTATACTTGAATTCTTCTAGTTAGTCTTGCCTTTTTTAAGGAAATTTTGTGTTCTTTTGGGTAAAAGGGAATTTTCATGACAATTAACCTATGAATGCATACTTTTGAGAACATTCATAGAAGTGTCATTAGATGTCATATAAATTTCTAATGGGATTTGCAATAATTTGTGTGAAAGCCTGTGGCAGTCCCGCCATGAGAAAAGTGCCTAAACAATTGCTCTGTTTCAACAGATAGCAAGGTTGAAAATACACAAGTAAATGAACTCTTTTACTCCTGTATTACGTGATTACACAATTTATATCCAGCAAGACAAGATATAAGACTCTGGAACAAGACTGTTAGAAATTACTTGTGTAATGGCAGTGGCAGGTGAGATTGACTTGTAAATAAGGGAGTTGAGAGTGTTTGACATGGACTAAAGCATTATATATAGCAAAGAAAAGGGGTTCTGATGATGCTGGAATGTATAGAATACCTTTAGTGATAAGTCTATGAGAGTTTGATGGCTACCATAACATGCCAATGCTTGGGTTAAAAATTACCTTGAAAATGCTAAGGTTTAGAATTTGCGTACAACTTTTTAACAACAGAGCCATCATTGCTTGGAATCTTTGTGGAAGTATTTTGGTGGCTTTTCATTGTTGAAGTTGGATTGAAGGAGAGTTAATCTTAATTGAGAAAAAGCCAGTACAAGGAGATATATTCTGGAATATTGTAGTAAGATAGAAGGTTGTAACATTTTAGGTTGTTGACTAATGATTGTTGATCTTCTTTAGGTTATATTATACATGCAATAGTATTTTTAGCAAGTCGAGTCATGATAACTTGCTATCTTTTGCTTCGAGTCCATGTGTTGCACTCCTATCTTGCACCTTAATGCTTCAAGTTCGTTCTTTTCTCCTCCATATCTCTTCCTTACTTGATGCCCATATCTAAGCTTCAAAGCCATACCTTGTCTACATCTAACAATGAAAACAGATGAAAAGAGCAATAGCTGGTGATGGAATGGAGCTGGCTAAGCCCATCAATTAATTTTACTCCATTTGATGGGTTCCTACATACTCTTTTTTCTCTTGTACACAAGTCAAAAGTTATCTTTTATTGAATGAACCAAGTTAGAGTCCCCGGAGCTGGTTGGAAAAGAATTTTAAATATGTTAAGGTTGAATTTCTGAGCTAAGTGTGGAGTTTGTGATGGAACAGTTAGGGATCGAAGACTGCACATGCAGCAATGAAAAAAAGATGGAGCCACGTTCATCCATTACTTATTGTGTCGATACATGAAATCACTTCGAGTGTATTTCAAATTGTCTATTACCTCTGGTTCCTTGCTTGCTGAAGGTAGTCACTTCATATCTTCGTAGTTGTTTTGTCTTTTTAATAATTTCTTATCCTATTAACTGTCAAAAAAGAAAAAAATTTCTTTGAAATTGTGATGTCAAAATGTCCATGAAATTAAATTTTTACACAAGCAAGATAATTTCTTACCTTGTTAACATTTTGCGCAAAGCTTTGGTTTTCAGGTAATGTCATTTGTTTCTATTACATGAAGTTTTACCAACCATTTGACTTTTGACCTTGTAATATAAGGAACTTACATTTTATCTTGTGCTTTCCCGACACAGATTTCTGAATGGGGTAAGATGAGTATGTGTGATGCTGAACGGAGACTCCTTGCCAATGCATTGCTCGATATCTTGAATGAGCGGTTTGTTCTGGTGTCCGAATCTTGCATTCCTCTCTTTAATTTTACTTTCGTGTATGGATACATAATGAGATCCAAGCATAGCTTCATTGGTGCATTTGACGACCATGGGCCATATGGGAGAGGACGGTATAATGAGAATATGGCACCTGAGGTGAATATTACCAACTGGCGTAAAGGATCTCAATGGTTTGAGATTAACCGAAAGCTTGCAGTCAACATAGTGGAAGATACTACATTTTACCCAAAATTTGAGGAATTCTGTAAACCGCATTGTTATGTTGATGAACATTATTTCCCCACCATGTTGACCGTTCGAACAGCACCTCTCTTAGCGAACAGAACCCTTACCTGGGTGGACTGGTCAAGGGGTGGAGCTCACCCAGCTACCTTCGGAAGAGCGGACATAAAAGAGGAGTTCTTCAAAAAGGTTCATGAAGATAAGCATTGCATTTACAATAATCAATCCACTTCAATCTGTTTTCTTTTTGCGAGGAAATTTGCACCGAGTGCTTTGGAACCTCTGTTACACATATCACGAAACGTTTTGGGATTTTGATAAGTGAACTCAACCTGACAACTATTAGCAGTTGAGAATGGTTTGGAGAAATATGCTATGCTACATTCATTCTTTGCATTTTAGATGATAGGTCTTTTTCAGTCACCATCCTGGTTGATATGGTGTGCTTTCATGCTTGTTCGCTGGGGGAATCCATGTCCAAAAGCCTAATTATATGTACAGAGGAGGTATAGCTAATGCCACAAGCATGATTTTAACCGTCTGTGTTAGAATAATTATGTTTTAAAAATAAATTTTTTATAATTTTTTTTCTCTGTTTTTTTTTTATTTTCATATTATTTTCATGTGCTGATGTTGAAAATTAATTTTAAAAAATAAAAAATTATTTTAATATATTTTTAAGCTAAAAATAATTGTTATTTTATTAAAAAAAAAATTAAGATAAGTATTTGCTTGATGTGTTTAAACCTTGAAGAGAAATATATATATGATGGAAGATAAAATCAAAATTGGAACCTATCAAAAGTGACAAGTGATTGGAATATTTACATTTTGGAATGAGAATTTTTTTTCTTTTGTTTGTATTTTTTATTTGTATCTATCTCTCTTAAAGTATGGGTAGTCATTGATAAATTAATTTAATATTTTCTATTAATGTATTTTGAAGAAAAGAAAAAAAAATCCATGGCATGACATTATAAAAAGAAAATTGAAAAAAAATTACAATTGTTAATCGCAAAGAATCCAAATATATAAGGATGAAATTGAAAAAAAAATCAGTTAACAAAAAAGAAATCTACAAAAAAAAAACACTAGCAAATTCAAGTGAGGTTAACAAAACTTACGAGAGGAATCATGTGAACGAAATAACATACTAGAAGTAAAATGGTGGGATAACCTGCAACCTAGGACTTATGGTGGGTCATGTTTTAAAAGAAATTTAGAGAGAACTAACATGTTGTGAAATGATAAAAAAACACGGGTTGATGTCAACCAGTGACAAAGCTTGTAAAGATCGGGTAAAAAATCATTAACTATTTTCCTTTATTTTTTTCAAAATGATGCCATCCTTACATTTTTTATAAAATAAAAAAATTCATTTGACTTGAGTCAACTCACCTAATATGTGACCGATATTTGTCCTGGATCGACTCTCAAAAAATGAGAGGACAACCTCAAATTTTGAGTTAAATAAATTGAAAAGAAAATTCAAATTAACATAAGAATCCAAATTAAAAATAAAAATTAAGAGAATAAGGACCAAACTTGAAAAATTAAAAAATCAAGATTATGGATCTAATGATGAAATTAAAAACAAATTTAATTTTGATAAAAGGGTTCAGAGTTAAAATTTGAAATCAAAATATTGAGGGTTTAACCTTAAATATCATAAAACTTTAAATTGAAGGGTAAAATTATAAAGAAAAATAAAATTAACAAAAGAATCCAAAATAAAAAAATAAAAATCAAGAGAATGAGGATTAAGTTTGAAAAAAAATAAAAAAAACCAAGATTATGGATTCAATGATGAAATTGTAAAAAATTTTAAATTTTGATAAAAGGGTTAAGAATTAAAATTTAAAATCAAAACATTGAGAGCCAAACTTTAAATATCGTCAAAACTTAAATTGAAGAGTAAAATTGAAAAGAAAAATTAAATTCACAAAAGAATCCAAATTAAAAATAGAAATCAAGAGGATGAAGACCAAACTTGAAGAAATTAAAAATCAAGATTGTGAATCCAATAATGAAATTGAAAACAAATTAAGATTTGATAAAAGGGCTAAAAACCAAACTTAAAAATAAAATAATTGAGGGTCAAATATGAAATGTCATAAAATAAAATGACAATTTTTTTAATGGCTAGCACAGAATTCAATGTGTAGGGGAGAGAGAAGAGGAAAAGAAAACGAAGCGAGGTAGGAGCGAGGTCGCCCCTCAAAATAGTACATGTGCTACTTCACATGGAAGAGGGCATCGTGTAGCTTCAAAAGTCATGGAAAAAGCTAGTGTTCTTCCACAAGACAGAAGCTCACACCGCTCAAAAAGCACGAAGCCATTACATACGTTGGTAGCTTTTTTTTAATATTTTTAAGAAATGAAAAAAGACTGAATCACCCCTAACCCAACTTAATAATAACAAAAAAACCTATAGGAAATGATGAAAACACATTTTAATGCAAAAATTAGAAAATTTGATTTTAGGGTTAATTTAGTAATTCCAATATTTAAAAAAATGTAAAAAACCAAGAATACCCCTTAAATAATTAAATGAAAATAACTTTCAACGACAATTAAGTAATTTAAATGTACCATTAAAATATGAGATTACTATAATGACCCTTATAAATTTGATAATGACATTTGAACTTTTATGAATTTACTGAACTACCCTCCTAGAAGCTATGTTGTTTAGAAGTAAAATAGTAATTTTATTATGTAAAATATATAATGAAATATTGAGCTATTTTAACTTTATATATAATATATAATGGATGTGGATTTAAAAGCACGCCAAACGATAAAAAAATAAATATGAAGGAAAAAAATATTTATATATAATATTGAATGAGTGAAACTTATAAATGATGTGATGAATTATTCTAATAAATAAATATTTCAGTTTATTTTTTTTTTAAAGTGCCTGTATGAATCATTATCTAGGATATTCTTCTTATATTCTCATATATCTCTGAGAATATAAATAGGAGAGCTCTATAAAGGTGAAAATTTCAAATCTACCTTTCTAGTCTTCCCTTAAATGTTTAATATAACGTGACTTGTGGAAGCTTACCCTTCATTTGTTTTAAGGGTTAATTTAGTAATTCCAACTCACAAACAACTTCATTTGTTCAACGCTTACCCTTCCCATTTCCGTTAAGATTTAAGGCATAGGAAGTGTCTTTTTTTTTCAAATGGAAATCGCCATAGTCTCCGCGGATTAAATTAAGGTCCTGTTTATTTGTAGGAAAGTAGTTTTTTTTTTTTAAAAGTGGTTTTTTAGAAAAATAAATTCCTGTAAAATGAATTACTCTTCGATATTTGGTAGTGTTATGAAAAATAAACTGGAAAACATTTTTCAGTGTTTGGTTATGTTAAGGAAAATGAACTAGAAAATACTTTCCAGTGTTTGGTTATATTATGGAAAATGAACTGGAAAATAATTTATTAATGAATTAATTTTTTTTCAAAATTTATCTAATTTATGAAAAATATTTAATATAAATATTTAATCACTTACAATAAAAGAATAAAATCTAAAAAAGTATAATGATGAATTTTTTTATTATATCCTATATTCATATATAGCTTATTTATAAAATATAACTATATATGTCATATAATATTATAGAGATATAACCTTGTGAAATTTTTCATAAATAAAACCTATTAATATTTTTTTTTCAATTTTAAAAGCTTAAAATATGTTTGTTGTTCCTTCTTTTCGACCTCGAAACTTTCCTTGAATCTCAACAGGAACATTTGCAGGAACATGGGTACCATCAATTGCTCCCACACAATCGTATATAAACATGAAAACATAATTTATAACCTTTTCTTCTAGATGTAATTAATTAATGTATAAAAATATTGGTATTGTTCTCATACCTTAAAATAAGGATAGAATCTTCGATTATTCATTATCTCTGCGGGAACTGTATCCCCTGGGTCTTTAATTAGGTGTTTGTATAACTTAAGAACTGTTTTTAAAATAATTCTAAAGTAACAATGGATAGTTTCAACAGACCTATAGTATATACCATTAATAAAACGAAATCTTTGGTTTTGGCCTACAATTTGTAAGAACACAATTACTTGCTCCTTAATAGACACATTTTGAGTTGATCGTAATAGGACATGACTTGTGAGAACATCACACAAATTATATAAGACAACTGGTTTCATCCGAATTTGTTCAACGCGATATCTATCACCTCGATTCAAAATGATATCCATATAGAATTCTCGTTGAGCAATTGCATTTATATGTGGTTCTCTTGGTATATAATTTCTATTTCTTTCTTGTTCAATAATAGCTACCTTTGTAGCTATCACAGTTACAGCTGCTCCCATACATGCTGCATGAATAATCTTACTATCCATAACAAAAAAGTGAAGTTTTCTGCTAACAAAACCTAAAAATTTAGGGAAATAAACATTAAAAAGGCATATAAAATACTTACATATTAAATACAATAAATTATGCTCAAAGAAGCTGATTCCCAAAACAATCAATGCCTTAAAAGAAATAATTATATAATGAATTCTATATCCCAAAACAAACAATACAATAATTTATTAATTAATTCTGTATATAAATATTTAACGGTCTCAAGTTTTCTACCCAAACCATTTCAGTTTTTCATTACTGTGTATAATCATCATCATCAACACACATAATATTTCACTATAATATTTCACTGTCTAAGATTTCTACCCAAACCAATTCCCCTTTCATTACTGTGCATCATCATCATCATCAACGCACACAACATCACTGTGCATCATCATCAACACACGAACATCATGCCCAGAAAGCACAGGAAACACATAAAGCACAGGAAACGCATATCATCAACTCATCAACAGAGAAGGAAAGCATTTACAGGAAAGCATAAGAAAAGGAGAAGGAGAGCCAAAGGTAGCAGATTTGGGAAGGGGACATCGGGTGGGTCAGGTTCTACTGAAAGAGAAGCAATTGAAGAAAAAGAGAGGAAGATGAAGAGATGGAGGGGAATTGAAACCATATCTTTCCGATTAAACAAAAGGAGAAAAGAGCATGGGTTTGCTGTGTTTTTTCACAGAAACCAAACAAAATTTTGTTTGGTTTCTGTGAAAAAAACACAGCAAACCCGGATTCTGTGAAAAAAACACAGCATGGGAAAAATGGGTTTGGGTTTGCTGTGTATGGGTTGCCTGGCAAAGAGTGGTGGCTCAATAGGGAAGGAATGGCGAAACAAAGGGCGCCTTCAACTTAACGAAGAAATGGTGATTCTTTGAGTTTGCTGTGATTCTTTAAGTAGCAAAACAAAGGAATGGTGATTTTCTAAGTTTGTTGTGTTTGTGTATAGGTTTGTCGTGTTTGGTTTCTGGGAAAAATTTTGGGTTTGCTATGATTGATTTTTCCCAGGGGTTTGGGTTTGCTGTGGTTGAATGGGTTGCGTTGTTTTGTTTGGTTTCTGGAAAAATACAGAGCATGGTTGCAGTAAATTAACAAGATAAACCATGAAAAAAAAGGCAGCAAATATATCACAAGATTTATCCCATTATTATAACTACAGCTTAAAAATAAAAAGGATGAAAACATAAGATAAATAAAGATATTTGAGGAAAAAAATTACCTGGAAGAGAAGCTAAGAGATGCTTCAATTGTGTTCTGTAAGAGATTTGAGAGAGAAAGAGAGTTAGGGATTTAATTTTGGACAGTACACGTTTTTTCAACAAAGAAAAGGAAAGTGTTTTCCTTAGAATAAGGAAAGGAAAACACTTTCCTGGCATAAAGCGTATTTTTTTCCTTTGACCGGAATTCAGTTTCCTTGACCAACTTTCCTTATGTTTACCAAACATGGAAAAGTGGGGAAAATGGTTTCCAGGAAAACGAATTCCTGGAAACAAGCAAGGAATAAGTGCACTTTCCTTTCTTTCTTTCTTTCTTTTTTGTTAGAGAGAGAGAGAGAGAGAGAGAGAGAGAGAATTATCTCAAATAGATAAGTCTATTAGTTTCCCCTTGTCCTCAACTTCTACTCTTTTTTCCTCAAAGCCTTTTTTTTTTCCGAGTTCAATTTTTATAAGATTTTAATTGATTAATTTTTTTTTCAGTTAGATCCATGGAATTTCGGTTACGCGAGAGAAATATTGATCTCATTAGAATTTTAAAGGGTATGTTATTGTATATGTAAATTTATTTGAGTATCCGAAAATTAACCAAGCACATGTATATAAATGTTTAATTTTATTAAAATATTTGATTGGATACAATCTCTATTTAAAATATTCATATAAATAAATAAAACAATCCTTTTATTTTTTTAAATTTGATTTATCTGTGAAATCAAATAATGATTTATGCTTTGCTAGAAATTAAATTTAATCGTGCATTGCAGAGTAAGATTTTGTGATTTGATGTTTTGAAAAATACATTTGATTTATCTTTAAAGTGTTGTTGAAAATTTTTTATGGAGCGTTTATGCTTGATTCAATAAAGTTTTATTTTTTGTAGATTTCAAGTGTAGATAAAAGAGGCTTGAGAGCTTTTTAGAGAGTTTCCTTACTTCAAGAGCTTGTCTTAAAGAAAATATTGTACCTCCAAGAAGAATTGTTCCTTATGTATATGGTGAGGCCCTTTATTTATAGAGATTTGTGGGGGCACTCAGGTCTTTTGCCAATCACTACAAGATTTCACAGTTTTACCAACGAAAATATTCTATCAGTCTGTGATTCAGAGTTTGTTGGTATTTTTTTTACCGACAGAAAACATCCGTCGGCTTTCCTTTTGTCGGTACTACCTAATTCCGTCGCTAACTCAGTCGGTAAAAAAAAAAAAATTACCGATGGTTTTACAGACGGAAATTGCGCGCCAAAAAAAAGTTTCCATTTTGAAATATACCGACGGATTCATTCCGCCAGTGATTGTGTGAAAAACCGACGGAATAAGCTGTTGGTAACTTTGTCAGTGAGTGTGTGAAATACCGATTGAAGATATCCGTCTGTATATTCATCGGTGATTGTGGCAGCTACTGTGAAATGCCGACGGATTAATTTCGTCTGTAAATATGTCGCTAAGATGTCAAATTCTGACAGATACAAGTCCGTCGGTAAAACCCTCTGTGATTATTTTTAAATATGTTTTTAAAAAATTATTTAGAATACATTAAAATTATATAAATTAATAGTAAAAAAAACCAATTATGCAAATAAAATTTTTATTAAACATCGAAAACAAAAAAATAAAGTTAAATAATATTCATTACAAATTGAATGTGTTTTAAAAAAATATTAAATTAACTATTAAAGTTAAATAATATTCATTACAAATTAACATAATGGTGGAGCTGGAGGAGGAGGAGGAAGTTGGTTGTTATACGGCATAAAAAGAAAGAGGTGCACATGTATCACCACTCTGTGATGCCATGTTCATGACCATTTGGCGAAGCTGTTCATGATTCGCTTTGAGTTGTGTATACTTCGCCGATAGGTAGTCGTATTTTTCAGTGAGCTGATCCGTGTGTTGCTGCAAAGCCACGAACTCCTTAGATTGAGTGCCCGATACTGATTGGGAGCTCCCAACGGTTGAGACACTACGGGCCGCCCACATGTTCTCGGCCGTAGTGTTGGCGAGCCCATACACCCGATTTTTATCGGGTCCACCGGATAATCCAACCTCCATCCACAAATCCGGATCAAAATCCGAATAGGTCGAAGGATCGTCCCCATATCTCTCCTTGAACCGGCTATTATAGGTCTCTAGAAAATGAAAAAAGTAATCATCATATTCAATTCAATAAAAATAATAACTTACGAAATAAAATGGTTGAACAAACATACCACAAAGTGTTGAGCACGATTGTCAACAAACTGTTGCGCTTATTTTTGGCGGTCTTGACTCCGCACGTGCGTCTCAACAAACAGCTCCATTAGGCTCGGCACACTTCCAAGAGACGTCGCCTATAATGAAAAAAATTAATTAACAGCAAATTAATTTAACGATATATTTTATTTAAATTAATCTTACCATCTGTTTCGCATGTACAACAAATGAAACGGAGCCGCCGGTGTGCGTTGTCACCGAGCCATGAATTGGTCGATTTTGTTTACCAGCATCAGTTGACGGCGCAGGTGCCTCTTCTTGAGAGGCACCTAAGGATATGTCATCATCGCTGCTAGAAGAACTAGCTGCGACCATACGTGAGCGATGAGCTGTGGATTTTGTTCTACGCATCTACACAATTTTATACGAATAATTATATAATTAAATTCGAATGTTAAAAAAAATTCAATAGCACCTCACCTATACTGGAGACTACCCAAATCCACAAACCTGCAAATATTGACAATAGCCACAACCAATTGACCCCATCTATACTAATATTATATATACCATAACATCTATACATATAACATCCACACTAATTACAAGGTAAATTCAACATTAACAATTACAATTCAACAAATTATTCAATTATTATGGAAATACAAACAATAAAATATATTCAATAAATTCAAAAAAAAAACTCCAGACTAACAATTAAAATTAATGGAAGTAATTAAACACAAATCATGCAATAAAAGAGTAAAATTACTAATTTTTCCAACATATTCAATTACTAATTCTAAGATAAAATCAACGTTAACAATTACAATTCAATAAATTATTCAATTATTATGACAATACAACAACAAAATATATTCAAAAAATTCAAAAAACAATTTAGACTAACAATTAAAATTAATGGAAATAATTAAATACAAATCGTGCAATAATAGAGTAAAATTACTAATTATTCCAACATATTCAATTACTAATTCTAAGGTAAATTCAACATTAACAATTACAATTCAACAAATTATTCAATTATTATGGCAATATAACAATAAAATATATTCAATAAATTCAAAAAAAAATATAGACTTTAGGAATGAAATATGCTTACCTTAAAATGTGTTTATTTCAAGAATTTATCTCCATTATAAAAATATACCAAAACAAAAAACATACCAAAAATAACAATAGCTAAAACAAAAAATAAATAAATAAATAAAATATTAAAGAAATGAAGAAGAGGAAGTACATACCTTTTAATTTGCTGAAGATTGAACTAAAGATTAGAAGCCAAAAACACAAAAATCTTGAAGGAAATGAAAGGAAAAAATGAAACTGTGAAATGAAGCAGACAAAAAAATGAACTGAAAGGACGGTCGCTGGGATTTATAGCGCAATTTTACCGACGGATTCACCGACGGGAATAAAAATTAATATTATTTTAAATTATTCCGCTGGTTAAGCTTCGAAAATCCGTTGGTAAATTTTGAATTTCGCACCATCTTTTTTAATCACCCTCTATATTTTTCGCGGTCTGTCGGCAACCTCACGCGGTCAGAGATGCATTTAATGCACCGCCCTTTGGAATTCGCACAGGCCATCGGTGATTTTGTCGGTAATATTGACCCGCCAACAACATACTGACGGACTGAAATCTGTTTGCAAATTCATCGGTGATTGTGGCACTTGCAGTAATTATTTTTTAACTCTCTGTTAAATGCCGACGGAGTTCGGGTCGTCGGAAAGTTCGTCGATGATGGTGGCATTTCTAGTAATTATTTTTCAACTCTCTATGAAATGCCGACAGATTGTGGGTCGTCGGCAAGGTCGTCGGTGATTATAGCATTTTCAGTAATTATTTTTCAACTCTCTGTGAAATGCTGACGGACCTTAGTCCGTCGATATGACCGTCGGTGATATTGCATTGTACAAGAAAGATTATCTTTGTATTGTCTATTTACATTCCTGCAAACACTTAAATAATAACAACAATGCTTAAACAATACATAAACTTATAAAATAAATATTTTGTATTACAAAATATATCATCCATAATATATATTACATGAAAACAATGTTTTACATAGGGCTAATAGTTAGTCAAAATTTTCTTCTTCTTCATCGTCAATTGAATAGTCATCACCTTTATCGCAATCTTCAATATGGATATCATCATCTTCATCGACATTTGCTTGTCCGCTAGAGCTCAAAACAACATTCAACTCCTCTGCGTCAACTTCAACAAAACTATCATCGAAAACATGAAAATTTGAATTTTCTTCTAAGTCGATTGAATGAGCAACTCGATATGGTTCAATCAACTTCCTAACTTGAAAGACTTCATCTCGCACACTTGTGTATTCGTTTTCATTCTGAACAAACTCAACACGACCCCTGGGTTTTGTTTTTAAAACGGACAACCAATCCACTCTTTATCAATCCTTTCTAAAGGAAAGGGTGTATGTGTGTTAAACTTGTTGACATTGCTTTGCAAAAACAAAGACATCATTTACGTTGCGGAGTCTAGTTTTTGAGTTGATTTCGACCAGACCATAGTGCGGATCAACTCTGATTCCTTTGTCAGTCGTGTCATACCAATAGCATTTGAATAAAAACACTCTATTCTGCTCGCTATGATATTGCAGTTTGACGACCTCTTCTAATCTACCATGATAGTCAACTTCTAACTCACTACTAGTCGATCCCTTAACACAAATACCGTTGTTGTATGTCTTTCTTCCATGCATGTATTCTTCAGTATGGAACACATATCCATTGACAAAATACCTGTTGTAGCACTTAAATTTTCTTTCAGGGCCCAGGCTTAGTGAAGACAATGACTTAGTAGCACTCCTTCCCATTTGATAAACCTTGTATGTAATGTACATCAATGAACAATAAACGAGAATCTCGTAATGACTTGTATACAATAATTTTGCAAGTGAGAATGAGTTTGTGATAGTACTTACATGTGTTCTGAACCACGTGGCAAATTGTTCATCTTGTAATTCAAAGATATGGGATTCGATCAACTGTGATTTATTGGACAGCAAATATTGTCGATATTGCCTGCAAGTGATAATGAGTGTATGTTATTATAATATATAATTAATAGTATATTATTGAAAAAGTTTAATTAGTATTACACATATATATACTTACTGAATAAAAGGTCTCAGCTCATCACAGTTAAATAGAACATAATTGTGTGCTTGTTTGAACTCTATTTTCGACAAATATCTTCCTCTTACGACATTTTTAGGTGTGGGTCGTCCAGGATTGGAGAATATTGACAAGTTCCCACTAGAAGGCACTTCACCGCCATCATCATGCCGTGAAACGCGATTGATTTTCGATCTTAGATGAGGTTCGAAATAGTACGAGATAAATGTTGAGATCTCCTCAACAATATAGGCCTCACATATCGAAGCCTTAACATGCGCCTTGTTCTTAACCTTTTTCTTGAGATTGAACAAGTACATGCATTGAATTAATCAAATATTTTCAATTAAGAAAAACAAAGAAAATACTTTTATATATGAAGTACATTGCAACTGTAATATCTAACCATTCGAATGGGTATATCCATCTATACTTGACCGGTCCTCTAACTTTTACCTCGAACGGTAGATGTATGAGGAGATGCTCCATTGAGTCAAAAAATAATGGAGGGAATATCATCTCAAGTTTGCATAGTATCTCAACGATATTCGTTTCAAACCTCTCAATGTGATCAACATTCAACTTGCTGGAACATATATCTCTAAAGAAATGACTGATCTTCGTGAGTGCATCTCATATCCCCTTTGGTAACAAATCACAAAAAGCTAACGGGATTAATGTTTGCATAAACACGTGGCAGTCATGACTCTTCATTCCATACAATCTGTATTCCTTCATATTAACCAGCCTTGATATGTTCGAGGCATGTTCATCCAGAAAACGCAGACTCTTAAAACATTTGTAGACTAGTAGTTGTGTGTTTTTCTCTCACACGAAGCTTACTTTTGGTTTTGTGATCCGTGACTCATCACAAACCAACTCCATATTTTTACGGTTACAGAACAAAACCAGCCTTGATATGTTCGAGGTATGTCCATCCGGAAAACGCAGACTCTTAAAACATTTGTAGACTAGTAGTTGTGCGTTTTTCTCTCACACGAAGCTTACTTTTGGTTTTGCGATCCGTGACTCATCACAAACCAACTCCATATTTTTACAGTTATAGAACAAAGCTATATCCAATCTAGCCTTGATGTTGTCCTTTGTCTTCCCCTTCACATCCATGACGGTGTTGAAAATGTTCTCAAATACGTTCTTTTCAATGTGCATGACGTCAAGGTTATGGTGGAGCATATTGGTCTTCTAATAAGAAAGCTCCCAAAAGATACTTCGCTTTACTCAATTATGGGTCAAACCAAAACCAAGAAACTTTTGCTTACCTGATTGAAGACCAAACATAATGTCACCGTACTATGATACAACATCATGCAATTCTTCACTAGAAAGACGCGGGAATGCAACATCATTTTCAACTCTGCCACACAAAGAAATCTTTTCTGTTCTTTCTGTACATGTGATTGTGTGGCAAGAAACGACGGTGACAGTAAAAAGAAGAAGCTTTACCTCCGTTTGTTAGCATGAATGCCTTGCTGTTTTTCATGCAGTATGGACATGCTAGTTTCTCATGTGTGCTCCAACCAGAAAGCATTCCATAAGCTGGAAAATCATTGATAGTCCACATCAAAGCCACCCTTATAAGGAAATTTTGTTTCCTTGATATATCATAAGTCAAAGCTCCGGAGGACCATAACTGCGCCAACTCATCAATCAACGGTCGAAGACAAACATCTATATTCCGGCCCGGGCTACTTAGACCGGGTATGACAGTAGATAAAAACATGAACTCCAGCCTCATACACATTCCCGGTGGCAAGTTATAAACCGTGAGGATGACCGGCCAACAAGAATAAGGAGCAGTAAATGACCCGAATGGGTTGAATCCATCTGTACATAACCCAAGACGCACGTTCATTGATTCAACTTAAAAGTGAGGATGCACACTGTTAAAGTGTTTCTACGCTTCGCCGTCAGAAGGATGCACCATCACTCCATCAACCGCATCATGTGATTGGTGCCATGTCATGTGCTCAGTAGTCCTTGGTGACATGAATAACCTTTGCAGTCTAGGTGTGATTGGGAAGTATCTAACTTTTTTATATGCCACTAGAGTCTTTTCCCTGCCAGTTCTGGTTTTGTAACGGGAATGCCCACATGTCATGCACTCGGTCAGCTCAGCATTTTCAAGGTAGTATAACATGCAGAAGTTAGGGCATATGTTAATTTTATGATATCCTAAACCGAGGGGTTTCATCATGGACTTCGCAGCATAGAAGTTCTCTTTTAGCCTGTTCCTTTCAGGTAAAATGTTTCTCGCCCATTCAATAATTTTGTCATACCTGGCCTCACTCAACCCGTGCTATGGCCGATAATTTACTGTGGTTCGTGCAGTCATCCCATAATCGTTCGTCATAATCTTTCAACAAATCAAAAAACCTTGTTGCATTTGCATTAGGTTCTTCTTGTATGATTGGACATTGACTGACATTACCTTGATTAATTCTCATTGCATCCATAACCATATTCCTGTAAGGATTAGTGTTGTCATTTGTCGCTTCATGCACGTTGCTAGCACTAGAAGTTGACCCAACCACCCTTTCTCCCATTCTCTTCTTACTAATAAATACTTATCCGTGTGCATACCAACACCGGTAATTCCCCATAAACCATTTGTGTAGAAGATGCATCATTACAACATTTGGATGCAGATTCTTTTTATTTTGACACTTCCTGCATGGACACCTAATACCGCCTTCAGTAAAATTTATGGGAATAGATGTTGTGAAATTAATAAAACCTTAAACCTCGTTACAATAATCCATCCTCCGCAATCCTTGGGGTGAATCTCGATACATCCATGAACGATCATCCATGACTTCTATCGAAACTCTATAAAATTATGATGACAACATGTATTAATTAACTATGTTAGGTAAATAAATTTGCAAAAATATTGGTTTACCTCGAGATTATCTAACAAACCAATTACAACTTCTTATAAATATTAAATATTCATTATCAATTATCAACGTCTATACAAATTAATACATATAAATTTACAAAAATTACAACTCCGCAATACCATTGATAAAAAATTAAAATAGACTTGTTAAACAAGCTATTAATTATTTCAAAACAACACATGTAATTCGGTAATTCAATAAAGTTTCAAAAATTTACAAACAAATATAATTTTACAAAATCTAAAACAAACCATAATAAGTATCAAATTATACATTCATATACTACAAGTTTGTTTGAGAAATAATAATAAAACATGTACATGTAATAACAAATTACATATACTAAAAAAACAATAAAATTGACATTTAAATGTTAAAATTTAAAAAGATAGAATTCCTTACAAAAACTGATAAAATCCATTGGTAAATCAGAACACGGATGCTCTGACCACAAAACGTCAAGAAATATGACTTGTTGTGCTGAGAAGAGGGAGATTTTTTTTGGTGGGGCTGGTTGTTTGCAGTAGGGGAGAGTTGAGATGGGGAAGAAGAAGGAGAAATAGAGGAGGAGAGGGTCAGCAGAGTGGACATTATTCCATCTGTGAGTCCGTCGGCTATTCTGACGGTAAACAGGGCATGTCACTATACGGAGATTTCAGTTTGAATCTCTCGGTGATTCTGTCGGCATTTCAAACGGTGAATTGGTCACGTCACCATACGGAGCTGCCGTTTTGAATCCCTCGGTGATTCCGCTGGGGAACTCACCCGCAAAAACCTCCACGTCAGCGAATCGTTTTTTTTTTTTTAATTCTGAATATCCCATCCGTCATTCCGTTGGTAAATACCGACCGAATATGTCCATCGGTATATACCGACGGAATGACGGACGAAAAAAATTTCATCGGTAATTGTGACCTCAAATTACCGACAGAACTAGTCCGTCGGTAATTCTATAGGTATTAAGCGAATTTTTGGTAGTGAATATCACATGACATTATTTTATTGATATATTTTTATTTATGAAAAAAATTTCTTAAATATCTCATCTCATGTGTCAATCTTTCATTGATAAAAAAATATATAAAAACCCTATTTATTTTTCATATAATTTATTTCAATTTTAATTTATTTATTTATGTAAAAATAAAATAAAAATGAAACGTGCAAAATTTTGATTGGTTGATTTTTTTTTATGTTTCTACAAATGCCCCTGTTCCATCGTTGATTTCATAGGGAAATAAATACCTTAATTTTTAACAGACCTCCCATCCCTAGTTCGATTAGAAATTACTGACGAAACAATTTTCATTGAAATAAAATTCAGTATCTTGTAATATTTCTTCTGAGGTATCAAATCAGTAGATGAATTGTTTGGAACTTATGATATTAGGGTTATAATTGAAAGAAATGGGAGGTCAGTGGTTTTGGGACTTGAAAGGAAATTTACCTAAAGATGAAGGGAAATAGAAGGGGCAAATATGACTGAAATTTTCTACTTTTCATTCTTGCAGGAGGTGAAAGGTGGCGATTTACACGGTAGGGCACTACAGACATCTTTCTTACATCCTAAAAAAAAAAAAAAACAATTTCCAACGATGATTTGTTGTCTATCTTCTTCCTAGAGAAGGCTAAGAAGGTACATTTGTGATTCGTCCAGAGTTTTCTTTCTTCTACTCAGAGTCAGAGTCTATATTTCCCATGGCCTTCAACCCTCTTGGTCTCTGCATGGAAACGAATGAGATGCTGTTTAATGGACAAAATAATAACAGAGCAACATTCATGCGGGCGTGAAAATAAATATTGTTCATGCATTAGAGACTTTAGAGTACCTTCTTGGTGATCTTCTTCTCTCTGACTTCATAACGTTCTAGTGTCAAATCACATAGCCATGCTCCGGGGCTCACAAGCTATGCAACAATTTCCAATAACCAAAACCAGAGTCAGATTAAGTTCCCTCTAGAAAATTGACAACCCAATACACCTCTCTCTCTCAAAAAAGAAAAGAAAAGAAAAAAAAGAGCACCATTTCTAACGTGATTCTACCATTCCCCCCTTCCCCTTTTAATAATCAATAGTTAAATAAATAAATAAATAATCGGATCATGGAATGACCATTTGCCCCCAAAGTAAACATTATTCCCGGAATATCACACAAAACAATAACATCATAGGCATTTTGCGGTCCAAGGTGAGAGAAGAATCAAGTAACCACCATAATACTAAACCACGGAATAAATTAAAAGACGGGCCCCTACAAGAGGGGGTAATTGGCAAGGAACCGTTGGTTCATGCTACTTTTGTATTACACATCTGATGACAAGCATGGCCGTGTCTATTAAATCCTCAGCCTACACCTGGACACCATGAGAGTCCTAGCAAGTAATCTACTTGTTTATGAAAATAAGATTTCTCAAACTAGAGAGATGCTAGCCAACAAACATAGGTCATTATCAGTAGGTAGGCAAACATCCACGGCCTGACTGACACGTACAACAAGTGCTGCTCTCACTTGGTCACCACATTACACGCTTTCCTAGCTTTTTCAGCCAAAGAAAAAACAAGGCCACCAAAATCACGTAAACCCACACTCCTCCCCGCTCAAACCCTAATCGGCTAATCTTTCAATCGACGGGATCCTTAAAAAATCCTTTTTCCTTATAAATGTTCGTACCTCACTCTAAATTCAATCACTTTTCTCCAATTCTATCGTTGGCAAAGTTATCCAAGATGTGTCTATTTCAATCCCATAAAAATAAATTAGCATACAAATCAGTGAACGAGACAGTACATTATTCTTGATCATCTAAAATAGTTATGGGGATGTTTTACTTTCCTAACCTTCAAATAATTTAGAATCTAATCAAACATGGAGGAAAAATCCAAATAAAAAGGAAAGGAAGGAGAAGGGTCTTACATTGAGGGTGCGCTGAATGAATTTGGCTCTCTTTTTGGGTCTTTGAGGCAACTTGGACCCTTTAAAGACAAAGAAATCTTCTTCTTTCTCTTTATTAGTTAAAGCAATAACAAACTTTGGTGGCCAAACTGGTGGTGGTGGTGGTGGTGCTTCTCCACTTCCCCCAGAAGATGACCCTCCTCCTTTCTTGGTATCCGAAGATGCCGCTGATTTGTTATTGTTATGATTCTCATGGTTGTTGCTGCTATTGTGGTGCTGGTGGTGGGTATGGTTGTTACTTCTCTTATCGTGCGCACCCTTGCCTGGTGAAGCAATCCTACGCAGACCACCACCGTTACTCTGGCCTCCTCTCATGGCACTTGAATTCTCCGAATTCCTATTGAATTAACAGCACAAATACAGAACAAACAGCATCAAACAAACAAAATTAGATCATGTGACATGGCTCGGAAATATGATAAAAGTGACACCCCCCATCTGAAGTGTGTTTTTTAATGTAAAGTAGTGAAAAAATAATATTTTTTTTTTTAAAAAAAAAAGAAAAAAAGTGGAGAGATTTGAAGGGGGTAATTATGAAATTACGAGAATAACCTTTGGGGAATTTTGATTGATCTAAGATCGGTGGGCAGGGACTGGCTAGAATCTCGACGGGTTTTGCGTAGAAAATGGGGTTTGTGAGTGAGATTTGACTTCTTTTGTGGGCTATATAGGATTTGAAGGGAGGGGTTATACTAGCAGGAGGTATTTTCTCCTATTTTTGCCCTTTTTAGATATTTGAGGGGGAGAGCGGTGGAGATTCTATTCCTATTCGTGTTCTAATCCAACGTGAACAGCTGGTTTTTTTAGCTGGTTTTGTGGCCGTTGGATCTTGTTTTTGCTCTTTCTATAGAGACTAGTTGGAATGTATGTGGGATAAAGTGGACCAGATTCCTGATCTTTTTATGTGAAATCGGACGGTGACTAGTGGTTAAAAAAAAAAACAAAAAAGAGCTATCCTTTTCCTATCCCGTTTTGAATTGCGGTCAAAACAGGTACGGGTTAAAATTTAATTTTTTATTTAAAATTAATTTTTTTATATTTTAATATTATTTTGATATGTTCATATTAAAATAAATTTAAATAAAATATGCTTTTGGACCAAATAATTCCTTATGGAAGGAAGCATACAATTCGTGTCATATTTCTGAAGTTTCCAAGCAAGTAATTCTTCAAATCATAAATCCTTGCCTGTCTGTTTAAAATCAAATGTTTTTAACGAGTCACTACTCACTAGTCAAGTCAATTCCCCCCTTTAAGAACTCCGAACCAAATCATTAAAATTAGCAAAGAGCAGCCTACTTTACCTAGACCTCAATCTTGACTAGGAATAAGCCGCTTTCATGCACTTACCATGAGCTAACGGCTACACAGAAGCCGCTTTCATGCACTTCTGAGCCATTCACATGCGCCACCTGACCATTCCGGAAGTGGACAAATATAAGCCTCATATGATATCTTTTAAAGATTTTGATCAAACCTCTAAACCACCTGTTACATTAATGTTGCATTTAGAAATTTAGTGCAAACATGTTCTTTTAAATTTAAATTTTTTTATTTAAAATAATTTTTTTATATTTTCAAATCATTTGGATATGTTAATATCAAAAATAATTTTTAAAAATAAAAAAATTTTATTTTAATATATTTTTAAATAAAAAAATACTTTAAATTATCATCGCAATTATAATTTCAAACACATCCTAAATACCAAGTCGCTAATGAAGACTGAAATACTGCCCATATTTGCCATCACCAGCCAGGTGTAAATGGCACCAACTATGTGTGTGTGGGGCCTTGTTCATTTCTATAGCAGCCATCTCCGGTCTATCTAAAGATATAATTATAAACTATCTAGGTGGCAATCCAGTGGTAAGAGCTTGGGGCTAAGAGGTTTGCTCCCTCTGTAGTCTCAGGTTTGAACCCTGTGGTTGCTCATATAATAGCTACTGGAGGCTTACATGGTCGTTAACTTCAAGGCCCGTAAAATTAATCAAGATGCGCGCAAGCTGCCTAGACACCTACATTAAACTAAAATATATATATATATATATATATATATATATATATATATATATAATTATGAGTTCTGTTCTGTTAGAATTATTAAAAATTTATATAATTATTAATTTTTGAGTACCGTGTAAATTATCTAGGCATTCAAGTTAATCATGAAAAAAAAAAAAAACATGCCAGACTCGTACCCTTATCCCTACAGTAAATATACTTGAGCATTTGCGCTCGCAAGTCACAGAACTTCCTATTGTACTGATCATCAGAGCAGGGTAGAGAAAAGGTAAGGTGTCGAGTCCAATTAAGGCCCGCCCAACCATAGAGAGGTGACAGCAAATTTGTTGGTGCATTTAAGAAAATGCCGCAGCTTGAGTCACGGGGCTATCTAGAATTGATTTTTAATATATTTTTTTATTATAATTTAATTATTTTGATGAATAATTGCTACACTGCACTGTTAAAATCCTAAAAGAATACAGCACTTTAAAAACATACTCCAAAAAACTTCATTAAAGTCCCAAATTTCCCTAGGAATATTTGAGGTGAAAATAAGTTTATTAAGGTGTGTAAAGAGTTTTTTTAAGCATAGTTTTATGACCCGGCCTAGTCCAAAGCCCGGGTTCCGGGTTTTGACCGGGTCACCGGGTTTTGACTGGGTTACTGGGTCAATTATTTTTTTTTAAATCAAAACGAGTTTTAGTAAAAAAAAAAACACAAAGTTAACGGGTTGCAACCGGATCAACCGGCCTGATCAGCCAGGTTACACTGGGTTTTTCCTTTCTTTATTTTTTCTTCAACCTGGCCCTATTTCAGCTTCAGGTTGGCTGGATCCCGGGTTCCGGATCTATCCATCGGGTCAGACCGGATTTCAAAACTATATTTTTAAGTGTTGGGGTTAGTGAGGTGTTTAAAATGTGTGTAAAAAATAAGTTTTTACAATCTAAAACCTTGGAGCCTAGCTTTCCGCCCAATTTGATCGCTGGAATCTTCCCCTATAAACTAAGCAATTTTATTTGGAAAAAAAGAAAAGAAAGACAAACAACACATTTTCTGCTTTATTAAAGAAAAAAATTGGGGAAAGAAGGCATGTGGCCTTGTAGTAGGCCAGCTCACGCATAGGCTTCTTTGCATTGAGCCTAGAGTGCAGTCCACTCACGCCTAGGTATCCTTTGATTTCATTTTTTTAATTTTAATTAAAAATTATTAAAAATAAAATAAAATATATTATATTATATTATATTTGAAATATTAGTTCATTAAATATCCTGTAATTTTATCTATATTTTCAAATAAAATTACTGTATTTTTTGGTAATATTAATGATTATTTTATTTATTATTATTTATGAACCTAAAATGCAATTTTTAAAAACTTTATAGTCATGAATAACATTAAAATAAAAATTATATTTTTTTTATCTTTTTAATAAAAAAATATTTTACACTGTTTTCTCAAATTAATTATTCTTTTTTCTTCTTCAATTGCGTACAAAGACATGATTTTCAATGTTTTTTTTCTTTTTATCAAAATCTACTTTTCATATCATAATAATATTTTTATTTAAAATGATAACGAGAATGAGAATTGCAGGGGGAAGCTGCTTATCTTGATTGCAGAATGTTCATTGCCCAAAATCAGAGAGAAAGGAAGAACGCGTCAAGAACAATTGATAACTACAATGTCAATCAGAAAGTGACTCAAGAAAGGATTTTTCACAGAGAAAGATTTTGGCCCGAAGAGAAGGAAAATCTCAAGCAGAATCCATAGAGGATGAGAGAGCAATTGAGGACAAAATCGATGCTTTACCCGGTAACTTCTAATCTGATGAATTGATTCTCAATCGAGTTGAATACCACAGAAAATGATCGTTCTTGGAACACTGTAGACTGCGGGAGAGCAAAAGCAGAGAAATCAGTTGCTGCTTTATTTTATAACAGGGGAGAGAGAGAGAGAGTCGCCAAGTAAATTGCAATTTAGGAAACTGTCAATCTTGAGAGTTAAACTGCAAAATCAAAACCCGGATTCTCATACAGATATCATTCAGATTTTGAAGAAACGACTCTTATGACATTTCAAAGGACTTTTCATGTCAGATTCCAATCTCTGTATATCAAAAAATCTGATTTAAATTGTATCCTTTAACAGTACACTCTGTCAAGAAATCCTCCAAATCCCCTCTGAAACTTCTTATATCTTTCGCAATGTGTCTGCAAAACAAAGAAGAAAAACAAACTCACGATTATTTGAGAAAATTAGCCAGAAAAAACATCCACAGAAATCGAATTGTGTCTCAAATTCTGAACCTGAACCTGTAAGTAATAAAACACAGCTCCGAAACCTTCTCTCTATAAAACTCAATCAACCGAAGCCAATCTTCAAAATCAGAGTCCAGCGTGGAACTCCTTCCTTGTGAAAAAAACACTTTCAAACCACTACAAATGTGACTGTAAAACAAAGAATCCAACAAATTATCAACCACGTTTCTAGACTCTATCATGCAACGCTAATACAAAATCAGATTACGTTTTCTTAATCACACCTATAAATCTGTCTTCTTAAAAGTTACAGATCCTCAACATTTATCCAGCTCTCTCCAATCTCATTCAAAATCCCATGTTTGGTTAGCGAGAAAGAGAGGAGAATTGCAAGAGATTTGGCTCTGAAAACTGTGAAGAAGAGCCAACCAACACTACAGAGAGCTGCTTCTCATCTTGTTCTTTAGTAAAACGAAACAAATGCTCTCTTTCCCTTCCCCTTTCAAACCCAGAGTTCTATACACCCCCCAGGTTAGATCCAACAATGAATAAATTGGGCTCACGGTGCTTTCTAGTCTAACGGAATCGTGAGAGACGTGGTGTTGTTTTTTCTCTTTTGTTAAATCATAACTACTAATTTAATTGTTTTGTTATTTTATTTAGCTGTGGTCAGCCAATCATGGTTAATTTGAAACAACCTATGATATTTAATTCCTGTTCGGTATTGTACAAGATTTTCTTTCTACTTCGGCTTATACCAGGATAAATAAATAGTGAGATGCTACAAGGTGACTTTGAATGGTGTTATTTATTAGGCTAAAAAATAATAATTTTTGAGTTATTATTTCAAGTGGTAATTTAAATAATATGAAAAAACAATAATAAATAAACTGATAAAAAATAAAAAAAATAAAAAAAATCACATTTGAGTCTGTCTGGATTATCAAACAACCTCATCATCTAATTGAAGACAAACCTGATCTATGATTAAAACCATGAGGCAAAAAAAACCTAGATTACTAGCTAAAGGAGTTATGCGAAGTGACTAGTGCCAAGAAATGGATCATAATTGGTCTAAATTATGTAGTCAAGGTAATATTTTTTCCAAGAACATTGCTAGAAAACAAAAGGCAGAAACCTAGAAAAACTCAAAAATAACATAAACCTAGAAACAACACTGAAACTCTTAAAAACTATCTAAATTTGCAACCAAGGCTTAAACATGTTCCCACAATTGTCTTATATCATTCAACAAAATCAAAAAATTAAATTAAAAGGAAAACATAAAACACATTCTATGCTGCCTAAAACTAATAAAACACCTATTTTTACGCATAAGCATTGTTATATTGATTATTTTTCACATTCTTAACCATAAATAACATGCATTTGACTTAAGCAAGCCCAACAAAACACTAACAATAGTATAAAAACAACAAAAACAAAACAACAACTAAGCTTCAAAATATGTTACCATAAAGACTATAATGACTATCTTGAACATCAAAACAAATATCTGAAACTAGCATTTCTTAACTCAGAAACAAAACTAAACCTTGAACAATACTTACAACACACATATGCATATTAAAACATGGCATGGTTAAACATAAAAAACAAACATCCATTGCATTTAAACTAACAAAAAGCTTTAAGAGAATACATAATGAACACTCAATGTAGAAGATACCAATGAAAATATAAAGGAAAGGAAGGGGGTGTGCTTATTAAACTACACCCTTTCATCAAAGTTGAAAGTTTGCCTTATCTAAAGATGTTATTTCACTGGTATCTTTCCTTGAGTTGTGATGGTGTGTGTGGCAATTTAGTTGCCTGTCTGAGAATGAGTAGAGAGCTTGATAACAATGGTGAGGATGAATGGTTCAAAGGTTGATATTTATTTTTACCCTTTGTTTCTCTCGTCCTTTCCCCCCTCCTTCATAGCCTTTTGCATGAGTTTCTAAATAGCCATTGAGACCCTTTCAGGGGCCATAGTTAAACCATTCTCTCCCCTTGATGTAGAAGAATCAATCCAAGCCATTCATGGAGGTTGAGGGTCAGTCTTTGTAGTTTTTCAAAGATGACAAAAGAGGGTATACTGGCAAGCATTGCTGGTTGGGGCATAGGTTTTGGCTTCTTATAACAGCGTCTTCAGGGTAACAAAAGAACTTTTGTTTTGTCTAGGTAGGAGTACAACATGCAAGGTGTGAGGGGGTACATTCATTGTCCTGTTTGGGAAAGAGATGTAGGTGATTTCAAGCTTGGGATGTGGCAATAAAACCAGCCTTCTCGAGGTCTTTAAGGAAGAAAAAGATATGTAGTAACCAGACGACAAGTCATCTGACCTTCTTTTTATTTTTATTATTTAATTTTGGATTGATCAAAATGACATTATTTTTTTTAATCAAAACCACATGTTTTGGCCAAAATGCATCATTTCATTTTAATAAAATTACGTCGTTTTAATAACTCATGGCTAATTGAGGTCCAATGATTGGGATTTGACTAAAAGTCAAATTAGTCCCTAATCTCTTGACTTCTTTTAATTGCACCTGTAATTACTTTATAACTTTCAATTTCATGCAATTGTACTCCTGTCAAACTCAAATACCAACCCTGAAGTTCAACGTTTTTTTTTTTTGGTCATTGGTTTATGATTCATGTAAATTGATCTTCAATTGACCATTTAACTTTTATTTTTCTTCAATTTGCAATCCCTGAAGTCTCACGTGTTTTACAAGTTGGTCCTTGGTTCTGAATCTCTTCAATTTGGCCTTTAATTGACCACCAAAATTTAATTTTCTTATGATTTCGACCCTAATTTAACCCAATTGAGTTTGGAAAATTTAAATTTGGTCCTTTAAAATTTCAGTCTTCTTAATTAAGCTCAAATTAAGCTTCCAAGCTTAAGTTTTCACCAATTAAGTTCCTAATAAATTTAATTTGATTCATTAAAAGTCCAACTAAGTCCTTGTACTTAATTAAATCTTTTAATTTGATCCAAATTAATCCTTAATCTTAATCAAAACTTTAATTAGACCTATAATTAAATCAAATTGGCTTATTGAAAGTGTAATTAAACCCTCAAATTTAATTTTTATACAAATCCATCTAATAATTATTTAATTTGACCTTGAATTTGTATTGTCTTTCAATCTTAAAAATAATGAGGGTATAATTGGGCTTCCAATTCTGTCTTAAATTTTCAGCTTGGTTTTTTCATATATTTGAAACCCTTCTCAGCCTGCTCTTGCTAAATTTTGAAATTTTTTTTCATTTTTTTGTTTCTTTTCATTTAAAAATAAAATGGTATTTTTATGGGAATCTAAAATTGAGTTACGACACTTAATATAGAGAGAAGTGCAAAACATGCCACTACTTGATTGATAAATATGTTGTGTTCTTGCAACTTGTCTGGTTCAGGTTTAAATTTGTAAGACCTGAAAATTAGTGGTTATTTGTAAAAATAAACTCAATAGTTATGATCATTTCTCCCTTTACAAATAAATATGGAAAATTTATGATGTGGAGATTTAAAATTGCACAAGCAATAAATAGTACTAGTTATTTGGCTCGTGCTTTTTTGCGGGTTGAATATTTTTTTCCAAAAAAAATTGAACATGTAGGCTTTTTGGACAGGTTTTTTCTTACATAAAAAATCTTATGCATGCTTCTAATTAAATAAATCAAGAATTATCTATATCAATAAATAAAAAGAGGTCATGAACGATGACTAAATATATATCTTGAAAAGTTGAGAGGTGGATGTAGATCAAAATATATGATCTCACAACATGGTCTATTTACCTAATTGTGTTAAATAATTGTTTATTAAAATTATTTTTTATTTAATAAAATGATAGTAGAAATAAATACACACTTAAAATTAATTGAATAAAATCAAAGAAAAAAAATATATCTCGCAAGGTCACACCTATTACAAATACCATTAAAAAAGAAATATTTTTATTATTAAAAATATTGTTAAATGAATTAGAAGAATCTTTTTAAAAATTAAATAAAAAATAGTAATTATAAAACAACCATTATTTAAAAAAAGCTATATACAAAAAATAAAAAATAAGAGAGAAAGCGTATTAGTTTAAAAATAAATTAAAAAAACTATTTAAAAACATTCATAGAAAAAACATGTTTTTATTTTATTTAAAAAAGGCAAGATAACAAAAAAAAAAAGAGGGCTAGACGCCTACCTTATTTAGAAAGATTGCACATGTGTGGCCTATTATTTTTAAAAGGTATTGTCCCCTCATATTTTTTGTTTTTAAAAAGCTTGATGATATGTCATTCGATTTTGCCTAGATTTCGGCTACTATAGTGGTCGAAAAATCAGGGTTAAAATTCTTTTAACTCAAAAATTCATTTTTAAAAATCTAGAAAACACCATAATAACCCTGATAAATCCTTCTATGGCTTCAAAAACCGGAAAAACCATCCACAAACCCGAAATCAACATGAAACTAAAATTGTTTATGAGTTCAGATCTGTCTTTTTAGGCACTTTCAATGTAAAGAAACATATAAGTTGAATTCTCCACATCAAATAAAACCACTTGACAATAAGTTTGATCATTTTGGTGGTCAGAATCGGTGCCAACATCGATTCTCTCTCTCTCTCTCTCTCTCTCTCTTTTCTCTCAAATCAGGAACAAAAAATAGAAGAAATGAACTTTTGTATCAAAATTTAATTGGGAAAATATTAAGGGACTGAATAGGTATAATTTGTAAAGTTTAAGGAATAAATTAAATTTTTTTGTGAACTTTGAAACCATCACCCACGTGTGGTGCCTTTTCTTCTTTGGTCTCTCGTCTTTTAATTTTTTTCTTAGTCAGCAAATTTGATTCAATTGTCCTTGAATTTAGCCCAAAAGAATGCAATCGAGCAAAAAAAATGTTTGAGGATCAAAATGAAAAAATACAAAATTTTTGAATAGTAAGTCCACAGTAAAATATAAGAGGAAGAACAATGTATGTGCGGATAGTGTTGTGGCCACACCTTATATATATAAAGGCCTATGCTCCATTTGGCATTGTGGTCCAACCACGCTTTTGAAAATTTATGAATTACTTTTTAGCTTAAATTTTTTTAATGTGTTTTTGAATCGTTTTGATATGCTGATGTTAAAAATGATTTTTTTTTTATATAAAACTCTAAGTGAAAAATACTTTAAAATACAATCTTTATCACACTCTCAGGCTAAAAGTCAGCATTAGTCCCTAATAAAATGTTTTAAAGATGTCATGGTATCCTAGAATTATATATATAAAGGCCTATGCTCCATTTGACATTGTGGTCCACCCACGCTTTTGAAAATTTATGAATTACTTTTTAGCTTAAAATTATTTCTTTTGTGTTTTTAGATTGTTTTGATGTGTTAATGTTATATATATATATATATATATATATATATATATATATATATATAAAGTGAAAAACACTTTAAAATATAATCTTTATCACACTCTCATGCTAAAAGTCAGCATTAGTCCCTAATAAGTGAATTATATATGTTTGGTTATTAATGAGCTCACCCACTTTCTTATTATTTATTGGAATTTGTTATTCTGTCAATCATATTTTGCTATTATATATATAAAAAAAGCAACGATTTAAATTCTAAAAAACATTTTTTTAATTAATTTTTTTTGTTTTTTAGTAAGGCTATTAAAATAAATATTCACAAAAATCTTAATAATTTGAATGTATTTCTTCCTTGTTCATTCATATTTTTTTTGATGAAAAAAATATTGTTTTTATGATAATCATTGTTTTTTTAATGGAAACTTATAATGTTTTGAAAAACAATCAAGCCTGTTTGGTATTATGGTTGTTGTTGTGGTTGTGATTTTAAAATAGCAGTTTAATAAAAAGTGCTTTTTGTGAGGTTTGTTGTTAATTTTGAAATGTTTGGTTAAAACTGCGGTTGAAATTATGGTTGAAAAAAAGCAATTTATTGTGTTTGATTAATATATTTTTTGTATAAGGTTTGATTGTAAAACTACCGAAAAGGATATTATAATTTTCAATAAGCCAAGACACACAAGAGAGAAACCATGTCTGCAGCATCTACCTCTTCACTAGTCCTCCCATCGCTCAATCACCCAAATACCATAAAATCTTTCTACAGCAAACCCAATTCACTCCTTTTCTATCTCTTTCTTCCACTTCTTCTCTCAAGCCCGTTTCTCTCCTTCTCTCCTTTCAACACCAGCAACAACAACAGCCTCTGTCCTCTCGGTTTCTAAAAAATGTTGCCATTTCATCTGAATTCGGACATGAAAAGGATTTCTTGAGTGATGGGGACGAGCACAGTTTCTCTCAAGACCTCAAATTGTTTGTGGGTAATCTTCCTTTTAGTGTCTGTTCGTCAATCTTCGTCCATATCAAGTTTAACAGAGGGGAAGGGAACATAGTTGTTAGCTCAGGCAAGGAAAGTCTTTTGTTTACAAGAAAAAAAGTGTCGGTCTCAAGAGAGCACAGAGTGAAAAGCAGGTGTGAATTGCTTTTCACAAGTTGAAGTACAACCTTAGTTTTTAAGTTTGATGTTATATCAGCTTACAGGTTGGAAGATAGCTCTTGCACGAAAAGCATGAATCAAGATCATTCTATCTATTGGTGTCCCATCTAGTTTCCTCAAACCACTAATCAAACTTGAATTGGTAAACAGTTATATGAAAACTCATAATAGAACAAGAAAACCTTACCACCCATTCCTTTTTACCCTTGAAGGAGATCTTTGAAAGGTTGATAAATATTAGGAAGATCGTTTTTATTCCCCAGAAACCCTTCCAACCACCATACCCCAAGTGGTACTAATATAAAAATAAGTATCATGGCAGTGACACGGGACACATCATTAAAAACTATCATGCTTTTGAGAGTGAACTTCTTCAGCTTATTGAGGCTGGGTGGATTACATTTGAAAATCAGAACATCTCTAATAGCAACAGAGTAATTAAACCGATTATGAGAGTGTCGAAGGAAAAAGAAAAGTGGATGTTATAGTCAATATGCTTTGTCCTTTGAATTTTATGAATAAGGTTTTGAGAACACATTTTCCGCACTTTGTTTTTCACAAGTTTTGGAAATTTCATTGCTAATTAATGAACCAATTAAAGAGTTAAAAGTCATAGTCAGGCTAATTTTACTATTTTAAAACCTAACCCGATAAGTTGACCCGTGACCCGAGTGACTCAAGGTCTAAGCCGAGCCAGATTTCAACAAAAATAGATGGAATTGATCTAAAATGGCCCTGTTAAAAACCCAGGTTGACTAGCAACCGGGTTAGCCCAAAGAAAACTCTATCAAAACTCGTTTTTCTTTTTCTTTTTTCAAAATAATATATTTTTATTAAATAAAAGAATAAATTAACTTAAGTTAATCAATTTAACTCGTGAACTAGAACTTTCCCTTTGTCCATCTTGGAAACGGTTTAAAAACTATTCCTAATTTCATGTGCCCTTTCTAGCAACCAACGGGACTGATTCGAGTACAGTAACTGTACACGGAAATATCTCTCAATCGAATTAGTTGATAGACGACATAGCATGCGAATTTAGAGACCTAAGTGGTGGAGACTGGTATGGAATCTATTAGTAGCAGACAAGACTGAATATAACAGATGCAAGTGCTGTTGATGCAAAAAGGAATATCTTCTTCGCACTACACTCCTTTCCATCCTTACTATCACCTGCCTTCCCGTTTCAATGGACATCCATCTCTATAATGATGCCTTGTATTATGGAAGTTGTTTAACTTTATTTTAGGATTTTTTTTTTGGCTCCTTAGAATTTTGATTAGACTTCAAAATATCCAAGGAGGATGGAAGCCTTGTTCCATGCTTTTGAACTTTGAATCAGATTATGTATGATCAATTTTCCATGACGTCCAGTCAAGCAATTACAGAAAAGTATGGGATACATTAACATCATTAAAAGGGTAGTGTGGATTAAATTACCAATTGTTGTAGAGGTTGACATAAAAAGATAATATGAGAGCTGGTGTAAGTGAATAGCCTACTTGAGTTTTATTATCTTAAACTCTCATTTAGTTTTCCTTCTTCCGTTTGTCCCACTTATAAACATCATTCCCTTATTTTTAACTGTTGCTTTCAGAGACAGGTAATACTTGTTGTATCATCTCTAAGATTCAACGCTATAAGTTTGATTTTCAAATTGCTTGACGCAAGGCACCATTGTCCATTTATAAAAAACAAAGGGGGGTCGTGATCAAAGCTTTTTTCTTGCTTCTTTCATCACGGCTGTGTCTCTTATAAATTATTGCAGTTGTGATACACAATTTTTTACAATGAACATACGACTTAAAATGAAGAAATCCAATTCCACTTTTAGGAGGAGAGACAGGTGAATCGATTTGAAGATTCTGATTCTGAGGCTAATATTTCATTCTGTTTTTTTTTTCCCTTTCCAGAACAGGTGGCTGAGTTATCATATCACAAGTTTGTCCTATCAGTTGTAACTTGTAAGAGTTTTCTCCTCTCGTATAAGCAAAGCAACATGTTAGAACATGCGTCATTTTTTTCCTGAAATTTAGTTCCAGTAAAATAGTAGAAAAACTGTTGAACAGTAGTAGCAACGGACTTGAAAGCATCAGGAAAATCTACTCCAGTGCTATTCACTGACCAAGGCTCTAAATACCCAACCTACTTAAGCAGGCACATATAGCAAGTTCCAAGACCACATAATGTCATGACTTGGGCCAATCTCTTCCAGGCCTTACACCTAGCCCATTATTTTTAGATATGCAATGATGAAGCCATCAAAATTTAAAAAGTCTGGGATAACCAGAGCATATAAATATAAGTCCCCTTTCAGTTTCAGCATGAGCATGACTTGTATTTCCTATCACAGCTCTTCACTCCAACCTCCCCCCATAAAACGCAGCAGCACTCCTCAGCTCAAACTGCGGTACGACATTTCTGTCACCTGTATAAAATTATTCAAAGGGTTAGTTTTTCTTTTGATAAATAATTTTTTTTGGTAATTTCATATTGCTTCTTATTATATATTGTTTGTTTACCTGGTTCATTCAGTCGTTAGTATACTATTTTGAAGAAAGAATCTGATTCCTTGATCAATAGCTTATTAGCATTTTCTAATTAAGTCGTCTCGTTATGTTATAGTGTCTTTAAACACTTTACGTCTCGGATTATCCTAGTGGTAAAGGGTTTAAGTGTTATTTGTTATTAGCTGTGGTGATTAAAATATGGCATTGCAAGCATATAATCATAGGTTATTAGGTAAACCAAAAGTCCCTTCAGTTCAGTTGGGCTCATTAAAAGTACGAGACACTTGCCTTGCCTTGTCTTGTTTCTGCTGTGTTACTACTCTTGGTGGTCAATAAAGAATTTTCTCCAAGTTGTTAATTTCTAGAGTTACCTGCCAAAGACAAGAGATGGATGTTAATTCATTGTTCGTTGGATGCTTCATTGGGCATGAAAGATTGCATGTTGGATCAGGGTAATGCAGTTGATATGTGAGATGATCATGGTGTTGTTGTCCTCAAAATTAATTATAGCTATTATTGCGGAAACCAACGATGATATCACAGTTTTAACATCTTTAGCTAGCAACCACAGCCGTTGTGATTGGAAACACTAGAGATTCTTACACGTTACAATTTGATATATTTCAACTGAAATGTTGTTTTACTTTGCAGATTTGTGTTAGATGCATGTAGACGCTTGAAAGAGAAGAAATCCTACATGTTATATACCATTGTAGGTTGTTTTGGGGTTTTTGCATTGAGTGATCTTGTGAAAGAGGTAATGTCCCTTTATTCACCTAAAAAAGATTGTTTGATTTGTATAATCAGTAAGATTGATCTCTTTTGCTCATGAAATTAATTTGTGAGCTAAATGACAATTTTTGGTTTCCTGATGATGCTTTCATGGCTAACAGAACTGTGCAGTAGATACCATTACTGTGTATGTTGGTCCGAGTTTATATGTTTTAAGATGTCTAGTAGCCCATATATACCTTTGAATTTTATGTATCATGATGTTGCATTTCATACTTCACCAATGAGCTGTCTTTTTTCTGCTTAGCAAATCACTTTCTGTTCAGAGTTTTTTACCTTCCCCTCACTCTTTGTCTAGGAAGTCTGTATATTTACTTCTCTCTGTACATGGACTGGCTATTCATATGATCAGTCTAGACATCACACGGTGCTTTTCGATGACAATCTATCCTGCCACTTAGGTATGCTTCCTTTATGTTCTACATAGGGTTAATATCTTGAAACAAACCACCATTCATTTTGATAATGGGCAACTGGGCAAGCAAGATGTACTTGCTAGTAGATAGGAAAGGTATGGATGAGGATGTACATGATTCTGGACTGGCCTAAGCCGTCAATGCTTGTCCTATCTATTTAAAGCCTTCCGTAATATCTGATGTTGTATATTGTTTCCATACCCTTGCATAATTTCTTTGTTGAAGCCATTTTGCCATTTCAAATACTGTGCCATGAGATGAGATATACCTGGCTGAACCACTTCATCATTTTATCTATATGTAGGTTGAGATATATATATATATATATTCCATTTTTTTTTTAATTTTATTGACTTGGTATGCATTTTGAGATTGCCAACAAAATTTCCACTTCCTAAATGTTCTCTGAAAAATTAGAAAAATATTTTTCCCACTCTTGGCAGCGCCTTTTTCCTGCTCTCTAAACTAAGTTACACATGTTCTTTACGTGAAGTTTTTAACAAAAACATAGGCATCTTAATTTTTTGATTTATAGTTCTTTGAGAAGTTTTTGCAACTTTGCGGTCTTAACTTATAGCGTTGTTGTTATTCTCAAGAGTATTGGTTGTTTAAGGTAATTATATGAATCTCGTGATCATCCACCTCATAATAACAAAATTTACAACAAATTATGAAAAGCTAAAATAGGTTTAATAAAAATGTGATACAATGAAAATCTATCCTAAGGTATTAGCATTGATAAGAATCTCCACCCTATGAATATCAATTTTCAAATGAGAAGTATAAAGAAGACATAACGAAATCAATTAATTTTTTATAAGTCAATTTAGTTTGTTAGAGAATCAAAGAATAAGAGAATCTCTATCGCACAAGCCGAATAAATTCAGCAACAATAATATTATCAAGTCTTAATAATTTTTCCTTACAAAGAGTATTTATACTCTTGAAAATAAAATAAAAAGTTAATGGTAATGGGTCAGACATGCACCAAATATAAATAAAACCTAAACTAATTAAAATAAGATGTAGAAATAATAAATAAATAAAACAAAAGTCAATTATTTTTCATCCTTCTCCGTACATGATAGTAAAAAATACTCAAGAGAAATAATTGTTGAAAAATCCTTACTAAACAAAAGTATGATGTCTTGTAAAATAAGAATTAATTTCTAACAAATTAATTCTTTTTATTTGATATGAAATCCTTGTAAAATAAGTAACTTAAAGGCCGCCACATAAGTTCCCAATAGCATTAAGAACTCCTTGCAGTAAAATGAATCTATAACTCTTAAGAAAATAATGTTTTTTTTTTTTTTTCTGTTTTCGCACTTTATTAGTAGATTATAGGCCCAACTTTAAACATGTTGTTCTCTCTTATCCGGATGAATTAGTGGGCCTGCCATATATCATTGGAAAGGTATGTCTAGTTTCCAACCAAATTGGAATCACATTCAAACTCTTTCTATAGCTTCAGATATGACCTTGAAAGTAAACAAAAATCTAGATTGGGAAATTTGAACATTTTTAACCCAAACTTCTTGATTTAGCTTATTGAAATTCTCTTCGATCCACTACGTTTTAGGCCTTAGAATAGACTCAATGGACACTCCTAATGGATCTTTTGATGTTGTAGTCAGGATCACATCATCCCTCCTCTTTTAAGAAAAATTTGATCTTGAATCATCACCTACATCAAACAAAGAAAGAAAATTTTTTTTTAATATAGCGCTAACATTATACTCACCTTGATCCACTTTATGGGCATTGACTCCTTTAAGGAATCTGAATGAACCATCTCCTTTTTAAACAATGCTTTCATCACATGTGTTTTTCTATTGCCATCAAGTCTAACCCTTTTATTAATAAATAAAGAAAACAAATCTAGTAGAGTTAAACCATAAAATATTTTACATGGTGAATATTTTTTTTTAGTTTAATAGATTAGCATATAACGATTTCTTTTGTAACATATTAAACAAAAAGCATAAATGCTCAATATACTTACCTAGATTCTTACTATGAATATTATCAAAGTAATTATCAATAAAACTACCTATAAATGCACACAATATATGATTCATCAATTTTATTAAATTACTATGTGCAATATAGTAAGACTAAATAACATGATTAACTATTCAAACAATCCATATTTAATATTAAAGTTATTTTTTCCTCCATCCCCTTCTTTCATCTTTATTGACGATAATCAATTTTCAAGTCAATCGTACTAAACACATAAGATCCATATAACTCATTAAAAATATCATCAAGTCTAGGGATAATATGTCTATACTTTACCAAACTATTGTTAATTGCACCTATTGCACCCGACATCGCTACGACTTTAAAACTTTAAGGAAAAGAATAGATATCTAGTATCTTGTTCTTATAGTGGGGAAGATTTAGTTTAAGGAGTTGTCACCTAATATTGTGGTCACTAGAAACCCTAACTATTCAACATAGATTCTATGGTACGAGACTAATTATACAAAAAGAAAGATACTAGGTAGGCTGCATTGCTGATTGTCTTAAATTGCTAAAGATTTGTTGTCTTATGCTACTGATGGTCTGCTTATAATATTCCTGACTCTGACGTCAGTGAATATTCAACTACAAATACTTCTAACTCTAGCGTTGGTAAATATTACGTGAAGAAAAGGTATGATATTCCTGAATTTAGCGTCAGTGAATATTGAGGTTCAGAATAATTTTTAATTTTAGTGTCTAATATTCCTAACTCTGACGTTAGTGAATAATAAAAATATTCTTAATTCTGGCATTAGTGAATACGAATATTCCTGACTTTGACGTCAGTACAAAAAATAAGTAAAATTTGAATTGAAAGCAAAACATATTTTTGTATATTTTTTTTTGCAATGAGGGAGCCCATTTTTTAATTTCAGAGAAAAAACAGGTATATATTTTATACTGGATTTGTGTCTTATAGTATAAGTTTGTAGCCTAATATTAAGCAAAATTATTGAAAAAAAAACATGTGAGGGACCCACAAATAAATTCAAAATATCCCTGAAGTTTTTTAGGAATTTTCTGAAAATTTCTTAAAGGCATGTTTGGATAGATATCAAAATAAAAACAAGTTAAAAACTAAAAGAAAGATATATAGGTCTGTTTTTCCAAACACAATCTTAGCTTAGGGAGTTGGCTTGTTGGGCCTAATGCCTAAGACTAGCCTAGTTTGGTTGAGTTGGGCCAACTAAAGGCTCAATGGTTTCTTTATTTTTTTAGATGGGCTGGACCCAGGCCAGCTGTGTAGGCTGGGCTGAAGGTCCAACCCAATTTACCCCGCTGTTGGTAAATGCCACCAGTAGCAAGATGATAATTAATTCATGTGTTGCATGTAATAAAAAAAGAAAGCAGGAGGTAAGGAGCAAGGGGCTTGCCTGGCTAGGGAGTGACACTACTGATGGCGTTCTTGGTGGCTTAAGGTGGAGGTTGGTATGACTGAGAAGGAGATCCCAGCTGCTCACGGTGCTACTGTTGTTGATCACAATGACTACCGCTCAAGTTGTTGAAATTAGTGTTGCCGCTGCTGAGAAGAGAAGGTTACTGCTGGAAGTGCAGGGGTGTGGCTGGTGCTTTTGATGAGAAGGAAAAGAGGTGTGACCTGTGGCCGAGATGGAGGAAATCCCTCTACTGCTGATGGCTTGAGCTTGTTCATAGTTGCTGGAGTTGGTACAGGAGACTGGTGAGTTAGCTTGTGTGCTAGTTCTTACGAAATAAAATGGGGGAGCTACTGGACGAGGCTGCTGGTTGGAGCTATTGTAACAAAGGAGTAGAGAGATGGAGCAATGTTGGTTGAGATGTGGAGGAGCTGGAAAGGGTGGAGAAGAACTTCTCATGACTGGGCTAGGGGCATGCAATTGTCGTGGGAGGGCTGCTTAAATGGAGACCATAGTGATGCTACTAGAGCTGAAGATGATGTTGCTGCTATGGCTGATGGATGCTCACGGTGATTAAGGAGTTGTGACTATCGGTGGTGGTTGTGCTCGTGGTGAGTGACTGGGCAGCCTTGATGGTGTTCATGTTGGATGGCAGCTATGGTGCTGGTCAGTGCTGGTCAGAGGGATGAGAAGAGGGGCTGTTTTTTTTAGTTTCTTGAACGAGAGAGGATGATGAAGGCTAGTATTTTTTTTTGTGCCGGCTTCCTCTTATAAAGATGTGGGGTAGGTTTTTTTTTTTTAATGTCCTTTGAAAGAGTGTATGAGCTGGAGAGAAACGCGTGAAAAAATTATTTTAGCCTTTTGTTTTTTGCTCCCTCTATTATTTGTGGTTTAGAGTTGTATTTATTATACAGAAGTTTTAAAGTCTCAAACAAACATAATTTTTTTAAAATTTAAATTTGTTTGAAATTAAAATAAATTTCAAAGAACTGAAAATATTCTGATGATCTTTTTTAAAATGAAGATCAAGGAAAAAAAAGAGAGGCAAAAACACACTACAATTCTTGGTTTTTCACAAGTTGACAAATCACACTTTTAACTGAAATCAATCTCTGATATTTTAATATCTAATTTTTATCCTCTCTGAAAATTAAGTTAAAAGTATATAGGTCAACTCAAACTCTTGTAAAATTTCTATGTGATAACTATTTATCACCCAATGATCTTGGAATTCAAGATGCCACATATTGGGCTTGCCATAACGAGATTACACAAGGTACAATCAAGTAGGTAGGTTTTAATCGTTAAGTGCATCAACGGGTAGGTTACTATCTAGTCTTAAAGGATCTCTCGCATGCTTAATGATTGTTCTTTAAAAGGTCAATACACTACTAAAAAATGGGACCATTAGCATCAGATTTTAGCAACGAATAATTTAGTTGCTAAATTCAGTAACAGATTTGCAATTGATTACATATATATATTATTTTTTTAATATTAACAACAAGCTTAGCAAAGGAAAATCCATTGCTAAAGGCAACATAAAATTTGCAATGGACTATCTGTTTCTGATTGAAAAAATAAATATTTAAATCTTAACCTAAAACTAAAATTATACAGACTGTTGATTAGTTATTTAGCTTTGACAATCTCAACTGTTAATTAGCAATTCTAAACTTGCAATCTCTCCCTTTTAGAAATGTAAACACAACAAAGAAACAAACAACCCACTAGAAAAATAATTAACTTGCACTCCCTCTTCATCGATCTGATTTTCCTTTATCCCTAACTTTTCTCTTCATCTTCTTCTCATTTGTCTCCAATATCCCTAACTTTTATCTTCATCTTAACAGATTCAATCTTTATTTGTAAACCACCAAAAACACAAACTCATGGCAACATCCCACTAGACCCATCATTATCACCATCGAACATCTTGATTTACCCCCTCTCTTTGTATATGAGTTGAGTTTTGCACTCTTTTCTTTAATAATTCAAGTAATTAATTTTACGATTTATTTTTTTCTCTGTTGTAATTTAACTTACACTAAAAAGTTTTTACCTAACTTTCTCAATCTCAGGTATTTTTCTGTCGTGTAGATTTCATCTCGCTTGCCTAGCACTCAAGAACACGGGTAACAAATATTTTTTTATTGATACTTTGAATAATGGTTTTAGGCTATTCATTCGATAAAATAAGGGTTTATGAAATGTTTTTACCATGATCTAGAACCTAATTATGCATGTTTAATTGAAAATGTATGAAAACTCCCAATTTAATTTGTAGGGTTACAGTTTATAAATTGTTTAATTATAAGTGAAAATATGATAATGTTAGTTTTTGGCATATTAAATTAGTTTTTTGGTGGATTTGTAATAACTGCTCCTTAACTTGTTTACTGGGTGACGTTAACAATTAAAAGTAAAAAACAATGAATTATTATTTTATTATTATTATTATTATTATTAAATGCATAGTATATCAGTATTTCTTTGGAAATAAAAAACATAAACCACCTGAGTAGTTCTACTTTTAAGTTAGAGGTTTTAAGAGATAATAATTAGAGTAAATTATTATTTAGTTTATGTATTTTTTATGATTTTATAAGTTAGTCATTATGTTTTTGAAAACCATAAGTTAGTTTCTTGTTATAAATTAAATGTTAGTTATTTTGAAATTTCTAAATGCATTTTTATTCAAGATTGAAATTTTTTTATTAGATCTTAGAAAAAAAAAATTGTTATGAGAAGACAAGTGACAAAAAAATATAAAAAATATAAGAATTTAATATTGAGTTTTTTTAAAACCAAAGAGACTAATCATTATTTCACTAAGAACATAAAGATAAAATAATAATTTACTCTAATAATTAAAAATAAAAAGGATAAATAACAATATTTTTAAATGTTTAAGCATCCAACAACTTAAACCTTATCTAGAACCAAATCACATATTAAATTTAATCCAAAGCAAATTTGGATTCAATTAATAACCTATTACAATTCTTGTATTTGAAATAAATTATTAAATCATATAATTAAATTCAATTTTAATGCTTAAAATATATGTGAAAATGAATTGAATTAGAAGTCTATTTTACTTTTAATTTAGAAATATTTTTTTTATAAATTTATTTTTAATTTATACTCATTCAATCAATTATAATCCATATTTATTAAAAAAAAAAATCTATTTTCCATGTATAATTGGCTTAGCAAAACCCTAAAGAGAGCGATAAAAAACCAAAAAAAATGAAAGAAAGAAAAAAGAAAAGGAGAAAAATAATAATATATTTTATAAGAAATAAAGATATCTCGATGAAAATTGATGCTAAGCATACAAAGATATAGTATTGCCAAGGTTTCTAGAATAAAAAAAACACATGAAAAGAAATAAAGTTTGTGTTAATATGAATATTTTTAGTATATTGTTTTTAATATTAATTTCAACATAGATTACTGTGGTAAATCAAAGTTAAATATTAAAGTTTGTTTATGTGGTACATATTTTATTTTAAAGGATCGTTTAAGTACTAGTAGTTAAGGAAGTATGCTTATTTCTAAAATGCTTACTGGTGTTATCATGTTAATTAGATTAATATGGATGATCAATCATGAATGTTTCGTCGTCTTATAGATGGTCGTCTTCATCCTGAATACATTACGGGTGTTAGAAGATTTATCAATTTTGAGTTTTCAATTGATAAAAATATATCTAGGGGAAAAATTAGATGTCCTTGTGTGAGGTGCAAAAATAAAAAGTTTTTAAAGGAAGATGATATTTATAAGCACCTATTGACAAAATGTTTTTTACCTTGTTATGAAAATTAGACTGTACATGGAGAGCCTTATATCGCAGAACCAATATTGGCTGGACCTACATCAGTTGGAATTAATCATATTGTGAATGATGTTTGTCTAGAAAATCCATATAGAAATTTGGTTATGGATGCAATAGGGGTTGGTGATGCATACTCTAATGATAATATGTCTAGTCCTGTGGTAGCAGAGGAACTTCCAAATCCGAAGGAAACTAATTTTTATAAACTTTTGAAAGTTGCGGAGGGCCTTTGTGGGATGGGTGTACCAAGCAATCCAAATTATCTGCTTGTGTACAATTGCTTAATTTGGAGTCAACTTTAAATTTGACTCAGACTATCTTCAATAAATTTATTGATTTTACAAAAAGTTGCATGCCTAATGATGAAATTTTGGTATCAAATTTTTATGATACCAAGAAATTTATGCGGCCACTTGGACTTGGTTATGAGAAATATGATGTGTGTCCTAATTATTGTATGTTGTACTATGGGACAGATGCTATGAAAATAAATTGTGATTTTTGTGGAAGTTCACGAAACGAACCTAGAAATCCGACTAGTAAAGGTTCCAATAAGGCGGAGAAGCAACTCTGATACTTTCCCTTGACACCAAGGCTTTAGAGACTATTCATGTCTCCATATCATGCCAAAGATATGACATGACATCATTTTCATAAGTCATATAATGGGGTTATGGTGCACCCATCTGATTGGGAGGTATAGAAGGAGTTTAATTGTGTCCATTTAAGCTTTGTGTCAGATCCGAGAAATATTCACTTATGGTTATGCACTAATGGGGTTTGTCCATTTGACATGTCTTCAAATACATACTCTTGTTGCCCAATAATTGTGACTATTTATAATTTGCCTCCGTGGAAGTGCACGACTAGACCATTCATGTTTTTGGCAATGATGATTCCTGGGCCAAAGAATCCGGGAAAAAAGCTTGATGTTTTCCTAAGACCTTTGATTGACGAGTTAAATAATTTTATGGTCTGTTGGTGTTGAAACATATGATGTATATAGAAAGGAACATTTTCAATTAAGGGCAACTTTATTGCGAACTATTAGTGACTTTCAAGCATATTGCATGTTATCGAGTTGGAGTACTCATAATAATCTATTTTGTCCTTATTGTATGGAGCATAATAAGGCCTTTAGATTAAAAAATGAAGGGAAAACTATATTTTTTTTATTGTCATCGATGATTCCTACCCATGAACCACCCATATAGATGTCAATCAGATAAGTTTTTGAAATGAGTAATTGAAAGGCTCCCTCTTTTACCTCGTCCATCTGGTTTGGAAATGTTAAACGAAGTGTCCAAGTTTACTGAGGGACATAATGGAAGTTCCTCACATAATGATAAAATTCCTGGCTTTGGTGTTAAACACAATTGGGTGAAGAAGAGCATTTTCTAGGAGCTTCCATATTGGCATACAAATTTAATTCATCATAATCCTGATGTCATGCATATTGAGAAAAATTTCTTTGACAATATTTTTTATACAGTAATGGATTGTCCTAATAGAAGCAAGGATAATTTAAAGGATATGTTGGATATTCAGTTGTATTGTAAGAAACCAAATTTACATTTGCAACAAGATACGAGTGGTCGGGTTTACAAACATAAAGGCACTTATTATCTACATAAGAAACGACAACAACAAGTTTTGTCATGGATGAAGGAATTGTCATTTCCTAATGGTTATGCTTCAAACATTTCACGATGTGTGAAAGAGGCACAATGTAAGGTTTTGGGGATGAAGAGTCATGATTGTCATGTCTTCATTCAAAGACTTCTTCCAACTATTTTCCGACCTTACTTACTTAGGCCACTGTGGGAGGCATTAACTAAATTGTCCATATTTTTTCGACATATTTGTACTACAAATTTAACTGTCCAACACATGGAGTTAATGTAGATGAATATAATTGAAATAATTTACTAACTTTAAAGGATTTTTCCTCCATCCTTCTTTGACTCTATGGAACACTTGACAATATATCTACCTTATAAGGCAAAAGTTGGTGGACCTGTTCAATATCGATGGATGTATCCATTTGAACGGTATGTTTTCATACTATGTTAATTTTATTCCCTTTTTATTTTAAAAAATAAACTAACTAACAGAAATGATATAGGTATATGTTTTATTTGAAGAAGAAAGTGACCAATAAAGCTAAAGTTGAGAGTTCCATATGTGAAGCATACTTGATTGATGAAATTATCAATTTTGCATCTCATTATTTTGGTGATGACGTGCAAACAATTTGGAATCAAGTTCCATGAAATGATGATGGTGGCCTTAAAATTCTAGATGGACATCTCTATTTTTTCCTATCCAAGGAAAAAATTATCCAAAAGATTTTATAAAAGACAATTGTCACATGCTAAAATATAAATTGCGCATAACTATGTGATATTCAATTGTTAAGAATTGAAGCCTTATTTAGAGTAAGTATGAAATATTATTTTGTACTTAATTTATAATAATTTATTATTAACTCTAACATTTTAAAATTTTAGGCAATGTCGTCAAGAGCTAAAGTCACAACAACCACATGCGAGTGATGTTGAAATTGAAAAATTATGCGAAGAGATCTTTCCAAATTGGTTAAAAAATAATGTAAGTATTTTCATAAAATTAATTTATATTTTATCTCAATTAGTTACTTTAAAAAAATTACTAATCTCTTTTAAAACAATATTTCTTATGGAGTTAATTATTATGCTAGGTGGAATATCAATCTAACATAATTGAAAATCAACTCTTGGGACTTGCTATGGGCCCTTCAACTTCAGTGAAATGTTATATTGGGTATTATGTGAATGGTTTTAAATTTCATACTCAAAGTTATGGTCATTTTAAAAAGATGATGAATAATGGAGTTTGTATGAAAGGAAGTTGTTCTGATGATAATGAACGTGATTATTATGGAATGCTTAAAAAATTTGTTTGGCTAAAATATTTGGGGAGTAAGTGCAAGTTATTTATGTTTAAATGTAATTGGTATGATACAAAACGGGGGATTATAGTGCATCGTTCGAGTGGTTTGGTTGAAATCAAGCATACATCTCGACTACATGGAAATGAAGATTTTGTGTTAGCACAACAATGTCAACAAGTTTTCTATACATATCCACCTGATAATAAATCCTCTGAATGGTGGACGGTTATTAAGACAACTATTAGAAGTCACTATAATATTGACATGGGTGAATTTATTGAAGATGCCAACCAAATTTGTTAAAATCATGATTTAACTTGTAAAATCATATGATTTTATGAGTCAATATAGGCTTTACGTGCTAAATCGTCCATAAACTCAGAAATGGGTAAAATCGGGTAAAATCGTTAAAATCGGGTGAAATTACGCGATTTCACCACCGATTGAACGAGTTTACCCGCAGAAGATAAAAATGCAATGTTGATGATAGGTGTCAACTGCCTATTGGCATTTACAGAGCAAAAGAGACAATTGTAAAATCATGATTCACGCATTCAGTCTTCACATTTCACCATTCACGTTCAGAACAGAAAAAATCCCTAAATTGAAATCCCTAAATTCTAAATCCTCATTGAGGATTCCTCAGTCTCTTAATCTCTTTCTCTTAGTCGTCCACGGTCCAACAATCAACCATCGGTACACCACAACAACCCTCATCTTTTTTATTTTTTCATCATCGACGACGTCCTTTTCACCAGCCACCGTGAGAACCAGAGTCCACACAACAACAACAGTGTCTCTCCAATCTCCACCAGGTAAGTTACTCTGTTTATCTTTTTTCACCTCCTGCAAAAATTCACTGATTCTCTCTCTGTTGGTAACTACCAGCCTACAGGGCCAGGGGTGCTTTTTTTACCTTGTCCGTTTCTTACTTTGTTGCTAATATTAGTTTGATTGGATTCATAGGCTCCAAGTTTGACTGCAATATTGATCTGCTCACTGCTCAAAACAGAAGTAAGAACCTATATTTATTCTTTTCCCTGTCCGTTTCTTACCCTGTTTTTAATCTCTGCTGACTGTTGTTTAGGACCTTTAGGTGCTTTAATCTCTACAGTTTACTCTAATGATGTTAAAGATTGAGAATTTGAGATTTTAAATGGATTAGGATTTATTGTAATTTAGAGTGTTGCACTTGCAAGTTTACCGTGTGTGTGTGTTTACATACAATTAAAAATTGAGTATGTTGTTTTTATGCTTGTCTATTGCATTTGCTGATGGTTTACCGTGTGTGTGTGTTTATCTTTGTAACTCTAATATTTTTGATTTTGCATTCAAAGTTTACCGTGTGTGTGTGTTTGTAACTGCGTGCCTTTGCTAACTTATCTCTCAAATTCTCAATGTTAGTGAGTTGATTCTAGTACTTTTATTTTCAGTTGGAATAGAAGATGGGTTGTTGCTTGTTATTTTATTGTAGTGTGTACTAAAATCAATTATCTTAGGTTTTCTGATTGGATAGTAATATAGATGATGGGCTGTTATGTATTATGATATTTCTTTTTTAACAAAAATTTAATTACAATCATAAAATGTTTGGATTGATTACAGGGCTGATTTGAATTGATTCTTGAATTTTTGAACTTATGAAATCTAGAAAAAATTCTTCTGGTAATAGGCTTGATGTGGGATAGCAGCATGATATAGATATTGATAAGAATTCTAGAAAAGTTTAGTGCAAGTATTCTAGAATTCTTGAATTTTTATTTGAAGCATGTATTTTAAGGTGCTATGAATTTTTATTTGAAGCATGAATTTTTTTTAATGTATTTTAAAATTCCTTATGATTTTACGATCCGAGTTTGTTTTGTATTTTCCGTGCCGTGTCAAAATCGTGATTTTAACAACCTTAATGCCAACAATATAAGATCATTTGACGTTGATCAATCGGATGAGATTTCTCAACCATGTCTTGTCCTTCCTACTCAAACACTTGATGATCCAAATATACTTGTTGAATCATCTTATTATGAAGAAATCAGTCAACATGAATTGCTTCAACTTGACACAAATTGGGGAAAAGAAGATGAAAGGGTTGCGGAAGAAGAAGAAGAAGCTGATGATGATGATGATGATGATGATGATTGTGGTGGTGGTGATGGTGGTGACGACGACGACATGGTTTTGTGTGATGATGATGACATGGTTGGGAGTGATGATAATAATGAGTAGCATGAGTTAATTATATTTTGTAGTATATGTAATGAATTATCTTTATTAGATGTATGGATGATTTCATATTATTTCCTCATATTACTTGACAAGTTTAGGCTTTCAATGTTATTTTTTTGTTGTTTGATTCAAATGTGTGTTATGGATCAGATTACATATATCATTTTCATTCAATTTGATTTGAATTTTGTACTGCAGGACAAGTGATTTGTTTTAGAAACATCATCTTGTCATCTGTTTTATAGGGGAGTTTGTTAATAGTGAGCAAAGTCAACTACAAGTGTCAGGTTCTTGACTCAAAAAACTTGTTATTTATTATTATTTTTTCTTTTATTGAGAAATGAACTTGTTCTCGGTTTGGTTTGTGTCTGCTTTTCTGCTTTATGCGATGGTTGTAATGTAGCTCTCTTTCTTGTTTCTAGTTTGAATAAGATAGTTACCAAGATAGGAAAAGAGGGTTTGCAGCCAATATTGTTGCCATTGTTTCTTTCTGTTTGTATGTATGGGTTCTGGGTTGCAATTATAATGTGGATGCTGATTAATGCCAGTGTTTCTGTTTGGTAAATTTTTTGTTGTATTTTTCATTTGGGAGCTTCTTTTGATATTTACAAATTTATGTCTCTTGCATTTTGATTACTTTTTTTTAACAAATACTATTTCCATGACATTAGTTTTATGAAACTCCCCAATATTTTTAAGCTAATGCACCAGGATCTGCCTTTGATTTCTTAAATTTATTTAACATTCCAAATACTAACATTTTGATTTCTTAAATTTATTTTACATTCCAAACTCCCCAATATTGTTTCGTTACTGATATATGAGCAACGGAAAATCTGTTTTGCTAATATATGCAACGGGTTATTCGTTGCTGATTTGTGAGCATCGGATTCTCCGTTGTTGATTATAAGCAACAGAATATCCGTTGCTGAAAAATCAGCAACAACAAATCTGCATTTAATATTTGTCGTTGCTGATTCCATTGTTAAATGTTTTTAGCAACGGATTATAATTTTATTTGCAAAGGATTAGTTAGTTGCTAATTACTATATTTTTTAGTAGTGATATAAGGTTTACAAGGAGTATGAAGATAAAGGTCCTGAATAATATCAGATCGGCATACCAATCACTTCAAGTACACAATTAAGCAAGAGTTGGATTGTTTTACAAATTTTACTTAGGCTTGATATCAAAATAAAGCATGTTTGGCTAAATATTAAAATAAAAACAAGTTAAAAACTAAAAGAAAGGCATATAAATGTGTTTAACCAAACAAAACCTCAATCTAGAGGGGTTGGCTGGTTAGGTTCGAGGCCCAAAACCAACCCGGTTTAGTTGAGTTGGGCTGACTAAAGCCCAACAGTTTCTTTATTTTTTTTACGCCACTGCTGACAAATGCCAGTAGTAGCCAGACGTGAATTAATTCACGTCTTGCATGTAATAAAATAAAGAAAGTAGAAGATAAAGAGCAGGGGGCTTGCCTGGCCAGGGAGTAACACTACTGATGGCATTCTTGGTGGCTCAAGGTGGAGGTTAGCATGGCTAAGAAGGAGATCCTAACTGCTCACGGTGCTGCTGCTGTTGATCACAGTGCTTGCTGCTCAAGTTGCTGAAATCAGTGTTGCTGCTATTGAGAAGCGAAGGTTGCTGCTAGAAGTGCAGAGGTGTAGCTGGTGCAGGCGGCTGGTGCTTTCAGTGAGGAGGAAAAGAGGTGTGACCTATGACAGAGATGGAGGAAACCTCTCTACTACTGTTGGCTTGAGCTTGCTCACAATTGTTGGAGCTGGTGCAAGAGACTTGGTGAGTTGGCTTGTGTGTTGGTTCTCACGGCTAAAATGGGGGGAGCTACTGGATGAGGCTGCTGTCACGAGGGAGAAGAGAGATGAAGCAGTGTCGGTTGAGATGTGGAGGAGCTGGTCACGGTGGAGAAGAACTTCTCACAATCGGGCTGAGGGCGTGCAATTGTCATGGGTGGGCTGCTTCAATTGAGCCCATAGTGATGCTACTAGTGCTTAAGATGACACTGCTGGTGCATGCTGACGATGGTTGAGGAGCTGGGACTATCAGTGATGGCTACGCCCGTGGTTAGTGACTGGGAAGCCTTGTTATATGGCAGCTATGGTGTTGGTCAGAGGGATGAGAAAAGACGGGCTGTTTTTCAGAGTTGCTTGAACGGAAAGAGATGATGAAGGCTAGTATATGTTTTTTTCTCTTTTGTGTGTGGCGGCTCCCTCTTGTAAAGATTGTGGCTAGTTTTTTTTTTTTTTTGGTTATTTAGAAGAGTGTATGAAATTATTTTAGGCTTGTTTTTTCCTTTAATTAGAAAACATTATCAAACTCTGATTGTCCTAAAATTTTAACTAAATATAAAAAAAAAATATTTGAAAACTTTTGATAAAATTTTAGCTTAATTCAAGCCGGATCGAAAATTATGCTTGTTAGCGTAAAACTATATATAAGAATAAATTAAGCTCCAATCCAAATTTGATTGTCCTATATCATCCTTAAAATCTTATAACAAAGATATAGAAACATAATAAAAGAATGAAAATTGTTAGTGTTAAAATATATATTTTTATATATAAGTAAAATCATAAGCATATCAGAAAAATTAAACTTTCTTGATCTTGCTCTATTTTATATAGAAACTCAAATGTTTACCTATATTTTTTAAACTCTCTTCTTTTCTCATTCTTGTTTTCTTCTCTCCACTCTCGGCTCAATTGACTTTTTTTCACCCTTAGCCAAATTTTATTCTTTTCTCTCCTCTTTTATTTTTTTCTTTCAAACTTACTTTATTTTCACTCTTTAAACTCATGACCTCAAATGGTTTATTTGTCTTCTTAGTTTTGCCTTCTCGTTTCAGCTTTAATTGGTCTTGTTTAAGCCTTCAAAACTTTTTTTAATCAATTTTTGCCTTCAACAACATTGCATGAAAATAGTAGCCGATAATAATTTCAAATATGCATTTTGTACTAACCACTTCCGTACATATTTTTGCATGGTAACCACGATCTTACATTGTTGTATTACCATTTCATCTTAACTTTTCTTTTTAAATTTCATTTGGTCTTCATAAACTTGTTTAGGTGACAATCCTAGACGACCCACACCTAAAAATGCCGTAAGGGAAAGATATTTGACTGAAATAAAGTTCAGACAAGTACATAATTATGTTCTATTTAACTGTGATGAGCTGAGACCTTTTATTAAGTAAGTAGATGTACATCTTAAACTTTATCAAGAGTTCTGTACTATTTATATATTGTGATATCATAAACTCATATAATTTGGAACAACCTTGCAGGCAACATCGACGATATTTACTGTCCAATAACTCACAGCTGACCGAATCCCAAATCTTTCAATTAAAAGATGAAAAATTTGCCACGTGGTTTAGAACACATGTAAGTCCTATCACAAACTCATTATCTCTTGCAAGGCAACTGTACGTCAAAATTATAGAATGTCCGTTAAATGATTATTGTTGTATTTGATATACAAGGTTTATCAAATGGGAGGTAGTGCTGCTATTTCATTGTCTTTACTAAGCCTGGACCCTGAAAGAAAAGTCAAGTGCTATAATGGGTATTTTGTCAATGGATATGTGTTTTATACTGAAGAATACGGGCATGGAAGAAAGACATACAACATCGATGTTTGTATTAAGGGATCGACTTCTAGTGAGTTTGAAGTTGACTATTGTGGGAAATTAGAAGAGGTCATCGAATTGCAATATCATAGCGAGCAGAATATACTGTTTTTATTCAAATGCTATTGGTATGACACAACTGACAGAGGAATCAGAGTAGATCCTCACTATGGTCTCGTTGAAATCAACTCAAAAGCTAGACTCCGCAACGTAAATGATGTCTTTGTTTTCGCAAAGCAATGCCAACAAGTTTATTACACATACACCCCTTCCTTTGGAAAAGACTAATCAAGAGTTGATTGGTTATCCGTTTTAAAAACAAAACTCAGGGGTCATGTCGAGGTTGTTCAGGATGAGAACGAAGACACAAGTGTGATAGATGAAGTCTTTCAAGCTAGTGAGTTGGTTGAACCATACCGAGTTGCTTCTTCAATTGACTTAGAAGAAAATTCAAATTTCCGTGTTTTCGATGATAGATTGTTGATGTTGACGCAGAGGAGTTGAATGGTGTTTTGAGCTTTAGTAAACTAGAGAATGTTGATGAAGAAGATGATAACCACATTAAAGAGTGCGATGAAGCTGATAACAATTCAATTGAGAACGAAGATGAAAATTCTAACTAAATATAATTAGAACATGAAAGTGTAAAGCCTTTTTGGATGTAATATTATGGATGATATTTTGGAACATGAAATATTTATTTTATAATTATTTGCTGTTGTTATTGTGTTGTGCGGTAAGTTTGCAATTTAAGCATTTGTGTAGGAGGAAAAAAAGGCAATACAAACAAAACATGTGAAAGTATAACACAAATACCGACGTCCATCGGTATTTTACTGAGAGTTGCAAAATATTTACTGCATTTTGCCACATTCACCAACGTCCATACCGACGACTAAACGTCTGTCGGTATTTTATCGAGAGTCGCAAAATATTTACTATATTTGCCACAATTACTGATGGACATACCGACGTCATCACCGACATATGTTGCAAATTCCAATGCGCACGAATGTCAGAGTGCCAGGTCTGTCGGTCCAGTTACCGATGGAATCACCGACGAATGTTTGCAATTCCAATGTGCGCATGCTCTGACACCTAAATACCGACGGTGTAAAACCCGGGAAAAATAATAAATAAATAAAAGTGAAAGAATTCATGCATATGATTAAATAAAAACAGAAATTTAGAAATTTTTTAATATAAATTTCTGGGCGAAATAATTCGAGACATTATAATAAACCCGGTACTGTTGAGGGTTAGATTTAATTGAAGAGAATAATGCACTTAAAGGAAAAAGGGGGTCTAAATGCAAATAAGGGAAAATATAGAGTATAATACTCTCTCCTCACCAAGACAATCTGTAGGAACTATAAGGAGAGAAAATAGGGAGTTTTATACCCATTCTCGAGAAATCAAGAGAGAAACACTAAAATTTCAAGAACCCATCCAAGATTAAGAGCTTAAAGATGGGATAAACACTTGAGAGCAAAGGATTACTAAGAAATTGAACAAGAAGAAAAGACAGGAGGGAAATTGAACAAGAAGAAAAGAAAGGAGGGAGTTGAAAATCTTCAACTGGTTGAAGATCAAAATCTTAATTTGTACCAGGTAAGGTATTCTAAACATGATCTTAAAGAAATTCATTTTTAAATTCGATGAAGAATTGATGCCTTGATATTGGATCATAGGTTAGGGTTCTTAGACATAAATTGGGAAAAAAGTACTTATTGTTGAGATTAAGTTAATTCATGTGTGTGGTATGTAGTTTATGAAAGTATTGTGTGAAGGGGAGGGGGAGACGAATCTGGACAGACTTGTCTCCTAACTTTCGATGAGATTTCGGGTAGGAGGATGAGGGGATTAGGGTCGGGTTCCCCAGAGAAATTGTAGATTTGAATGTTAGCTAACCAAGGAAACTGGTCTTGCTCAATTTGGAAATATAGAACTCCAGTTATGGGTTACCAACTGAGATTGAGTCATGACTGATTATGTAGGGCAGTAGGACTAATTAGTAAATGAACAATTTTGACTATCTTGGAGGCAAAATTGGATTCTCCTCCCTCAAAGAACTAGTAGCCTCGTGTCTTAGCTTTCTAACGAGATCAATCTCAGTTAAAATAGAGTTTTAGAACTTTAGATATAGTTAAAAATCTGATGAGTGTTCAGACAGTAACAGTTGGAAATTGGACAGTAACAGTTCAAAGTCAAACAGTAACAGTTCAAAGTCAAACAGTAACAATAGGAAAAGTTAGACAGTAACGGTTGGAAAAGTCAGACAGTAACGGTTGGAAAAGTCAAACAGTAACAATAGGAAAAGTCAGACAGTAACGGTTGGAAAAGTCAGACAGTAACGGTTGGAAAAGTCAAACAGTAACAATAGGAAAAGTCAGACAGTAACGGTTGGAAAAGTCAGACAGTAACGGTTGGAAAAGTCAAACAGTAACAGTTGGAAATTGGACAGTAACAGTCGGAAATTAGACAGTAACAGTTGGAAATTGGACAGTAACAGTTCAAGGTTAGACAGTAACAGTAGACTTTCATGTGAATACTATAAATAAGAATATAAAAGAATTGAGTCATACGAACACTTGTATATTGAGATATTAACTCTGAAAATATACATGATATATGTATGTATGTTATTATGAGGAAATGAATATGCATAGAAAGTAAAAAAAACTTCCTTGTGATTCAGGAGGAGCTACCAGGATTGGATCTTCTGTTAGGGGAGGTCGCGAGACAGGCGAAGCAGGTGCGTGATTTTCCCTCCTATTTACACTTATACAATTTAGAATCCTTCTGGTGAATGCAATTATAATAAATGTGTTCAATGTAAATAAAGCCTAGTGTAATTACAAGATTAGCTTCGGCTAATGGCATCCGTGATAGGATTGCCGGGAAAATTTACATGATTAGCTTCGGCTAATGGCATCCGTGATAGGATTGCCGGGATATGATTGACACGATTAGCTTCGGCTAATGGCATCCGTGTTAGGATTGCCGGGAAATGATTGACACGATTAGCTTCGGCTAATGGAATCCGTGATAGGATTGCCGGGATATGATTCACACGATTAGCTATGGCTAATGGCATCCGTGATAGGATTGCCGGGAAATGATTTACACGATTAGCTTCGGCTAATGGCATCCGTGATAGGATCGCCGGGATATGATTCACACGATTAGCTATGGCTAATGGCATCCGTTATAGGATTGCCGAGAAATGATTTACATGATTAGCTTCGGATAATGGCATCCGTGATAGGATTGCCGGGAAATGAATTACAGGATTAAACCTTACAAGGTCACCCAGTTTATGCAAGTAAATAAGAATATTCAATTAAGAATATACAAATGAGTGTTAATTGGGTTTAAAAGATTTACAAGCAAAATATAAGTTCTTTGTTAGAATTCTCATGGATTTGATAGAAAGTTAATACTTCATTCGTATACATTTCATGAGCATACATATATTCTTTATCAACATAATGGTATGTTTATTTATGTAACAGGTCCACCAAACATTCAGGAAGATCATTAGTTTAGGACTCTACTTTGTGGAGATTATGTAAATATTTAACATGTTTATGTAGTATACTTTTGTGCAAACCTTGATGTATTTATAAAGGTTTAGCTTAGCATGTAGTATTTTTAGTTATCCAGTAATTAACCATTTTGAAATATTTAAGAACACTTCTTATATTGTAAATACTTTCTTTGCATGTTAGTATTCCTTTTCCTTTAAATTTATGATATGATGTGTTGGACTATGTTCATATTGAACTTACTTGTGGGATATATATATATTGTGTGGATTGTATGAGGTGTGGAATTATGAGGTTTGATATAAAGTCCAGAATTAAGGGACCTTGCGATAATAGGTTGATTGAGTAAACTGAAAGTAGTCGATAACTTGGGATATTCTAAATGCAAACGAAACTCTGCCGATTTAAAAAAAAAATAAAAAAAAATTACCCTTAAATAAAGAGGATATGTTGGAATCTTTTAACATTGATCGAGTCGTATAGTCAGACTATTACAGACGGACTTGCCGACGAACATAAAAAATTCTGGAGGGATTTCTAAAATTTTTGGTGCAAAATTCAAAATATACCGACAAAATTTAATGCCAACGCCAAAAACAATATTTTTTAAGTTCTGTCGGTAAATCTGTCGGTAAAATTGCAGTATAAAACCGACCCCCCCTCCACGGTTCATTTTTTCTCAGCTCCTCTCATTCATCTTCTCTTATCCTCTGCTTCCTCAAACAATTTTGTTATTGTTTTGATTTTAGATTTCAACATATTAAAATGTATGATTCTCCTTCCTTTATCTTTGTATTGTTTACTCTCTTTTTTTAGTTATGATTATCTTTGTTGTGTTTTTTGTTTTTTGTATTGTTTGTAGATAAAATCTTTAAATCAACACACTATTAAGGTAACCATTTTCATTGCTAAAGTCTTTAGTTTTTTCTTTTTATTTGTTCAATTTATTTTATTGTTTGTATTGCCATAATAATTGGAAATTTTGTTAAATTTGAATTGTTATTGTTGAATTTACCTTTAAAATGTTAATTGAAATATATAATTAAATTTAATTATTTTATCTTAATTTTATTATATCATTGCTTGTTATGTTTTTTTTATTATTTCGATTAATTTTAATTGTTATTTATAAATTTGTATAGATGTTAGTTGAAAATATATAGATGTTGAATTTCTATAGATGTTAGGTTGTATAAATTTGTGTAAATTCGTATAAATTTATGTAGAATGAAAATTTAATTATTTTATTGTAATAATTATTTGAAAATTTTGTTGAATTTTAATTGTTATGGTTGAATTTACCATGGAAATGGTAATAGAAAATGAAGAATTAAATTTAATTATTTTAACTCAATTTTATTCTATTATTGCTTGTTATATTTTTTTTATTATTTCCATTAATTTTAATTGTCATTTATGTATTTCTATAGATGTTAGTTGAAAATATATAGATGTAAATTTCTATCAATGTTAGGTTGTATATAAGATTTTCCAATGGAGTCAATTGGTTTGTGGTTATTGTAAATATTTGCAGGTTTAAAAATTATCGGTAGTCTCCAGTATAGGGGAGGTGTTGCCGAGTTTTTTTTAAATAATTGAATTTAATTATGTAATTATTCGTATAAATTTATGTAGATGCGTATAATGAAATCAATAGCACGTCGTCAGCAGACGGTTGCAGCTAGTTCTTCTAGTAGCAATGATGACTTATCCTTAGGTGTTGATCACGAAGAGGCATCTACGCCAACTTGTGATGCTGCCTCTTCTAGAGCGGTTTCACAGTGCAGAGGCGGTGTGCCTTCATAGCGGGGTCAATTCACTTGCAAGTATCAGGCACAATGGAAGGATGACCTTCCAATGTCAGTTTGTTTAGGTTTTAGTTTTTTTTATACTTATAACATAATTTATGAACAACTAATTAATATTTTATTAATTTTATTTAATTTCAGGTTCACAAACATTGAGGTTGCCTTGACAATAACATCGGCTTTTAAATCGTCGATGGAGATTTCATTATTTCAATGGAGTCAGTTTCCAGACATCCTGAGTGGAGACCTAATATCAATGCATGGTTTCGACGATTTCAGGTAGGTGTTAACTTCTAATTTCCAGCTTATTTTTAATAAATTATTTTTATAATTTTATATCTTGTACTATTTCTATTTTAAATGAATTATTTATACACATCACAAATTTGAGTGGGATAGCATGAACAACAATGTTGTGAGGAGGGTATGGGAGAATCACGCAGCAACTAGGTAACATCGAAAATAATATAATTTTTTGTTTTATAATTTTATGTTCTAAATTCTAATTTGTTACTATGGAAGTAGGTTACGTGATTTTTGGTATGACACAAAAAAAAAGCAAAAAGATATGCGAGAGATAACGGTCTAGAAGGCTGGAATGAGATGGTGGTTTGGCGAGAGTTCAAATCGCCATTCATCTCGGGGGATATATGGACGCAATATATTGAGCATGTGACGTCTGAGTGGTTCACACGACGCTCACAGTCCAGTGTCGACAACCGGAACCGGCATTTCATGGTTCGGTGACCACACACACCGGTGGCTCTGTTCCATTCAGTACACATGCGAAGCGGATGGTAAGATTAATTTAAATGAAATATATCGTTAATTGATTTGTTGTTGCTTATAAATATATTTAACTTGCAACTTTTTTTTCCTTACAGGCTACGTCTCTTGGACGTGAGCCGAGTCCAATGGAGCTGTTTGTAGAGACACACGTGCCGGGTCAAGACCGCCAAAAGGGGGTGCAACAGTTCGTGGACAACTGTGCTCAACACTTCGTGGTATGTTTGTTCAATAATTTTATTTTGTAAGTTATTATTTTCTTGAATTGAATATGATGATTTTTTAAAAAAACATTCAGGAGACCTACAATAGCCGGTTGAGGGAGAGATATGGGGACGATCCTTCGACCCATTCGGATTTCATTCCGGATTTATGGATGGAGGTAAGATCGTCTGGTGGACCCAATAAAAATCGGATCTACGGGCTCTCCAACAGTACGGTCGAAAACTTGCGGATGACCCTTAGTGTCTCAATCGTTAGGAGCTCTTCATCAGTATCGGCACCCAGTCTGAGGAGTTCATGGCCTTGAAACAACAATATGAACAACTCTCGATGGATTATGATCAGCTCCGTCAAATGGTCATGGACATTAGATCAAGGATGGGTGATAATACATGTGCAACCCCTTTTTGGTCATACGATCTCAGGAACAACCAGCCTCCTCCTCCAACTCCGCCGTTATTCTAATTTAATATTGTTTTTGAAACACATTAAATTTGTAATGAATATTTGGATGAATATTATTTAAAATTATTTTTATATTTTTAATGTTTAATACAATTTTATTTGGTTAATTAGTTTTTTTACTATTAATCAATATAATATTTGAAAAAAAATTATTTATTCTAAATAATTTTTTTAAAATATTTTTAAATAAATGCTGACGAACTTCTAGATAGAATATGTTCATCGGTATTAGATAGAGAGTTAAAAAAATTTACGGTCCATGCCACAATCACCGACGGCCAATCCGTCAGTGATTTACCGTTGACATTGCCGACGACCTATATCCGTCGGTATTTAACAGAGAGTTCTGAAATATTTACGGCCCATGCCACTGTTACCGACGGACTGGTTGTCGATGATTTACCATTGGAAATACAGACGGAATACATCCGTCGGTAAAGTTTTAGCGTGAGAATTTTTTTTGCGCGCTTTCCCCGTCTGTAAGACCGTCGGTGTTTGTTTTTTTTTTTTGCCGACAGACTTACCAATGGAAATGAGAATTACCGACGATCAATATTCTGACAAACGTATTCTGTCGGAAAAAATTTTACCGACGAATTATGTGTCTTACACCGATGGAATTATTCCGTTGGTAAAACTGCTTAATAGTGTAGTGATTCTTCTTGTTTGATATGAAATTTTTGTAAAATAAGTAACCCAAAGGCTGTCACATAAGTTTCCAAAGCATTAATGACTTCTTGTAGCGAATGAAATCCATAATTTTTAAGAAAATAATGTCTTTTCCATTTTCATATTTTACTGACAAATTCTAAAGTTCAACTTTAAACATGTTATGCTTTCTTGTCTGGATGAATTAGCAAGCCTACCATATATTCTTGGAAAGGTAAAGATGTCTAGTTTCTAACCAAATTAGAATTGCATCCAAACTCCTCCAATAGTTTCAGATATGATCTGAAAAGTAGACAAAGGTTTAAAGAGGCACATTCAAACATTTTTAACCCATGCTTCTTAACTTAGACCATTGAACTCCTCATAGATCCACTTCCTTTTAGGTCGTAAAATAGACCAATAAATACTCCTAATATACGCTTTGATATTGTAGCCAAAACTGCTTTAGGTAGTTACTATGCTGTTGACCAGCTGTTTGGTTGTTGGCAAACAATAATTCCTTAATTTACTTATTTTGATAGTTATTTTTTTTTCTGCTAGTTTCTTGCTTTGTATTCTTGATGGTAATTTACAACATCATTTCTGTTCTTGTGCTCCCTTTTATTTTGTATATTGAAAGCATATTTTTTGCTTTACTGCCACTCCTTTTTCTCTTCCTGATCCTTTTTGCAAGTGTTTGCTATGTTTCTGTTTGTTCCATTTAGATCTTTTTTTTTTGGGATATGCATGCTATAATGGAAGTTTCAGGTGGATGCAATCCAGTCTTGTGGAGGACAGATGACAGCTGATGGAAGACGTTTTCGAACAGGTGGTGGGATATTATTGAATACCATGAAAACAAGAGAATCGGTGGCCTATATAGAGATAATGAAAAGGCGAAGGGGAATTTGAGCGGTGAGTGTGTGAATGCATCTGATTAATGAACTATTGTTTTGTTCCAGCAAGTAAGCAAAATTTGGGATCATGCCTTGGTGTGAACACAACCATGTATAAATTACATCCTTTGTAACTGTATCTGAGCCACTTCAATGCATGTTACTGATCTTTGTATCACACTGTGCCTCCGCTTGTGTTACATTCCATCTTCTTTTTGAATGCTCACAATCTGTACATCTGATCCTCTCTTGCAGAAGCAATTTAGGAAACAAAATGTTTGGCGAGAACCGGAGCAAAACAATGAGGGTTCCTCTCAAAGGTCTGCCTTTGCTTTCATTGATGAGGCGCCAGCCAGTGTACCTGATGGTTCTCAAAATGAGCTTGCATCTCAATATCAGCACGAACAGTCTAGTGCTGATGAGAAACGCAAATCTGTGCATGAGTGGATCAGGGTACCTGTTTCATACGACGACTTGCTTGGAGATGATCTGAAAAATGAAGCATGATTTCTGAACGCATGGACCAACCTTGGTAGCAATTTTGCACTCGGCTGTGTGGGGATACAAAAATACCCTTTAAGACTTTGACAGGATCTTTTTCTAGTTTTTGAAAGGAGAGTTTGCATAGGCTGTCCCTTTTTAACTTGCAACTGTGTACTTCTTGAACATAGAATGCCCTCTCTTCTTCCTCAATTTAAAAAAGAACTATTTAATCTTATTGTTATGGATGCATTTCCTTTTGCCTTTCATTCTTTAAATAGTAAAGGCCAACTTATGTCTGAAATCTAAATGAGCATGCCTCGGATGAAAAAACAGAAAAATATACCGGTCTTGAACCCATCATGAGACTATACGGACGGAGAAATTCTGGTTCACATAATAAAGCGTTGGGATGAGATTGGTCGGCATGTGATTTTCGAGTTTTTTGGGGATTACTTCAACTTAAATCGTTGGATGCTTTAACACTCGGTTCTCAAAGTGTTCACTGTTGTTTTGTTGATTATTGTAAAATCTCTCTACATTTTCAACGATTCTTGTGCCCACTGCATACTATATACTCGGTTCTCAAGGTTTCTCAATGAGAAATCTGAAAATAGCTGACAGTATTACAACATTATGAACATAAGCTGCACTAAAAATGAAAGAGGGGCAGTGCTCAACTATTACAAGACATTGGCTAAAAGATGAAGTCAGACTGCTGTTTTCTCTTTTGTAGGAAGAGGCAAACCACCGTGCAGTCATCCACTTTCGAAGAAGTAAACTTCCTTTTCCATGCAGCTGTAGCAGCCTCCACCACTGACTTTGCTGCAGCCAGTTCACTATCTGCTGTCGAAATTATGGATACCACTTCTTTGTTGCTAAGCACATCCCACACCTAAGAATCATGAGGCAAGACGCAAATCAGTACTTATTACTTCACCTTTGAAAAAAAAAGAAAAAAGATTCCACCAAAATCTTTGTGTTGAGTCAGTTGCTTACCCCGTCTGATGCAAGGACAACGAACTGGTCCTTGGAAGTTACTCTGTGATAAGAGATGTCTGGTAATGAAATTATGCCATGATTTTTTAGTATAAAGTCTCCAAAAGCTCGAGACATGGCTAAGCCTGGAGAATCTTCATGAGGTAGCCAGACTCGATGGATGTGTGGCTCTTCCTTTAGTGCAAGTACTCTGCCATTACATTTCCTTATTCTTTCTGCTTCGCCTGGATTATAAGAGGATCCAATTTAAAAAATGAGTGAGAGGATAAGTTTGCATAGGATCATGAAAAATTGTTGTAATTCTGCCTTTTACTTGAGAAGAAAGGATGCCTTACCTGGCACTCCAGGCTTCAAATCTGTAGTTAACTGAACAGGCATGATTCCATTCTGATCATTGATTCTGCCCAACACTGCTCTTGAGTCTCCAAGATTTGCTATAATAAGATCATCACCCTGTTTTCATTTTTCCAAATAAAAAACATAAGAATGAGAAAATAAACAAATAAACACCATTCCTTTACACGAGACCAAAATAGGGATTTGTTTGCTCAAACCAAAACCAGCATGCTTTCTTACCTGCCTTAAAACAACCACTGCAGTGGCTCCACTGCAAGAGCAGTCTAGACTTCCTTGAAGCTTGATCTCCTTGTCCATCTCCTTGAAGGCACTAATACAAGCCTCTTTCCATTTATGGAAACCCTCACTTGGTGCTAAACCATCATCTGCTTTCTCATTGTTGTGATCTCTAACAGTCTTCATCTTTGCTGAAGCATTCTTTTGATTTAGCAAGAGCGATGGCAACGTATTTCTCACGATCTTGCTCACTATGTGACCATTCTTTCCATGCCCATCAAAAACTCCACAGAAAGCTCCATGTTCCATTCCATAGCCCTTTAAATAGAAAAGGTTTCAATCAGCAACAAAAGTTTTAACAACAAAAGGTGAAATCTAGTGAAGGATAAGTAGCATCAACCAACCTGGTGAAGAATAGCAGCGTCTTGATTTACTCCTTTGCTACCTTCTTTAGAGTAAAGAGAACCAAGCTTCTCAATTCCGTGAGAAACAATATTTTCTTGGACATGCATGACATTTTCAAGGCCATCATCTGCCTGGTGTATCTCTGAAGATGCAGAGGATATGCAGATTCCCATTTTTCAACTTGTACAGGTTTTCTAATTTCTCTACCAACTTATTGCAAGTCCAATGACCTGTGAATATAATGAAATAGTTTCCTTAATCATGAAAATAAGGACCCCAAGAATGGGCATGTTAGCTGAATAATAATAATTATTATTTATAAAGCTTAGAGTGGCTCCCAGCGAGCTGAAAGCACAAGCTGCTTCAATAATTCACTGTTTTTTTAATTGTTGGGTGTTATTTTAGACTACCCCAAGATTCACTTAAAGGGCATGCATGTGAGGTGTATCTTGTGAGATTAGTATCTTAACACCCACTATTCCCTGTATGAAACTATTCTTTAATGTGTAACCAAATGGTGATTCTGAAAAAGAAAAAAAAAAGAGAGAGAGATGAAATAATGTTATCCATCCCAATGGAACTTCAAATCATGTTTTAGTAAACAACTAGTTGATTTACTAGTGTCCACACTAGTTCTGCGGAAATTTTTTAGCTTCATGAAAAAAATCTTGGTATAACAGTTAAAACTTGAAAAATTTTGATCCCATTATTTGTTTGGCCTGAGTTTTAAATTGAATTACAATATCTTATTTACCAAATAGGTTCAAAAAAAATAATCAGCTCAATATTGAATGATAAAATTAAATAAAAACTTCATATTAAATAATAGAATGGAAAAAAAATTGATAAAAAAAGGGTCCAAAAACCCAAAGAAATTAAAAACAAAAACTTATATTAATGGCTAGAATTGAAAAAGAAAAAGATAAAAAAAAAGCCAAAAAACTTTGATTATATGATAAAAAAAAATAATTGATTTTTTATCAACCTAATATTGAAAGATAAAATTAAATAAAAAGCTCATATTAAAGGATAAAAAAAAAACAAAGATAAAAAAAAGTAGAAAAACTCAAAGAAATTAAAAATTCAATTAAATGATGGAACTAGAAAAAAAAACAAAAGATTATACAAAAAAGAGCCAAAAAAATTTTATTATATAATAAAAAAACATGAAAATTGATTTATTTTCGACTAAATACTAAAAGATAAAATCTCATATTAAAATATTGAATTGAAAAAAAAACTAAAAGATAAAATTAAAAAGAGATTAAAAAACTCAAATAACCAATAAAAAATCATGTGATTGTTAAAAAAACCTGAAGCATGTCTACTTTTATTTTATTTTGAAAAAAAAATACATAAAAGATAGATTGTTTGTTATCAATGGAATTTAATTTTTTTTGCTTTGGATCGAATCTATGACTTCATCTTAATTAAACCATGTATATTAACAACTAAAATAGGACACATATTTATTAACCAAGCAATTAAGATAATATATTAACATGTTTCACTTGTTTATGGAATGAAAATAATTTTACTCTATATATGTACACATCAAACATGCAACCTTATCTTAAGTCACGCATATATATTTACCATTGAGCTATAATTAATATACATGTGGTAACAAAACAATTAAAATTATATATTAATTTGTAAACCTCACTTCATTTGTTGTTTTATATATATATATATATATATATATATATATATATATATATATATATATATATATATATATATATCTTCAAATCATTTCGGAAAGTTAGGATAAGATTAAATAAATTTACCATGTGAATTTTTAATTTGGGGGGTGGCAAAATATGTCTGGAATGTGGAGTTATTAGAAAAAAAATGGCAATATATTAGAATAAAGACTAAAAAAGAAAAAAAAATCAACATCATCACAAGAAAGTTGGAATCCATCCATGCTCTTAACTGGTGCCGTCCTTGAGCTCATCTTAGCATGTTGTCCATCTCAGAATACATTATCCAAGGGGCAAAAAAGGTCAGCTCCCTGGCCAAAGCAAGAGTTGAATTAGTTGAGTTCATGCCCTTTTTTAAAAGGAGAGGATAGCTTGGATCCATGCCACTTGGAATTAGTTACAAACAAATCATATGATAGTTAGACAAATTCATCAAACGATGCAAACTTTAAAATACGTCCGGTCTGGCGGGTCAATCCAAAACTCGATCGACTTGAAACTGTAACCTAAACCGAGTTGAAGAAAAAACAGGGAAAAGAAAAACCCTAGGTAACCTAGCAGGTTGACCCAGCAAGACCTGGTAAAAAACTAAGTTGCAATTCATTGATTTTTGTTTTTTAATTAAAATAATATCATTTTAATTTTTTTCTTAAAAAATAACCCAAATAATTCAATAATCTAGTCAAAATCTGAAATTATAACTTATACCGGGTAAGTTCTAAAGAATATGATGCAAACAGTCTAAATCATAGGTTTTTTAAAGAGGAATCGTGTTTTTTAATACCTGGAAACAAGCGTCATGCCGGCTAATCAAACAATCATGACCGTACAAGCTGTGGTCTTCCATAAAAAAATAAATTGGTGGTGTTAACCGTTACGATAATCCACGTTGGCAGGTATAATTTTAGTTTAATTGTGGGTTCTACTCCCAATAATGTGGGTTTTTTTTTTTTCTTTTTCTTTTTCAATGTCGTGCCGTTGGCCAACCAATATTTAACTCTACCGTCATTGGAAGCTTGAAAAATATCATATGCTTTTAGAACCTTGATCAATGAAAAGGTTTGTGGAGGAAATTCCTAGGTTATGAAATCCTAACATGATTAATAAGATTGTAGTTTTTATAGTAATATTAATAATTATGAATGAATTTAAGTTCTAGACTTTTTAAAGTTTATTTATGAATATTCGATAAAAATAAAATATAGATATTTTCTTATTTTTTTATTGTTATTTTTTATATAATTTTATTAAATTAATTATTATTTTTATACATTTGTTTAAAAATTATCAAGTCATGATTTTTTTTATTAAAACTTGTTTTTTTTTTTCAAATTTAGTATGTTTTTATTTAAAAAACAATGATATAAAAATATATTTGTTGGAACAAAAAAATTACATGAATAAAGAAAGGAGTTTTTTATTAAATAAATATTTTTTTTTCTATTTAATTTAATTAATTGAAAGTTTTTTTTATTAATATTTATTTTAATTACCTTTATTTTTTATTTTTAAAACCATGTTGCTAATAAAAAAGACATGTTATTTTAAAATAAAAAATACATGGGTAAAAATGAGATTTTTTACAAAAATATATATTTTTACTATAGAATTTAAATAATTATATTTTTTACTCTTTATGCTATTAATATATTTTGAGATAGCAATAAAATTTTTTTAAAGAAACCTTAGACGCAAACTACTACACTTTAGATATGAAATAATAAAAACCTAAATCAAAGACAACAAAACCTAAGGAAGCCAAAACTAACAAAAAAAAATAAAGGATATAACTTGATTTTTGGAGCCTAACTCTGATACCAACTGTAACACCCTCACAATTGGGATAAAATAACAATTTCATATCAACTAAAAATAGTGTCTTATATATATATGGTATTCATATGAAAGTCTACCAAAATTTGAATTGTTACTATCTAAGTCTTAAACTGTTACTGTCTTACGGTTATTGTCTAACATATCTCACTTTTGATGTAACACTCTCAAAGTTATATCATCTAAGTAATAGCTATTATATAAATCTAATTTCCTACAAAAAATTCGGCAGAGTTTCCTTTATTTTTCTTTACATTACCAAGTTATCGACTAGACTTCACTCAATCATAATACTCAATCTTCCATTTCGATCCAACCATCTTAGATCATATCTCATCTCATCATACAATAACTTCATTGTGCTTTCTCAACCTTACATTATCAACAAATAAAACATAGCAATTATATTCTCTTATAATAAAACATTAACTATGTTCATACAAATAAAAACTCAAAGGATTCATATGGAACTAATTATTACTTTAACATGCATCCATCTTTTAAACATACATAATTATGATTACTAAGCTTCTTTTCGAATAGTTTACTGATGCTAGTTCTTAACTTATACTTTCTAAATGTGTAAATACCAAAAGCAATTATCTTTAGGATACATTTATTAAAATCTACATATATTACAAATTACATATAAAACAAAAGATATTACATAAAAAAACAGGTTTAAACACAAAAGCTCATATTTAACGCTTCGCATCACCTCGTGAAATACCTATATATATAATATTAATAAGAAATAAGAAAGATAACACATTAAAAATGATAAAACTATTATGTTCACAACTCTTTAAAATATATCAAATTGTCTTTCATCACTAACTTACTACATTTTAACATCAATAACCCATTCATAATTTATCAATCCTATACTTATAGGACCTCGACAACCAACACTGATTGCTTAATTTTCAATTTGGTAATTCATAATTTACCTCAAATCCGACTACCCCTCCTCGATAGCTAATAAATATCCAGTAATTCCATATGAATTACTCAATATCTGGTTATTCTCTTTAAATAGTCAATCATAAATTACCCAACATCCGACTATTCTCTTTTAATAGCCAATCAAACCGGTAATTTCATATGAATTACCCAACATCCAGATATTCTCTTTTAATAGCCAATCAAACCGGCAATTCCATACGAATTACCTAACATCCCTATTATAATACAAATAAGTTTGTTCTTTTATTTTTTCCATATCAATATGTCATAAAACAACTCATAATGTAAACACAAAAAAGAGAGTAAAGCCAGAAATGACTCCAATTTCTGAATCGGCAGCGACGTAGTTTGGCTGCCAATTTCTGAATCGACAGCGACATAGTTTTTGGCTACCGATTTCTGAATCGGCAATGACATGTTTTTCGTTGCTGATTCCTGAATCGGAGCATCAGTTTGGCTGCTGATTTCTGAATCGACAGCGACATAGTTTTTCATTGCCAATTTCTGAATCGGCAGCGACATAGTTTAGCTGCCAATTTTTAAATCAACAGCGACATAGTTTTTGCTATTAATTTCTAAATCAATAGCGACACTGTAAAACTCAACAAAAATTAGTGTTGGACAAGCCTATCCTAGGGGAGAATTGGAATAGAAACCAGCCCAAGATAACCTAAATAGGGGATAAGGACAACCCTGGTCCAGCACCCAAACACCCTAGCATATTTATAGGGGCTATAAATACAAGGAGAGAGAAAGGGTGACTCTTCCTCTTTCCAAAAACAACTGCAGTTGCTGCATGTGTCCAACTGCAGGATTTCTTTACTCCTCTTCCTCTTTTCCAAAGAAAACTAAACAAGACACCATCTGCATATGTCTTTTTTAGGCGTGAGAGAGAAGGAAGAGTGAGAGGGAAGGTCGAACAATTGAAAATAAGAAAGGAGGAGGGATCTATAACCAGCTGGAAGCTGATAAGAGGAGGAGAGATCGTGAGGGAAGAAGGAGAAGAAGAAGACTGAGAGAAAATGGAGAGAAAAACTGTTAAATCCTTTCCAAAACTACTCAAAATCATAAGGTAAAGAAAGAACATCACCTCATCACCTGTTTCTTAGGATTTTGAGACAGAAAACGAGAAGAAAACCCGAAGGGTTTGGCTAGGGATCTTACACCTATTACTTAAAAGAAGAAGTTAAAAAAACAAAAAACTAAAGAGAATGGGGGGCTGGATGGGGGACATATTTCCAGAAATAACAACCAAAAAAATGAATGAACTTGAACACATGAACTTGGAGGAAGAACTGACCATAGTTGAAGCTTTGGACAACATGTAATTGTGTGATGAAATGCATGACAATGACTTTATTGAACTCCTGAAATCATATTCTAACTAAAACAGAATGTATATTGATTATTAATGCTCTGATTTTTCACATATGATTGATAAACTTACATGTAATGTGTAAAGAAATGATGAAATGCAGGGAATGTGATTATGCTAGATTCCTAGGAACATTTTGTGTGCTGGAACCAAGATTTCATTGATGTTCATACTTGAATTTTGTTGTAGGATTGATGAGTTTGCAATAGTTCAAGTGAATGAAGTTTGAATTGTGGCATGTTGTGGTGATTATACTTGTGATAGATAAAATGTGTTGGCTATGGTCTATGTCCAATTTAGTTTGAGGAGTGTTATAAGATAAGGGGAAAGCCTAGGGTAAGCCTTACTTTTAAAATAATAGAGAGATTAAGACAGAAATGACTTGACTATTGCTGCCGATTTCTAAATCAGCAGCGACATGGATTACGTTGATGAATTCTGAGTCAACAGCGACTCGGATTTCATCAATAATTTTCGTGTTTACAGTAGGACACGTGTGCTGTCGATTTTAGCATCAGCTATGGAATTATGTTGTTTGCAGCGAGTTAGTTCTCGCTGTTGAATTGTGTTGTCTCCAGCGAATTAGTGTTCGTTGTCAAATTATGTTGTCTGCAGCGAATCAGTTCTCACTGCAGAATTGTGTTCTCTACAACGAATCAGTTCTCGCTGCAGAATTGTGTTCTCTGCAGCAAATCAGGTGTTCCCTGTCGAATTGCGTAGTCTACAGCGAATCAGGTGTTCACTGCTGAATTGTGTTGTCGGTAGTGAATCAGTTTTCGCTGCCGAATTGTGGTGTTTGCAGCAAATCAGTTTCGCTGTCGAATTGTGTTGTTCGCAGCAAATCAGGTTTTTGCTATCAAATTGCGTAGTTTGCAGCGAATCAGGTGTTTGCTGATGAATTGTGTTGTTTGCAACGAATACATTTTCACTATCGAATTGTGTTGTCTATAGTGAACATCAGGTGTTCGCTGCCGAATTGTGTTGTATGCAGCGAAACAAGTGTTCGCTGTCCAATTGTGTTGTCTGTAGTGAATAAGGTTTCGCTGCTGAATTGTGGTGTCTGTAGTGAATTAACGTTCACTTTCGAACTGTGTTGTCCGCATCGAATCAGTTTTCACTACCAAATTGTGGTGTCTACAACGAATCAGTTTTCCTGTCGAATTGTGTTATCTGCAGTGAACATCAACTATTCTAATGCAAGAGAAGTAACCTATTACTTATTTTAGTGAGAAACTCAATGGTGCAGCTCTTAACTATCCCACTTATGACAAGGAGTTGTATGCGATAGTGAGAGCATTGGAGACTTGACAACATTATCTATGGCCCCAAAAGTTTGTTATACATACCGATCACCAGTCATTAAAACATTTGAACGGTCAAGGAAAGCTAAATAGGTGATTAGTACTTAAAAGTGCATTTTTATCAAGGTTTTATATCATCATTTTGCACTTGAAGTATCAATAACTCCTTAACTAAAGCATGTTTTATAAGAACAAGTCTGATACCATAAGATACCTGTAATTGATGGTAAATGTTCATCTTAAATGCAAGCCTATTACATAAATGAAAGGATTGATTGATGAGTTTAAGTACTGAAATTGAAAGGACAAAGAAAGGGCCAAACTTTAAAAAAAAATGCTGGTTTAGTCCAAACTGGAACATTGTTAGGTCATCGGGTCATATCTGGAGCTGTAGATCTTGAATTTAGGTCTGCTTTATATGGATGGAAAGCTAAGACATAGGCCTAAAACTTTCATGGGAGTCCAAGATTTAAAAAGGCCGTTTTCAAGTCCAAATTGTAGCAACAACGGAGAAGTCCGAATCTGTCCTGCAGCCCAGACACTGTTCAGTGTTCAGCCCATATCTTGAGTTCTAAAAGTCCAAATGACCTCAATTGTTTTTCAAGTCAATCGTACTAAACACATAAGATCCATATATAACTCATTAAGAATATCATTAAGTATAGGGATAGGATTTCTATACTTTACCAAACTATTGTTGATTGCACCTATTGCACCCGACATCGTGGTGACCTTAAAACTTTAAGAAGAAGAATATATATATGGCATCTTGTTCTTAGAGGGAGAAAGATCTAGTATAAGAAGTTGTTACCTAGTATTATGGTCACTAGAAACCCCAACTAGTCAACAGAGATTCTATGATACGAGACTAATTATGCAAAAAGGAAGATACTTATCAGTGTTCAGCCCATATCTTGAGTTCTAGAAGTCCAAATGACCTCAATTGTTTTTTTTGTTGGAAAGCTGAGACAATTTCCTAGAACTTTCATGATTCAAGTCTGTTCGAATTCTGACGTTAGTAATGATGTTTTGTTCAGACAAGAAGCTAAGGATTGTCACCAAGTCAAGAGTTTTGCCACCCACTCAACAATTAGTCATCAAATCAATAGTTCCAAATTTTGGCCTATAAAAGGAGGCATTTGCCATGCATTTAAGAGCTTGGTTGTTCAGATCAAGATCTTGCTCTTGCTCTCTCTCTCTCTCTTTATTTTTTTGTAATGCTTAAGTTTTGCTTTCATTAATATCGTTTTATGCTTTTCATTTTCTTTCCTTTACTTAGTTAACTTGTATCTTATTTATGTTCTTATCTTGTTTATTTATGTTTCTTTTCTTCATTATGTTTAGCTAAGTTTATTATGTCAAGGTGAAAATGTTACACTAATGGTGTAAGAATAAGTATAATATAAACTCAATATGGACTTCAATGCTTATATCCTAAACAACTTGCTATTAACATGTCATATCATTTTTATCTTATTAATTCTTAATACCTTGCTTGTTAAATGGTTAATCTAGATTTGTGTTGTATAACACTTGGCACAACAAATGCTTGGCACTTTCATAGCCCAACCGTATGGTATAACCTACACCTGTGCTATGAAAGGAACTTGATTTGTTGTTAACATAAGTTAGCATCATGAATTCCTGACAATATTTAAAATTTTGGTGTTACTTAGATAAGATAATTAATATGATCATGTTAACAATTTATAATGAGCTATTAATGACAAATCATCCGATTGGAACCTCCTTTGTGTGTGGTTTCCAGTTGAGTAATAAAAAGAGTTTATACTATACTTGTTTGAAATACCATTAGTGGATCCTCTAACCTTGACATTTGTTTTTATCAGTGTTTAATCCTCACATTAATCTTACATCTCAAAGTCCTCTTTAACTTATTATTATTGTTGTTGTTGTTGTTATTTATAATTTATATAGTTAACCTTCTTGTGGTTCGACCCCGGTCTTGCTGGGTTATTTATTACTTCGACACTCCTACACTTGGGAGAAGACATCAATCTTTTGGTCGTGTTAAGTTTTTGGCGCTGTTGCCGGGGAGGTAAATTCTTGTATAAATTATAATATTTATTTTATTTTCTCTTTTCACTTTTCGTGTATCTAACTTTGTTTCTTTTGTTTTGTTTCTTTTTCTTTTACTTTCATCTTTTTTTTATTCTCTTCCTACACGTGCATGAGAGTTTGGTCACGTACATTAAGTGGTAGATTTTGTAGGGTATCCTCATCATTTTCAGAAAATATGGTCGAAAAAGATAACCAATCACTTCATAATGAGAATAATGAGAATAACCGTGTTAGAATACTTAGAACCACATGAATCCCACAAGAACAAGTGCACCCTCATGCATAGTTTTTCCTCCTGACGCATCTTATTTTAATTTTAAGCCAGACATTATTCAACTTTTACCTTTTTTTCATGGCTTAGATCTAGAAAATTCATACTTGCATTTGAGAGAATTTGAAGAAATTTGTAACACCTATAATGACTTAAATTGTAGCATGAATACCATTAGATTAAAGCTTTTTCCTTTTTCATTAAAAGATAATACTAAAACATGGCTACAAAATCTTAGGTCAGGATCCATTCGTGCTTGGGATGAAATGCAATAACAATTTTTAAAGAAGTTTTTTCCATCTCACAGAACAAACTCTTTCAAAAGATAAATCACCACTTTCACTCAAAAACCAGATGAAACATTTTACCAATGTTGGGATAGGTATCGAGACTTGCCTAATACTTGCCCTCATCATGGTTTTGAAACATGGAGATTGGTTTCATAATTTTATGAAGGGTTAACACCTAAAGATAGACAAATGGTGGAATTGATGTGTAATAGAACTTTTGAAAATAAAGACCCTGATGAAGCAATGGAGTACCTAGATTTGCTAGCTGAAAATGCTCAAAATTAGGATACTACGAGCACTTATGAGGCACCGGGTAAAACTCAACCTCATACATCTAGTGGAGGTATGTACAACCTTAGGAAAGATCATGACCTCCAAGCTAAATTTGCATCTTTAGCTAGAAAAGTCAAGGCACTTGAATGTAAAAAGAGTGGTCAATTAAAATCTGTTCAAGACATTGTGTGTCAAATCTGTGAAATAAATGAACATGCAACCAATGACTGTCCAACTTTTCCTTCGTTCAAGGAATGCCTCCATGAACAAGCCCATACTTTAAACAGTTTTCTAAGGCCCAATTATAACCCATACTCGCAAACATACAACCCTGGTTGGAGAATCACCCAAATTTCAGTTGGAAGAGTGGTAAGAATAATGCACAAACTTCACAGCCACCGTTTCAAGCACACCATAGTTTTCAAAATTCTCATGGATATGCACCTCCTTATGCTCCACCTCCTAGAAGAAATCTTGAGGAAACATTACATGCATTCATTGAAAAGTAGGAGACAATCAACACTCAAAATGCTCAAACCATGGCAGATCTTAAAGATACTCTTGCAAAGTTCACATTTGCTCTCAGTTTTCAAGAGAAAGTTAAGTTTCCATCTCAACCATAGTAAAATCTCAGGGGTCAATACAATACAAATGCAAGTAGTTCTGGAAGCCAACACATGGATCAAGTCAAATCAGTCACTACTCTTCGTAGTGATAAGGTTATTGAAAAACCCACTCTTGAACCTTGTGAGAAAGATGATGAGTCAATCTCTGAGGGCAAGGAAGGGGTTGAATCTGAACATTGCAAAGAAAAGACTGATTCCCTGCTAGTACTTCCATTTCCTCATGCCATGACCAAACAAAGGAAAGTCAATCACAACTCTGAAATCTTTGAAACTTTCAAACAAGTAAGGATCAATATACCTTTGTTGGATGCTATTAAACAGGTACCTTTCTATGCTAAATTTTTGAAAGATCTGTGCACTGTGAAGAGAAAACTGAATGTGAAAAAGAAAGCATTTTTAGCCGAACAAGTAAGTGTTATTCTTCAAAACAATAATGCTTTGAAATATAAGGACCCTGGTTCTCCTACAATTTCTTGCTTTATTGGAGAACATAAAATTGAAAGAGCTTTACTTGATCTTGGATCTAGTGTGAATTTACTTCCATGTTCTGTTTTTCAAAGTCTCAATCTAGGTGAGTTAAAACCAACTTCTGTAACTCTTTTACTTGCGGATAGATCTGTAAAAGTGCCTAGAGGAATAGTTTAGGATGTGTTAGTACAAGTTGATAAATTCATTTACCTTGTAGATTTTGTTGTCTTGGATACACAACCTGTTGAAGCATGTAATTCAATTCCTGTTATTTTAGGACGTCCATTTCTTGCAACTTCTAATGCATTGATTAATTGTAGGAATGGACTGATAAAGCTATCATTTGGAACCATGACATTGTAGACGAATATTTTCAACATTTGCAAGCAACCTGGAGATGATAATGATTTACATGAAGTGGACTTTATTGAAAAATTAGTTCATGATCAATTTCAAACCACTTCTAGTGAAACTGAGATTGATGAATCTGACAATTTGCAAATGGTCTATTTTTAGGAAGAATCAAAGGCATGTAATTGGAGACCACAAATTGAAGAATTGCCACCACGATCAATTGAGTCCATACCTTCAAGTGTTCAATCACCAAAACCTGATTTGAAGCCGTTACCATTCAATCTCAAATACTCATTTTTGGAAGAAAATGAAACTTTTCCATTAATAATCTCTTCAAAACTTAATGCACATCAAGAAGGTAAGTTATTACAAACTCTAAAAATGCACAAAAATGCATTAGGATGGACCATAGCTGACATAAACGGAATTAGTCCTTTGATTTGCACACACATGATTTATTTGGAGGAAGATGTTAAACCCTCTAGAGAAATGCAACGAAGGCTTAATCCTAATATGAAGAAGTAGTGGAAAATAAAGTCATTAAACTTCTAGATAATGGAATCATTTATCCTATTTCTGACAGCAAATGGGTAAGTCCTACCCAAGTTGTACCCAAGAAGTCTGGAGTCACTGTGATAACAAATGAGAAAAATGAGTTAATTACAAGTAGGACTATTACTAGTTGGCGCATGATTAGTACTTAAAAGTGCATTTTTATCTAGGATCTATATCATCATTTTGCACTTGAAGTATCAATAACTCCTTAACTAAAGCATGTTTTATAATAACATATCTAATAATATAAGATACCTTTAATTTATGATAAATGTCCATCTTAAATGCAGGCCTATCACATAAATGAAAGAATTGACTGATGAGTTGAAGTACTGAAATTGAAAAGACAAAGAGATGGCCAAATTTAGAAAAGAGATGTTGGTGCAGTCCAAACTGGAACATTGTTCGGTAATCGGGTCATATCTGGAGCTGTAGATCTCGGATTTAGGTCTACTTTATATGGATGGAAAGGTAAGACATAGGCCTACAACTTTTATTGGAGCCCAAGATTTAACAAGGCCGTTTTCAAGTCCAAATTGTAGCAACAACGAAGAAGTCCGAATCTGTCCTGCAACCTAGACACTGTTCAGTGTTCAGCCTATATCTCGAGTTCTAGAAGTCCAAATGATCTCACATTTTAACCCTGGAAAGATGAGACAATTTCCTAGAACTTTCATGATTGAAGTCTGTTCAAATTATGACGTTATCAATGACGTTTTTGGCAGACAAGAAGATAAGAATTGTCACCAAGTCAAGATGTGGCCACCCATTCATCAATTAGTCAACAAATCAATAGTTCTGAATTTTGGCCTATAAAAGGAGGCATTTGCCATGTATTTAGGCATCGTGGTGTTCAGATCAAGATCATGCTCTTGCTTTCTCTCTTTGTATTGCTTATGTTTTGCTTTCATTAATATCAAGTTTATGCCTTTCATTTCCTTTCCTTTACTTAGTTAACTTTTTTCTTACTTATGTTCTTATCTTGTTTATTTATGTTTCTTTCTTTCATTATGTCTAGCTAAGTTAATTATGTCAAGGTGAAAAGGTTACACTAATGGTGTAAGGATAAGTATAATATAAACTCAACATGGACTTTCATGTTGGATACTAACATGCTTTATATTTGTTATCTTGTTCACTTTCAATACTTTGCTTGTTAAATGGTTAATCTAGATTTATGTTGTATAACACTTGGTACAACAAATACTTGGCACTTTCATAGCCCATACTGTATAGTATAACCGACACCTGAGCTATGAAAGGAACTTGATTTGTTGTTAACATAAGTTATAATCATGAATGCTTGACAACATTTACAAGTATTAGCATTATTTGAATAAGATAACTAATGTAATCATGTTAACAATTTATAATCTGATTGGAACCTCCTTTGTGTGTGGTTTCCAATTGAATAAAAAGAGTTTATACTATACTTGTTTGAAATACCATTAGTGGATCCTCTAACCTTGACATTTGTTGTTATCATTGTTTAATCCTTACGTTAATCTTCCATCTCAAAGTTCTCATCAACTTCTTCTTCATCATCATCTTTATTATTATCATTATTAATAGATTATTGGTATTATTATTATTATTACTACTACTACTACTATTACTATTACTAGTACTACTACTACTACTACTACTACTACTATTATTATTGTTATTGTTATTGTTGTTACTATTGTTGTTGTATTATTGTTGTTTATAATTTATACAATTAACCTCCCTGTGGTTCGACCTCGGTCTTGCCGGGTTATTTATTACTTCGACACTCCTGCACTTGGGAGAAGACATCAATCTTTTGGTCGTGTCAGCGCATGTGCATTGACTATAGGAAACTTAATTCAATGACTAAAAAAGATCATTTCCCTTTACCTTTCATGGATCAAATCCTAGAAAGAGTTGTAGGTCATGAATTTTATTGTTTCCTAGATGGCTATTCAGGTTACAACCAAATTAAAATTGCATTGGAAGATCAAGAGAAGACTACTTTCACATGTCCATTTGGTACTTTTGCATATCGAAGAATGCCTTGTGAATTATGTAATGCACCAGCCACATTTCAAAGATGCATGCTCAGTATATTTAGTGCTATGGTTAAACGTTTTCTTGAAATTTTTATGGATGATTTTTCTGTTTTTGGCGATTCATTTGATGATTGTTTGACTAACTTAGAAAAGGTTTTGAGCAGATGTGAAGAGAAGAATCTTGTACTGAATTGGAAAAAATGTCACTTTATGGTAACAAACGGCATTGTACTTGGTCACATTGTTTCATCGAAAGGAATTGAGGTTGACAAATCTAAAATCGAGTTAATTTCTAACTTGCCAACACCAAAATCTATTCAAGATGTTAGATCATTCTTAGGACATGCTGGTTTTTATAGAAGGTTCATCAAAGATTTTAGTGTAATATCTAAGCCCTTGAGTAACCTTCTAACAAAGGATAATATTTTTGAATGGACTGAACATTGTGAAGAAGCCTTTGTTAAACTTAAAAACTTGCTTACTTGCTCTTGTCATTCAACCTCCTGATTGGTCATTACCTTTTGAAATAATGTGTGATGCTAGTCATTATGCCGTGGGTGTTGTATTGGGACAAAGAAAAGATAAGAAACCTTATGTGATTTACTATGCAAGTAAAACTTTAAATAGTGCTCAAATGAATTACACCACCACTGAAAAAGAATTACTTGCAGTAGTATTTGCATGTGAAAAATTCAAGTCTTATCTTGTTGGCTCACCTGTTGTTGTTTTTAGTGATCATGCAGCATTGAAATATCTTCTTTCTTAGAAAGATTCTAAGGCTAGATTGGTGTGGTGGATTTTGTTACTTCAAGAATTTGATATCACAATCAAAGACAAGAAAGGCATCGAAAATGTTGTCGCAGATCATTTGTCAAGATTGACAACAGATTCAAGATCTGACATCACACCAATCGATGACTACTTTTCTGATGAATCTTTATTTTCTGTCTCTACAATGCATTGGTTTGCTAATATTGTTAATTTTCTTGTTTCAAGACAATTGCCAGCTCATTGGAGTACCCAAGACAAAAGAAAGTTCTTGAACGAAGTGAAGAATTTTTATTAGGATGACCCTTATTTATTCAAATATTATCCTGATCAAATATTTTGAAGATGCATTCCTGACAATGAGGTAAGTAGTGTCATTAAATTTTGTTATTCTGAGGTATGTGGAGGTCATTTCTCATCAAGAAAGACAACTGCAAAAATCTTACAAAGTGGATTTTACTGGCCCACCTTGTTCAAGGACTCACATGCATTCTGTAAGACTTGTGAAAGTTGTCAAAAGTTGGGATCTATTTCAAAACGTTACATGATGCCTTTAAATCCTATTCTTATCATTGAAATCTTTGACTGTTGGGGTATAGATTTAATGGGTCTATTTCCTTCATCATTTGGTTTCTTTTTTTTGATCAAATGTAAGAAATATATAGATCAAAAAGTTAGACAAGCTGTAAAAACAGCAAGGCAAAATACATCTGTACAGGACAAGCATGTGGGAACAGACTCCCAGCAAGCACAAGAGAAAATACAGCCAAAACTACACAAGCCAATAGCACAAAAAATGTGCAGGAATCATGAGGGAACATACTCCCAAGAGAACCGAAGCAAGTGATACTTGCAGAACAATACAACACAAAAGGCGTGTGCAGGGGAACAGCCTCCCCAAACAAGCACACTGAAACCAGAACAAGGGAACATGCTCCCTTGAACTAAGAAAATAAGCCGATCCAGCATACCTGCCGAACCATCCAAATAGCTAAGGGGACAGGCTCCCTCAGCAAAACAGCAGAGCAAGCAATGAGCCTACCAACAGGCCTCAACCATTGAAGCAGCAGGCAATGTCAACCAGAAACAGCCAAATCAGGCAGCAACTAATCTAGCGCAAAACCCTCAAACCAAGCAGGGGAACCACAAGCGGCCTCCCATTAAGGAGCAGGCATCTACAACAGGTTCCCACGCAGGGGATCAAAAGAGCAGAGTTACAAAGCATAACAAACACGGCTCCAAGACAGCAGAAAGTCAACAAATCCACCAATATCCAAGCATTGCAGAAGGAAAACAAAATGCCAGACGGAAAGAAAGCCATCACAAGCCAAGAAAGCGCTACAAGAAAAAACCTGCCAAACAAAGCAACCATGAAAAAGAAAACCTATCAACTGAAAAGAGCACAAGGCAGCATAAAAGCCACCACAGAGCTGCAAGACCACAGGAAACTATATAGGTGCTGTACGGGCCGACTCATCAGATCGACTATTAAAGGGCAGATTGCTGGAGTTTGGTTGACCCATAGATTGCTGTGAAACCATGGGAGCGGAGCAGCAGTTGAGAAACTGCCAAGAGGGTGGAACACCAGAGGGCTCCTGACATGGAGGTGGACCAAGTGCAGAGGGTGAAGCTATGGCATTGGCTAAGAAAACCTTGGGCCGCTTACACCCAGGGGAGGATTGCCTCCAGGAAGTAGGAGTGTCAGTCACCTTGGTCAGTGGTCCTTCCAAGGGAACAACTATGGAGCAAGAGCCAGACAGATGCTAAGGTTCAGTAGTTGGCTTGGCAGTAGAGGGAGAAGCAGCTGTGTGGCCTTCCAAAGAGCTGAGCTTGCGTTTAGAGGAGCTTTTCTTGCAAGAGGAAGTGGAATGCCCCATGGAAGCACAGTTCTTACAGAAACGGGGAAGCGATTCATAAATAACCTGTTGACCCAAGGTTGAACCATTGGGAAGCTGAACAGAAACCAGATCAGGCAAAGTGCCAAGTAAGTCAACCTCAATGAGAACCCGAGCATAAGAAAGTTTAGACTTAGTGTAGGTGGGTTCATCACAATGCAAAGGCTTGCCAATCACACTAGCAAGTTTGGATAAGCAAAGGGGGGTCCAGCACCGAATAGGTAGATTTGGAAAGCGCACCCAGGTGGGCATCTTGGACAGGTCAGGTGGAGTGAAATCAAAAAAATCAGGCATGACTTGCAAGATTAATAGCTGACCAAAAATAGAATATGGTCCCCCACCCAGAGTATCCAACATAGCAGATTCGGAGAGAAATTCAAATATCAACCATCCATAATCATGCATGGTAAGGTTAGCATGGTAATTCCAGTTTTGAACAATAAATTGAGACAACAAATTATATCCAAGGCATTTACCCGCAACAAACCCAATAAGACAAAATTTCAGAGAATCATCAGGGGAGGATACATCAGAAGCTAAAAATTGACAAGAAGCAGTGGATGTAAAGATTGGGAAGTGGACAAGACCAGGGAATTTAGGGGAACCTGGAACAGAATGCTTTACAGCCAATTGTCTAGCTTGGGGCGGAGGGGAATTGCCACAGGGGGTTCGAGCAGAAGGAGAGGGATGCAACCCATCACGTTGCAATGCCCTAGACCCCACAGAACGAGCCAATGCAACCGCCTGAGAACCCTCATTAGAAACCCCTTTGCGAGCGCAAGAAGAAGAGGAACTTGATTTGGAACGGCTGTTCGTAGAAACCCTAATTCCAAGAGGAATTGAAGCAAAATCTCCAAAAGTCAGCTCAGGTCGGGGGGGGGGAAGGCCTTGAGTCGAGGACCCCGAATCCGATGGGACTGGAGAGATGCTCTGAAGTGGAGCCCTATGTGTTCGCGAGGGAGCACAAACCGATGGTTGGAGCGCTAAATCCCTTCCACTAGACCATCGAGTTAAAGAGTGTTTCTTTGATTTGGCCATAGAAAGAGCAGTAGCAGACGCAGAAGTGAAGACGAGGAACGGTACACAAGGAGAGAAACAAAACGCTGTGCAACATACAGTCACCTTCTCTCACGATAACCGGGAGTGTCTCTCTCTACACTTTCCTCTTTTTCATCATTTGGTTTCTTATACATATTAGTCGCAGTAGTTTATGTTTCAAACTGGATAGAGGCAATTTCAAGTTGAAATAATGATCACAAAACATTGATAAAGTTTTAAAAGAAAATATTTTGAGTCAATTTGGAATCCCTCGAGCCATGATAAGTGATGGTGGAACACATTTCTGCAACGAGTCATTTGAGTCTTTAATGAAGAAATATGGAATTACACACAAAGTTGCCACCCCTTATCACCCTCAGACGAGTGGACAGGTAGAACTTGCTAATAGGGAGATCAAACAGATCTTGGAGAAAACAGTGAACCCTAATCGGAAAGACTGGTCTTTAAGACTTAATGATGCACTTTGGGCTTATCAAACTACTTATAAAACATCATTAGGTATGTCACCTTATAGACTAGTCTATGGAAAACCTTGTCACTTGCCTGTAGAACTTGAACATAAAGCTTATTGAGCTATTAAAGCTTTCAATTCAAACCTTGATGATGCTAGTCAGCTGCGAAAATTACAAATAAATGAGCTTGAGGAAATAAGAAATGATGCATATGAAAATTCAAGAATTCATAAAGCAAGAATCAAAGAGTTTCATGACAAGAAAATACTAAGAAAAACATTCAATGTTGGTAAAAAAGTCTTGCTTTATAATTCTCGACTCCATTTATTTCCTGGAAAACTAAGATCAAGATGGAGCGGTCCTTTTATTGTGAAACATGTGTATCCATATAGAGCCTGTGATATCGAGAATCCAAAGAATGTCAATGTTTTCAAGGTAAATGGACAGCGTTTAAAAGTTTACTTTGACAATTTTTCAGTTGAAAATGACTCTATTGAATTGAGTGATCCTGTATATAAAGATTGATTCTTTTTCTCACATTGTTTTGTGTTTCGTTTTGGTGTGAATTTTGTTTTGCTAGTCTCTCTCACCCCGGTCAAATGGCAGATAACAGTACTCCGTGACTTAAGTCGGCTCTTTTAGTTTCCTATAATAACTGATATCTGTATATATATTTGTGCAATTCTTTGCTCTTTCTCCCTTCTTTGAATCTCTTCTACAATTCTCATTTGAAAATGGACATCACTCTTGAAAAATTAAAAAAGTATTTTCCCGCTTTGCCTCCAAATACGATTGCAAAACTTTACCGTGCTAGGTGTGCAAGATTGAGGTTGTTAATGAATCATGGAATTCCTGAAGATATTCGCTAGCTAATTGAAGCAAAGGTCCGATTATTAGGTGAGTCCTCTAATTATTTCATTTCATACATGCTTGGGACAAGTAAAAACACTTTTGCAAAGAAACGTCGTGCAAAACGACTGAAAGTCTGTCACATCTGGACTTGTAATGCAACATGTCGTTCTTTAGGAATGGTATCTGTAAACTGTGAAGATAAAATACAATTCATTAAGGATGGCCTGAGTAAGGGGTCTTTAGATAATCTTCTATTGACTTTTGAGACACATCCTAGTGGAGATGTGCATCGTGCAATTCATGATTTATGGCCACAATTCCATAAAGAACATGCTCGACATAGTCTTGGGAATTTGACTAAAACAGACCCTGTTTGCTAGTTTTTAAGAAAACTGGATGGGAAGCCTATCCCCATTAACCCAAGGATGCCTCCTCCATACACTAAATGAATCTTTCTCTCAGCTAGTACCCGACCCTGTCAATAGCTGTATTTTTAGAAGGTAGTCAGGTTTTGGGGGTCGTCCCCAAAGCTTTAGCAAAAAGGGATATCATTGGCAAAACAATTGGAGAGGAACTATAGGTCCCCACAATATCTGATCGATTGAATACAATGTTTAACCATACTGATGCCTTCATTGCTTTACCAGGTGGTCTGGACACATTGGAAGAGATCTTTCATATTTCCTCTTAGGCCGAACTGCACATTCACCATAAACTCATAGGTCTGTTGATGTAACCATATTATTCGATAGTTTCACCCACATCTACCTAATGTTTTGTCCATGTTTTATATATAAAATGCCTTGATATTCTTTGTTTTTTGTTTTGAAGGCATTTTTGGATGAAAGATGCAAAAAGGAGTAAATTGGAGGTAATTGGCAGATTTGACGTTCAGTCGATGTTTTGTGCAGAGCGTGAGTTCTAGAGATCGAAATGAAGTGATTCTAGTGGCACTAAAAAGCTAACATCCATACCTTTCTGGAAATGTAATGCAAGAAAAATAAAAGGAGAAAGATCATGGAAATCACATCCTGCAAAGTCAAATCTCGCATTCTGCCAGTGTTGACCTTTGGTCATTAAAAATTTAATATCTGGAGCTACAGAAGTCCAATTGATGCAAACTCAATTTTCATGGATTCATAATTCAAAGACCTATCCACGCTCCAAATTGCAGCCAAAAACGATGTCATATGAGGGAGATATGATTTTCCAAAGATGACAACTGAATTCTGCCAGCAAACAGGTTTCGTGAAGAAACGAGTCCAAATTACATTTCGAAGCATCTAAACCGGCATCCAAGTTTTTATATCAGCAATTTAGCTCCTCTAAGTCAGAGTTTGAAGATTTCACGCAAGGCTATTTCTCCTTTTTAGGAAAAATAGTTATTGAAGTACTTAAATGTAAACTGTCAACTTAAGGAAGGACTATTTTGTAAAATAGAGACTAGGGTTTCTTAGCATATAAAAAGAAAGAGAGAAGGGGCAGCAGCTAGCAGAAAAGAGGGAGAGCAGAAGGAGGCAGCAGCCAGCAGAGAATAAACACAAATTCTCTCCTCTACAAACCCAAAAATCATGCTCTTTTCATTCTTTAGAAGTAGTTGTTCAATAGTTATGCAAGGCTAAGCTCTTTTCTTGGTTGCAAGGACACAACAAACCTTCGGATTTCAAGAACCGTGAGATTTATTCTTCCTTTTATTTTCAGTTTATGTTATGAATGAATATGATTGTTTTCCTATGCATATTTCCTATGATTGTTGTTGATGATTGCTAGAGCGGACTCTAAGTTATTGTTGTGAACAATCTATTGCTAAGTTTAATATCAAAACCGGAGTTGTGATATATGAACTTGTGAAGCAACTAAGCTTAATAATTGTGGCGGAACTACGTTATTGAACTTAGGGAGAACATTTGAACAAAGTGACACAAGCTGCGGACAGCTTGTATGTTAATCTTGATGAAATTATCTAGTTCTTAAAGCTACCATTAAATTGAATCATTAGTGCGGACACTTTGATTGTTTGTTGGTTAGGATTAGTTATACGGCGGATCCGTTAATTAATCAACGTTAAGAAAAGATAAAATTTCAGAACATAAACTGCAATTTTCGTTTCAAGGATCGGTTCTAATTTCCGTTGGTGGATGTGTGCTTGCGACCAAGGTTTGTTTTATTGATAAGTTTTGGTTTTAATTGATTTTGTTTGCTAGTTTAATTGCTGCCATAGTTTAGATAATCACAAACCAAATCCCCCCAATTACATAACGTACAACATAAAAATCTGACTTGAAACTTCCTCGTGGGATCGACCCCTTGCTTGCTCTATACTATCTTGTGTGTTGTGTTTGAAGCTAGGGTAATTAATTTGTGCGACCGCGACATCGCAACAAATTTTGGCGCCGTTGCCGGGGAGGTAATTTTAGTTGATTGTTGTGCTTGTACTGTTATTTTTATTTGCTGTGATTCAAAAAAAAAAAAAAAAAAAGAGAAACAGAATTTTTGCTTGCGACGGTACTGTTCACTTGCGGCAGCGGTACTGTTCAAAACAGAGTTTTTGGAGGAATTAGGTATCGGTATTTTGTTTCCTGAAGGAAAACGACGTTCTGAACAGGACTAGTGATAAATCACTAGCCCCACCCTATTGAGGCCAAATTCTGCTGTTTTCTGGTGTTTTTAGGCAGTTTTAGTTTTCTACCGTAGGATTTTCGTACAATTTGCATTGTTTTTTTTATCTCTTGTGTGGTTACTTTCTTTTGAGTTTTCTTAGCAATTTATGCCTGTGACCCGTTCTACTAATCAAATTCAAGTGCAGATTGATCTTGAAATAGAAAGCACTTTACGCAGGTTAAGAAAGGAAGCTCGCCTCAACACCATGGCTATTGCACGACAACAAACACTCAAGGAGCTTGCTGCTCCTAATGTGGAAAATCAACCATTGTGCATAAACATTGACAATAATGTAAACTTTGAGCTCAAATCTGGTTTTATACATTTGTTACCAACATTTAATGGTCTTGCAGGAGAAGATCCTCATACTCATCTCAAGGAGTTCCATATGGTTTGTGTTGGCATGAAACCGAATGGAGTTGATGAAGAACAAGTTAAGTTGAAAGCTTTCCCTTTCTCTTTGAAGGGGGCAGCAAAGGCATGGCTTTTCTCTATTCTCCCAGGATCTATTGGAACTTGGAATGCTATGAAGAAGATTTTCCTAGAGAAGTATTTTCCAGCATCTCGAGTTGCCAATATAAGGAAAGAAATATGTGGGATTCGACAATCTCATGGAGAGACACTTTCCGAGTATTGGGAAAGATTTGAGCAACTATGTATTCAATGCCCTCATCATCAAATACCCGATCAGCTGCTCATTCAATATTTCTATGAAGGATTGATGCCTACTGACCGTAGTATCATTGATGCTGCAAGTGGAGGTGCATTGGTGGATAAGACACCCGAGGCTGCACGCCAATTGATCTCAAACATGGCAGCCAACTCAAAACAGTTTGGCACTCGTGGAGACTTCTCCAACAAACGAGTAAATGAGGTAAGTATTTCTAACCTTGAAAATAAAGTTAATGATCTTACTTCTCTTGTGCGTTCTTTGGCTTGTGGAAATGTGCAGCAAGTGAAAGTTTGTAGCATATGCTCCTTACAAGGACATGCTTCGGATATGTGCCCAACAATGCAAGAAGATTACATTGAACAAGCTCATGCAATTGATGGAGCATTCAACGGACAGCCCCAGCGTAAATATGATCCCTTTTCCAACACGTACAATCCCGGATGGAGAGATCATCCCAACTTACGCTACAGCAACCCATCCCAACAAGGCAATCAAGGCCGACAGTTCCATCCCCATGGATTTCAGCCCCAACAAAATTATCAAGCAAGACAGCCCCCTCCATTTACAAACTCCAATGTTATGGGGTCATCATCCAATGATGATCTTCGTGAGATGATGAAAACTTTGGCTTCTAACACTGTGACCTTGCAACAAAATGTCATGTCTTTTCAACAGGAAACAAGGTCAAGTATTCACAACTTGGAGAAGCAAATGGGGCAAGTAGCTTCAAGTGTGGGGAAATTGGAAGCACAAATGAATGGAAAATTGCCCTCCCAAGCATTAAATCCAAAAGAGAATGTTAGTGCAATCATGCTGCGAAGTGGGAAAGAACTTGAAGAGAAAAGGTTGAAACAAATTGAGATGGAGGAAGAAGAAGAGATAGAAACTGAATTGAGTACAAAGAAGGAACATCCTTCTCCTCCACAAACTGAAATAAAGACCAACACTCCAAAGGTAACTCCTCACTCAATTAATTCCAGTTTTAAAACAATTCCACCCTTTCCTGTGAGTTCTTCTAGGTCAAAGAAAGAAGACAAAGAAAAAGAGATTTTAGAGGTTTTCAAGAAAGTGGAACTCAACATTCCTTTGCTTGATGCTATCAAGCAAATTCCCAAGTATGCAAAATTCTTGAAGGAGTTGTGTACTACCAAGAGAGCTTTTAAACTGAAAGGTCATGAAACGGTAAGTATGGGTGAAGTTGTATCTGCCGTTGTTCAAAAGAATCTGCCTTTGAAACAAAAAGACCCAGGTGCGTTTACTATCCCGTGTGTTATTGGTAATGCTAGTTTTAAAAGAGCTTTATGCGATTTAGGTGCATCCATTAGTGTTATGCCCAAACATGTTTATGATTCTCTTAGTCTTGAGCCTTTGAATAAAACTAGCATTGTAATACAACTTGCGGATCGTAGTTTTGTTTACCCACTTGGTGTGATAGAAGATGTCCTAGTCAAGATTGATAGTTTGGTTATTCCATGTGATTTTTATATTCTTGATATGGAACATGATTCTTGTGATTCATCAACCAGCACTCCTATATTGTTTGGGAGACCATTCTTGAAAACTGCCAACACAAAGATTGATTGTGGTAAGGATACCTTGTCTATGGAAGTAGGAGATGAAAAAATTGAATTCAATTTTCATGATGCAATGAAATATCCTTATAGCAATGTTTATTCTATCACATGCTATGACCAAATTGATAAGTGTGTGCAGCAAGTTTGTGATTTTGATTGCGAAGATGGATTAAGCATAGCTTTGAGCTATGGCTATGATTTCACCAAGATAGAAGAGATGGAGAGGCACGTGTGTGTTCCCCAAAACGTGCACGAATCAGTATTGGCCTTACAAGCTTTGCAAACCGTTCCCCATGGTAATGTCTTTGTTGATTTAGTACTCTCACATAAAAAGCTTTTGCCATCTATTTTACAGGCCCCCGAGTTAGAATTAAAAACTTTGCCCGATAATTTGAAGTATGTATTCATTGGCGACAACAATACACTTCCCGTTATCATAGCAAAAGGTTTGACAAGTATGCAAGAGGAAAAGCTTGTGAAGTTGTTGTGTGATCACAAGACGGCCATTGGATGGACTTTAGCCGACATCAAGGGCATTAGTCCCTCAATGTGTATGCATCACATACTATTGGAGGACAACGCAAAACCAACAAGGGAAATGCAAAGGAGGTTGAACCCGCCTATGATGGAGGTAGTGAAAGCTGAAATTTTGAAACTGTTAGATGCAGGAGTCATTTACCCCATCACTGACAGTAAATGGGTCGCGCCAATCCATGTGGTGCCCAAAAAGACCGGAATCACATTGGTGAAAAACAAAAATGATGAGCTCATTCCTACTCGCATCTCGAGTGGATGGAGAATGTGTGTTGATTACAGAAAGCTCAATCTTTCTACACGCAAAGATCATTTCCCATTACCATTCATGGATCAAATGCTTGAACGCCTAGCAGGTAAGTCTTTTTATTGCTTTCTTGATGGATATAGTGGATACAATCAGATTGTTATTAATCCTGAGGATCAAGAAAAGACTACATTTACGTGTCCATTTGGTACATATGCATATAGGAGAATGCCTTTTGGTCTCTGTAATGCTCCTGCAACTTTTCAAAGATGCATGATGAGTATTTTTTCTGACTATGTTGAAAGAATAATCGAGGTTTTTATGGATGATTTCACGGTGTATGGTGATTCTTTTGATAAATGTCTAGAAAATTTATCTTTAATCTTGAAAAGGTGCATTGAAACTAACCTTGTCTTGAACTATGAAAAGTGTTATTTTATGGTAGAACAAGGAATAGTTCTTGGGCATGTTGTGTCTTCACGTGGATTAGAGGTTGATAAAGCTAAGATAGATGTTATTTCATCATTGCCTTACCCCTCATGCGTGAGGGAAGTTCGTTCTTTTCTAGGCCATGCAGGTTTCTATCGACGCTTTATCAAAGATTTCTCGAAGATTACAGCACCCTTGTGCAAACTATTAGCCAAAGAAGTGGATTTTGTGTTTGATCAAGCATGTAAAGATGCCCATGATGAGCTTAAGAGACGTGTCACATCTGCCCCTATCATCCAACCACCAAATTGGGATGAACCTTTTGAGATAATGTGTGATGCGAGTGACTATGCGGTAGGAGCTGTGCTTGGGCAAAGAATTGGGAAGAATTTGCATGTTATCGCCTATGCTTCTCGCATGTTGGATGGAGCACAATGCAATTACCATACAACTGAAAAGGAACTTTTTGCAGTGGTGTTTGCTCTTGAAAAATTCAGGTCATATCTACTTGGTACAAAAGTCATTGTTTTTACTGACCATGCAGCTCTCAGGTATCTTTTGAAGAAGAAGGAGTCCAAACCAAGACTGATTAGGTGGATCTTGCTTTTACAAGAATTCGATCTTGAGATCAAAGACAAAAAAGGTGCTGAAAACCATGTGGCTGATCACTTGAGCCGACTGAGGACCGAGGATATACAGATCGAAACAATAAGAGAGACATTCCCCGATGAGCAGTTGTATATGTTGCATTCCTCTACAAGACCATGGTATGCTGATTTGGTAAACTATTTAGTCACCAAAGAATTCCCTCCAGGTTTGTCTAAACCCCAAAAAGATAAGTTACGAGCTGATGCTAAATATTATTTTTGGGACGATCCTTACCTTTGGAAATTTTGTGCGGATCAAGTAGTTAGGAGGTGTGTACCACAAGATGAATTTCATTCCATTCTCACTTTTTGTCATTCTCATTCTTGTGGTGGGCATTTTGGAGCAAAAAGAACAGCCCACAAGGTACTTGAAAGTGGTTTCTATTGGCCTTCTATTTTTAAAGATGCATATCACTTCTGCAAATCATGTGAAAAATGCCAAAGAACAGGTAATATCACTCATAAGAATCAAATGCCTTTAACGAATATTCTTGTAAGTGAAATTTTTGATGTTTGGGGTATTGACTTTATGGGTCCATTTCCTTCTTCATCTGGCAATCTTTATATTCTTCTTGCTGTTGATTATGTGTCTAAATGGATTGAGGCGAAAGCCACACGAACTAACGATGCTAAGGTTGTTTTAGATTTTGTCAGGACTCACATATTTGACAGGTTTGGAATCCCTAAAGCTATCATTAGTGATCGTGGCACTCATTTCTGTAATCGTTCCATGGAAGCATTGCTACGCAAATATCATGTGACTCATCGAACTTCCACAGCATATCATCCTCAAACGAATGGCCAAGCTGAAATTTCAAATCGAGAAATCAAGTCCATTTTGGAGAAAACAGTGCAACCTAACCGGCGAGATTGGAGTCTACGTCTTGGAGATGCACTTTGGGCTTATCGGACTGCTTATAAATCACCTATAGGAATGTCACCTTATAGAATGATTTATGGGAAAGCATGTCATCTACCGGTGGAGCTTGAACACAAAGCTTTTTGGGCCATTAAACAATGTAACATGGATTATGATGCTGCTGGGATTGCAAGAAAACTGCAACTACAAGAGTTGGAAGAAATTCGAAATGATGCTTACGAGAATGCAAGGATTTACAAAGAAAAGACTAAGAATCTTCATGATCGAATGCTTACAAGAAAGGAGTTTCATGTTGGAGACAAAGTCCTTCTTTATCATTCGCGTTTGAAACTTTTTCCTGGAAAATTGCGCTCTCGTTGGATTGGACCCTTTGTTGTTTCTAATGTTTTTCCTTATGGTGCAGTTGAAATTACAAGTTTAGAAACCAACAAAGTACTCAAGGTCAATGGGCATCGTTTGAAACCTTTCTATGAAGGTTGGACGGCAGAACTCACCGCTTCTATAGAGTTAGCTGAACCAATCTATGAAGAATGAGCATGCCACATGTCAAGCCAATGACATAAAACAAAGGCGCTTACTGGGAGGCAGCCCAGCACAAAAAAAAAATCAGATTTGCTTTCTTTTTCCTTATCTTTTATTTTTTCGCATTTTAATTTATTTTCTGTCATTCTCTTATGTTCCTTTGCTTTTATTTCAACATTGAGGACAATGTTGTGTTTTAAGTGTGGGGGTATTGGGAGAATTTTAGTTTTCTTTGTTATTTTTCAAAAAATAAAATAAAAATATGTTTGATCTTTTTAACTCCCATTGGTTTTTGAGAATATGAGTATTATGTATGAGAATTAATTGAGATAGATGAAGATATAAATCAAATGAAGAAGTATGCATGCAAATTTTAAGGTTTAATTGGTTTAGGGATTGACTTTGAGAATATGCCATGTTGACTTTATAGTGTTATACCAATGCAAGCTTTTGAGCCTTTAACATTATATTCTTTGAGTGTGCATTCTTTCAATGATATGTATCTCTAGAACTTGCTTCATATCTTGTTGAGATTACATTCGCATTACATATATACATGAAGATGATAAAGGCATTAGAAATTTTAACCACTTGAGCCAAAAAGCCAACCTAAAGCATATTATCCTTAGTGAGCCCCTTTTGAGCTTGTTTATCTTTTCTTTGCTTTATCCATGTATAAACCTTAACTTTTTATATGTTTTCCTTTTCCCTTGGCCAAGGATTAGTAGAGCATATACTTATGATATCTCATGGAATTATGGTTGGAAATTATGTGAAAAGAAAGAAGAAGTGATGCTTGATGAAAAGATGGGCAAAGTTGCCAAAGGTAAAAAAAAAGAAAAAAAAAGAAAGAAAAAAGAACAAAGAAAAAAAAAAGGTGTTCCTTTATGTTCTTAAGATTTTATGTTGAAAAAGCTTGAAATCAAAAGAAGCTAAGCATTGGTGATTAAAGATGGAAAATTTATGTGCTTTGATGAAATATCTTGTTTGAAATATCATTTTTTAGAATGCTCTACTTTCTCTGGTTTGAACCTTTTCTTTTACTCTCTTTTACCTCACCTTAACCTTAGCCCCATTACAACCAGAAAATAAGACCTTTTGATTCATGCATTGTTTGTAATATGTTAGTAATGAAGATGAGATTGAAGAGCAAGCTTATGGTAGAACATATTCATTGATTGAATTTGAGAGATTTAAACACATAAACCCTAAACACATGAGTGTTGGAGTGTATATCAATGAGAGGACCTATCACTTTGGCATGGCATAGATTTCATTTAAATCCCGACGATTGATTGAGTTTTGAAGTTTGCATGTAAATGAATTCATAAGAATTATACTATTTATCCTTCATGATTGTATTCTTGTTTATAATGCATATATTCTTGGACATTGATGGGAGATTAAGAGATTGATCATAGTTTTTTTCAATTTGATTTTATTTATCCTTTCTCGAGGACGAGCAAGAGCTAAGTGTGGGGGTATTTGATGTAACCATATTATTCGATAGTTTCACCCACATCTACCTAATGTTTTGTCCATGTTTTATATATAAAATGCCTTGATATTCTTTGTTTTTTGTTTTGAAGGCATTTTTGGATGAAAGATGCAAAAAGGAGTAAATTGGAGGTAATTGGCAGATTTGACGTTCAGTCGATGTTTTGTGCAGAGCGTGAGTTCTAGAGATCGAAATGAAGTGATTCTAGTGGCACTAAAAAGCTAACATCCATACCTTTCTGGAAATGTAATGCAAGAAAAATAAAAGGAGAAAGATCATGGAAATCACATCCTGCAAAGTCAAATCTCGCATTCTGCCAGTGTTGACCTTTGGTCATTAAAAATTTAATATCTGGAGCTACAGAAGTCCAATTGATGCAAACTCAATTTTCATGGATTCATAATTCAAAGACCTATCCACGCTCCAAATTGCAGCCAAAAACGATGTCATATGAGGGAGATATGATTTTCCAAAGATGACAACTGAATTCTGCCAGCAAACAGGTTTCGTGAAGAAACGAGTCCAAATTACATTTCGAAGCATCTAAACCGGCATCCAAGTTTTTATATCAGCAATTTAGCTCCTCTAAGTCAGAGTTTGAAGATTTCACGCAAGGCTATTTCTCCTTTTTAGGAAAAATAGTTATTGAAGTACTTAAATGTAAACTGTCAACTTAAGGAAGGACTATTTTGTAAAATAGAGACTAGGGTTTCTTAGCATATAAAAAGAAAGAGAGAAGGGGCAGCAGCTAGCAGAAAAGAGGGAGAGCAGAAGGAGGCAGCAGCCAGCAGAGAATAAACACAAATTCTCTCCTCTACAAACCCAAAAATCATGCTCTTTTCATTCTTTAGAAGTAGTTGTTCAATAGTTATGCAAGGCTAAGCTCTTTTCTTGGTTGCAAGGACACAACAAACCTTCGGATTTCAAGAACCGTGAGATTTATTCTTCCTTTTATTTTCAGTTTATGTTATGAATGAATATGATTGTTTTCCTATGCATATTTCCTATGATTGTTGTTGATGATTGCTAGAGCGGACTCTAAGTTATTGTTGTGAACAATCTATTGCTAAGTTTAATATCAAAACCGGAGTTGTGATATATGAACTTGTGAAGCAACTAAGCTTAATAATTGTGGCGGAACTACGTTATTGAACTTAGGGAGAACATTTGAACAAAGTGACACAAGCTGCGGACAGCTTGTATGTTAATCTTGATGAAATTATCTAGTTCTTAAAGCTACCATTAAATTGAATCATTAGTGCGGACACTTTGATTGTTTGTTGGTTAGGATTAGTTATACGGCGGATCCGTTAATTAATCAACGTTAAGAAAAGATAAAATTTCAGAACATAAACTGCAATTTTCGTTTCAAGGATCGGTTCTAATTTCCGTTGGTGGATGTGTGCTTGCGACCAAGGTTTGTTTTATTGATAAGTTTTGGTTTTAATTGATTTTGTTTGCTAGTTTAATTGCTGCCATAGTTTAGATAATCACAAACCAAATCCCCCCAATTACATAACGTACAACATAAAAATCTGACTTGAAACTTCCTCGTGGGATCGACCCCTTGCTTGCTCTATACTATCTTGTGTGTTGTGTTTGAAGCTAGGGTAATTAATTTGTGCGACCGCGACATCGCAACATCTGTTAAATGTTAATGGTTTTTATGATAATTTGTTGTCTTTTCTTGATCAAGCTGTGGAACATGAATTTCTAACATCTTCGATGACAAATCATAATCTCTACTGCTGCTACTGAACAATTGATTGACCAACTACAATCTTTCATCCCTGTAATTGATCCCTCCATGAGTCGCATAAATTGGTCAACTAAGGAAAGCCATAAAAAGCTTAGATTGGATTTGAGCCTTGGTTTATGAATCCTTGTGTCTTTTGGTTTTATTAATAGCATATTATTTTGTTTTTGTTATTTCTTATATTTGTTTAAGTGTGTTTCAGGTTTGTCAGTGTTCGCTGTTTTAGGTGATGTCTTCTATACTCTATCTTTCTACCTTATGACATTGAGGACAATGTCTCGTTTTGGTTGGGGGGGGAGGGTAGTAGTTGATATAAAAAAAAATTAACTTACTAACTGTTTTTGCTATTTTAAAACCATTTGACAAAACTATTATTAGGATGGCAGAGTAAGGAGGAATTTTATTGACTCTTGAGACGCATCTTTGTAAATATTCTTATCAAGGTCTATCAGAATACTTCTTGAAATATTCAGGTTTACAAACTCTCGCATTATTATCACTTGATTCTGCTCATATACTCATTTAACAAGCATTCTTAAACCTTCATTTTCACACACACACACACTTTAACATATGATTGTGGGTTGCACATTGGATTATTATATAATTTATGTTCTTTTGTTAAAGGTAACAACTAAGGGAAAGTGATAGTATATAATTTGCAAAAAAACAAAAAAAAATGATGATAATTAAAACGTAGATAAATTTGGTTTCGTAGCCTCCATAGCCTAAGCAATTAAGCCCAAATGGGTGTTTTAACACCTAACACCCTAAAGTCAACTGACTTGGGAGCTATTGGCCCAACGCTTGTTACATGGGTTGAGGAGAAAAGCTTAAGGGAATCAAACATTGCACTATCTACGTATCAGTATCTGCAACTCGAGTTACTAAGCTCATAGGGGTGTCTTAACACCTAATGCCCGAAGACCAACTGGTTTGGGAGTCATTAGCCGAAAGCTCGTCACATGGGTAAAAGATGCATTGTGTTTTAAGTTATATGTATATATATTACAAAAAAGAAAAAAAGAAGAAAAAGATAATAATCCCAACCTAAGAAAGTTAACCTTAAACATTAGAACAAAAATTTTTTTTTCTTCCAAGTAAAGCCCCATAACTATGTGTTGATATATTAAGCACAAAAGGAAGGTTTATTAATATCTTGTTTAAGAGGTATTGAGCAGATAAATAAATTTAATGAGAGCTTGTTTATCTGGATAGATTAATGGAAGTTGAATGGTGAATGTCTTGCTTTGTGGAATTTGCAAATTGTTTTTCTATTGTAACGCTTTGATTACTAGGGATTAGTAATAAGCTGGTTAGGGGGTGATTAGTACTTAAAACTGTATTTTTATCAAGGTTTTATATCATCATTTTGCACTTGAAGTATCAATAACTCCTTAACTAAAGCATGTTTTATAATAACAAGTTTGATACCATAAGATACCTTTAATTTATTGTAAATGTTCATCTTAAATGTAGGCCTATCATATAAATGAAAGGATTGATTGATTAGTTTAAGTACTGAAATTGAAAGGACAAAGAGAGGGCCAAGCCTAGAAAAGAAATGCTGGTTCAGTCCAGACTGGAACACTGTTCGGTCATCGAGTCATATCTGGAGCTGTAGATCTTGGATTTAGGTTTGCTTTATATGGATGGAAAGCTAAGACATAGGCCTAAAACTTTCATGGGAGTCTAAGACTTAAAAAGGCTGTTTTCAAGTCCAAATTGTAGCAACAACGAAGAAGTCTGAATCTGTCCTACAACCCAGACAGTGTTCAGTGTTTAGCCCATATCTTGAGTTCTAGAAGTCCAAATGACCTCAATTGTTTTTTTGTTGGAAAGCTGAGATAATTTTCTAGAACTTTCATGATTCAAGTCTGTTCGAATTCTGACGTTAGCAATGACGTTTTGTTCAGACAAGAAGATAAGGATTGTCACCAAGTCAAGAGTTGGCCACCCACTCAACAATTAGTCATCAAATCAATAGTTTCAAATTTTGGCCTATAAAAGGAGGCATTTGCCATGCATTTAAGAGCTTGGTTGTTCAGATCAAGATCTTGCTCTTGCTCTCTCTCTCTCTCTTTATATTTTTGTAATGCTTAAGTTTTGCTTTCATTAATATTGTGTTTATGCTTTTCATTTTCTTTCTTTTACTTAGTTAACTTGTATCTTATTTATGTTCTTATCTTGTTTATTTATGTTTCTCTTCTTCATTATGTTTAGCTAAGTTTATTATGTCAAGGTGAAAAGGTTACACTAATGGTGTAAAAATAAGTATAATATAAACTCAATATGGACTTCAATGCTTATATCCTAAACAACTTGTTATTAACATGTCTTATCATTTTTATCTTATTAATTCTTAATACCTTGCTTGTTAAATGGTTAATCTAGATTTGTGTTGTATAACACTTGGACAACAAATGCTTGGCACTTTCATAGCCCAACCATATGGTATAACCTACACCTGTGCTATGAAAGGAACTTGATTTGTTGTTAACATAAGTTAGCATCATGAATTCCTGACAATATTTAAAAGTTTGGTGTTACTTAAATAAGATAATTGATATGATCATGTTAACAATTTATAATGAGCTATTAATGACAAATTATCCGATTGGAACCTTCTTTATGTGTGGTTTCCAGTTGAGTAATAAAAAGAGTTTATACTATACTTGTTTGAAATACCATTAGTGGATCCTCTAACCTTGACATTTGTTTTTATCAGTATTTAATCCTCACATTAATCTTACATCTCACAGTTCTCTTTAACTTATTACTGTTATTGTTGTTGTTGTTGTTGTTGATGTTGTTATTTTTGTTGTTGTTATTATTATTATTATATTATTGTTGTTGTTGTTGTTGTTGTTGTTGTTGTTATTGTTTATAACTTATATAGTTAACCTCCATGTGGTTCGACTCCGGTCTTGCCGAGTTATTTATTACTTCGACACTCCTACACTTGGGAGAAGACATCAATCTTTTGGTCGTGTCAATAGGCGACATGCCAAGTGAATTGAGTTTATTGAAACTTTCCCATATGTGATTAAGTACAAGCAAGGTCAGGAAACTGTGGTTGCAGATATTTTATCGCGAAGGTATGTTCTTCTTAATACTCAAAATACTAAATTGTTAGGATTTGAATATATTAAAGAATTGTATCTTGATGATAATGATTTTGGTTACATAAATGATGAGTGCAAAGTTTCGGCCAAGGATAGGTTTTTTAGGCATGATGGATTTTTGTTTAAGGAAAATAAATTATGTGTGCTTAATTGTTCTATGCATGAATTGCTTGTAATGGAAGCTTATGGGGGTGGTTTAATGAGGCATTTTGGAATTGCTAAGACTTTGGATGTTTTACATGAACACTTTTGTTGGCCTAACATGAAAAGAGATTGCAGAGAATTTGTAATAGGTGCATAACATGTAGACAAGCTAAGTCTAGAGTAATGCCTCATGGGTTATACACACCTTTACCTGTTCCTAAGGAACCTTGGGTTGATGTTTCTATGGATTTTATTTTGGGTCTACCTAGTTCTTGGAAAGGAAGAGACTCTTTATTTGTTGTTGTTGATAGATTTTCTAAGAAGGCACATTTCATTGCTTGCCATAAAACTAATAATGCAACAAATATAGCTGACTTATTCTTTAAAGAGTCATCAGCTACATGGTTTTCCTAGGAGCATTGTGTTTGATCGAGATGTTAAGTTTTTAAGTTACTTTTGGAAGGTTTTGTGGGCTAAGTTAGGGACTAAGCTTTTATATTCTACTACTTGTCATCCACAAACAAATGGTCAAACTAAAGTTGTTAACCGAACTTTAACTCAATTGTTAAGGGCAATCATTCAAAAGAACCTTAAAAATTAGGAAGATTGTTTGTCATTTATTGAATTTGCATATAATCATAGTGTGCATTCTATTACTAATTATTCATCATTTGAGATTGTTTATGGGTTTAATCCTTTGACACCATTAGATTTGATTCATTTACTTGTGAATGAAATGGTTAGTCTTGATGGTACTAAAAAAACACAGGTAGTGAAGGATTTACATGCAAAGATTCAGCAACAAATAGAGAAAAAAAAAGGAACAATATGCACACAAGGCTAATAGAGGATGGAAATTGGTGAGGTTCAAACCAAATGATTGGATTTGGGTGTATATGAGGAAGGAAAGGTTTCATGAACAAAGGAGATCAAAGTTGATGCCTCGAGGAGATGGTCCTTTTCAAATCATAGAAAGGATTAATGATAATGCCTACAAAGTAGATTTGCCAGGTGAGTATGGTGTTAGTGCTACATTTAATGTCGCTGATCTTTCTTTGTTTGATTTAGGTGATGATTCGAGGTCGAATCCTTTTGAAGAGAGAGGTGATGATGCGATCCAAGCACCAAAGGATTCATTAGAGGTTCCAGTTGGTCCAGTTACAAGGCTTAGAGCTAAGAGGTTCAAATAAGCTTTCAATGGACTTCTTCAAGATATGTAGGCTAAGGTGGACTTCAAGAGAATATTAAATAATAAGGAGCAAGTCGTGATTAATCTAATTCATGTTCAAGAGGGGCTTGTTGGTGGAACCAAGACCATTTACACAAGGATTGGGAGAAGAAGACTAGATTCAGACAGTTTGACCTTTCACTATCTTTTTTTATCATAACTCGAGCTATAGGTCGAATTTTGAGGTGATTCTAGCTGTGATGGAAACTAGACTTCCATACTGTTCCAACGGTATATGTCACACCTTCTAATTCTTTAAGACGAGAGAAACCATCCATTTGAAGTTGGGTTTTGCTGCTGCCAGACAAAATGCGGAAATAACCGAACTTGTCTTATTAAATTAGTTGAGCTATTAAACTTCTTTATTTTATGAGGAAACACTTGTTTGAGTTTCAGACTTGTTTATTTTATTTATTTTAATTAGTTTGGGCTAGTTTTAGCTTGGGTTGATTATTATTTAAATTGGGTTTATATGTGACCCATTAGGAAAACTAGGATTTTTGGCTTGGGGTATAAATACTCTTGAGAATAATTTTTAGGACACTTTTTTTTTGCTAATAATATTCTGATTTTTGCCAACCTCTGGTTGTCAATCTTAGTTCTTGATTGAACTTTCAACTCTTCAAAGAATTGACCAATCTTTGTTGTGAATTTATATTCCTTTTGCTCGTCTCTAGGTGTAGGCATTGTGATTGGGTTTGTTTATAGTCTTATTGCCTTGGAGTAGGTCTTCCATTGTGATAAACTCATCCTATTTTCAACAAACTTGGATTAGATAGATCTTGGGTTTGTGAATTCCATTCAATTCCTCTAGGGTTCGCATCACCCTGACCTCAAATCTATTTTTGAAAATACACACGTCCCTTTTAACTGATCAAACAAATCATCAATTCATGGAAGGGAGTACTTATTTTTTATAGTCACTTTCTTGAGCTGTCTCTAATCTATACAGAGACGTAATGTTCCATCTTTCTTTTGAACAAACAGCACAAGAGTCCCCCAAGGTGAAACACTAGGGCGAATAAACCCTTTATCCAACAATTCTTGCGACTGTATTTTTAATTCCACCAATTCTTCAGGCGTCATTCGATACGGTGTCTGAGCTACTAGTGTAGTTCCAGGTAGTGTTTCTATTGAAACTTCTACTTCTCTCTCAGGTGGTAACCCGGGTAATTCCTTTGAAAATACATCTGAAAACTCCCTTACTACAGGTATTTTATCCAACTTTATTTCTTTCTTTTCCAAATCTACTACATAGGCAAGATAAGCCGTACATCTCTTTCTTAATAGTTTCCTAGCCGTCATGACCAAAATTATACTATTTGGTATGACGTTTCTCTCTCCTCTAAACTCTACCCTCCTACCACCTTCATCTTAGAGAGTTATCGTTTTAGTAAAGCAATCTATTTGGGCTTTGTATGTTACTAGCCGATTCCATTCCCAAGATCATCTCAAAATCATACGAGTCTAGTGGTAATAAATCTACCCTCATTTCAACATGTTCTATTTTTACCCGACAACCCTTATAAACATACTCAATAAGTACAGTTTTCCCTAGAGGTGTACTAATTACTACCCCTTTTTCCACTCTCATAGGTTGCACTTTCAATTTATCTTTCTATTTCTAGTTACAAAGGAATGGGTAGAACCATGATCAATCAGTGTATATACATGCTGAGATTCTAACAGTAAAGTGCCTGCAACAACATCGGTGGCAGCTCGTATATCCTTCTAGGTCATACAGAAAACTCTCCCCTAAGCTCCCCCTCCATGTACTCGAGGTCGGCCTCGAATGACACTAGTCCTAGATTGAGCAGGTCTACCTAGCTTGTCCACGGTCACAGACTGCTACTGACTATGTACTGAAAAACCATGTCTCTGAGTCTGGCCCATAGTCCTCTAAGGACACTCTCTCCTACGATGCCTAGGCTCTCCATAATGATAACATGCAGCATCTAGATAAAGACATTCCCTCCATCTATGCTCCTATTTGTATATATAACATCTGTTAGATGTAGCCGAGCAATCTCTAGGATGTCTACGCTCACATCTCACACACAAGGGATAAGTAACCATCCTGGAGTCCTCTACGACTCCTCCTGGCAAAATAGTCTGTGGGCGTGACCGCCCTCCATGTGAGAGCTCTACATAGGTCTACTTGATGTATCCCCTGATCCAAGATTTCCTCCTTTCTTTCTAAACTGACTAAATTGTCCTTCCTTTTCTTTTTTTTTAGAAAAAAGAGGTCTCCCTGTAAATGATGCAAGCGCCTTATGCTTTTCTCCTCCTATAGTACCCTGTCCATCACCTTCTCGCCACCCTATAGCTGCCACAACCTATAAAGACTGAGTGGCCTTTATAAAATCCCTTACTGTCAAAAACTGCAAAGCAGCCAATCCCATCCTCAGCTCCTGTCGGAGTCTATCTCGGAGTCTCTTAATTCGATTATGCTCAGTAACAAAATAAACAGAAGCAAACATAGAGAGGTCCTGAAACCGCCTTTCATATTCCAATATTATCATATCTCCCTATGTAAGAGCCAAGAACTCCTGTTCCTTGATCTTCCGATGCTGAAGGGAATAATACTGGTTCTCAAACTCTATCCTGAAATCCCTCCATCTAAGCGTCTTAGCAACCCATCTCTCTTTAACAATATCCCACCATGGTGGGCTCTATTCGATAACAGTTGAGTAGCACAATCCACTCGAAGCTCTCCTGGTACTACTAACTGATCCACAGACCTCTCTATCTTTCATAACCATCGTCCAGCTATCTCAGCATCATCCTCTCCTATAAATGCCTCACAGCTTAATTCCCTCAAACTGTTTACCCATCAAATTAAAGGGACCAGAATATCCCTGGGGGTAGTACTCAATGGTCTCGACATCTCTGTCATCACTTCACGAACCAACTGTGCAAAATAAGGTAGATCTGGATATGGTAGAGGTGTTGTTGCAGGGGGTGTTGCTAGTGTTACTGTTGGTGGGGGCTAAGTCCCCTGCCCATCTACATTGAATATCCTCGGTCGTGACATCCCTCACTCGACTTAGAGTCCTGATGACTTTCCCTGTTTGGATCGCACCGACACTGCTGGCATAAAAAGATGTTATATCTACTAAAGGATCTCCCTCCAGTCCTCTATCTTCTGTCTCAACTAGACGCCCGTCCCTCGCTGGTGACAGGTCAGCCCTAGCTCCTTGCCTTGTACGTACCATCCTGAAACAATGTTATTTTACATTAATAATGGTCTACTGACCTTAACCATACTTTGATACCAAACTGTACACCTCTATAATCGGGATAAAATAACAATCTCATGTCAACTGAAAAACATAGTAAATTTGTTTATATATATATATATGGTATTCATATGAAAGTCTACTAAAATTTGAATTGTTACTGTCTAAGTCTTGAACCGTTACTGTCTTACGATTATTGTCTAACATATTTCACCTTTGATGTAACACTCTCAAAGTTATATCATCTAAGTAATAACTATTATATAAATCTAATTTCCTACAAAAAATTCAGCAAAGTTTCCTTTGTTTTTTTTTATGTTACCAAGTTATTGACTAAACTTCATTCAATCACAATACTCAATCTTCCACTTCGATCTAACCATCCTGGATTATATCCCATCTCATCATACAATATTTCAAATGGCAATACTTCATTCTGCTTTCTCAACCTTACATCATCAACAAATAAAACATAGCAATTATATTCTCTTATAATAAAACATTACCTAAGTTTGTAGAAATAAAAACTTGAAGGATTCATATTGAACTAATTATTACTTTAACATGCATCCATCTTTTAAACATGTATAATTATGAATACTAAGCTTCTTTTCGAATAGTTTACTTATGCTAGTTCTTTACTTATACTTTCTAAATATGTAAATACCAAAAGCAATTATCTTTGGATAGATTTATTAAAATCTACATATAATACAAATTACATATAAAGCAAAAGATATTAAAAAAAAATATTTAAACACAAAAGCCCATATTTAACGCTACGTATTACCTCATGAAATACCTATATACATAACATCAATAAGAAATAAGGAAGATAACACATTAAAAATGATAAAACTATTATGTTCACAACTCTTCAAAATATATCAAATTGTTTTTCATCACCAACTTACTACATTTCAACATCAATAACCCATTCATAATTTATCAATCCTATACTTATAGGACCTCGGCAACCAACACTCATTGCTTAATTTTTAATTTGGTAATTCACAATTTACCTTAAATCCGGCTAACCCTCCTTGATAGCCAACAAATATCCGGTAATTCCATATGAATTACTCCACATTCGACTATTCTCTTTTAATAGCCAATCAAATTGGCAATTCCATATGAATTACCCAACATCCCTATTATAATACAAACAAGTTTCTTATTCTACTTTTTTTTCCATATCAATATGTCATAAAACAACTCATAACTAGTAATGAAACTTTGAATTTTAAAAGAAAGTGATGAATCATTTACCTTTTACTCGTGATAACCCAACTCTTTCTATATGATAACCAGCTCCAGACACAACTCTTGAATTAATCAAATGTCATTATATAATTAGTCCATCAATATTTTTTTTACGTGCTGAAACGTGAAGCACGTAATTTTTTTTAAATTCGTTCTGATAAAAAATTCATTATCAAACATAACATCATCATTTCACATACAACCACATATTTAAATCAAGTTACTTTTTTTCTTGCTTTATGTTCATAATTCCTCCATCAAATAATCCTTATATTCTTTATGTCTTCTTATCATATTATTTATTCTATCTAAACATATGTAAGAACTATATTCAAACACAATGTACACATCTTGTCTTTATGCTCTCTCTTTTTAACTAGTTCAATTCTTTTTAAATTGAATTTACTTATTTTTGTGTATGAGTCATAGCCTAGGAGGGGAATGGGATGTCACAACCAACCAACATATTCAACTAGGGTAGGAATTATAAAGAGCATGGTGATTTAGATTATAATTTGGGTGTTATTAAACTCAAAATTCCAGGGTTTCAAGGAAAGAGCGATCTGGAGATTTAGATTATAAAGAGCATGGTGTTTGATTGCCATAGGTATTCTGGAAAAAAAAGAGAGGTTATATTGGTTGTGGTTAAATTCATTGATTATGCAATTAGTTGGTGAGATCAGCTAATTACAAATAAAAGGAGTAATAGAGAGAGGCCAATAAAAACTTCATAGGAGATGCAAACAATCATGAGGAAAATGTTTGTATCTACTCACTATTATAGGGAGATTTATAATAAATTACAAACCTTATCTCAAGGTTTTAGGAGCGTGGATGAGCACTTTAAGAAGATGGAAGTATTATAATTAAAGTTAATATTTCTAAGGATAGAGAGCTAGGTTTTTGAATGAATTAAATAAAAAAAATTGCTAATGTGGTGGAATTGTAGCATTATGTGGAGATTAATGATATGGTACGCATGGCTGTAAAAGTGGAGAAATGATTGAGGAGAAAGGGTAGTGTAAAACTTGTTGGATATTTGGGTTCCTCTTTAGGTTGGAAGTTGAATTTTATGAGAGAGAATAATACATTAGTGATGTTGCTACCCATTTATAATAAAATAGATGCAAAGAAATACACCTGAAGCAAGCCTAAAAGGAATGCCCAAGCCCAATGATAGAAGACCAAAATGTCAAGTGAATTTGATAGGCCAAAATAGCAATCCAAGGTTTTAATTAACAAAGCCCATTAGTAAAAATATTTGTTTTGGTGTTTAAAGACTCAATTGGAAATTTCAAAGGTTTAATTATTTAATTGAGGGTTTAATCACAAGGAAAATCAACTTTTAGAAGTCAATTTTGATGTCAATTGAAACAATTGAAGTTAAGAACTCAATTGGAAGCTTGTAAAGTTTAAATTAGCCAAATTAGGGGTTTAATTGTATAAAATTCAAATTCTGGTGAGCAAATAGGGGCTTAATTGAACTTTCTGTATCAAGGATCAACTTGCAAAATGCACGCAACTTCAGGGACTACAATCAGGAGAAATCAGGGGTCAAATCAAAAAATTGAAAGTTTAGTGGTTATTTAAAGGCCTAATCGGACAAATGAGAAACCAATGACCAACTTGTATAAAGTGCTCAAAATTAGGGGTGACAAATGAAATTGACAGGGACACAATTGCATGAAATTAGAAAGAAAGAGGGAAATTAAGAGTAAAATAGAACAAAATCAGAAGACTAGGGATTAAATTGAACATTAGTAGATCCCAAATCAAAGAAAACCCTAATTTATAGGAATTAGTCAAAACAACGTTGTTCAAGGTACTATGCTTCTTCTTCTTTGATTTTTTAACTATCGAGGAGGCACTTTTAGATGTGATGTTTCTAACAACCTAAAAGGCTGCAATCACCACCATTCAATCGATAAACACCCCTTCTATAACCCCATATCTTTAAAATCAAATGTTTATGTTCCATTTTCTCTATGGATCTCCATAACATCTTGTCCCTAGTCAACCAAGACCAAAATTTCAGACATTACGCTATTTGGGTAGGCACTTTCAAATGTTTGAATGTGGAGCTACATACCTCCAAATTAAGTAAGAATAGGTTAGATTGAAAAGCATGCACCCCCTCTACCAAGTCTAGGTGGTGTCAGGTGACGTTGACATCGAAGATGTTCTAGCGAATCCATGAAAGTGGTCAACCTAGTCAACCTTGACAAGAACACTCATTTGTAGAAGAATGTTCAATTCATTTGCTCCCACTTAGAAGCCTCTAGAAGGTTTACATCAAGGGTTTGAAACCATTCTCTCTGGATCCAAAGGTAGGAAACACCTCACCTTGGTCCCTAAGCTCTCTACAAAATCAGCTATACCCAAAACCAATAGGTTAATGGCAAAACTAACTAGGTTTTAGTCTATTTGAACCTTAATAAACCCATCTAGAAGACCTAAATCCGCCTATAAAAGAAGGAACCGAAGAACACAACTAGAGGAGGGAAAAATGTAGGGAAAGAAAAGAAAAGGAGATAAGAAGAAATAAACTTAGGTTAAGGTGTGAGGATCCTATCCATAAGGATTTGGGACCTTTAGCTTTGGTCTAGAGAGGTCTGAAAACAAGAAAAAAGGCAGGCAATACCAAGAATCGATTCAGATTTGGAGTTTCAAAGCTAAGAAGGTATACACATTCAAACCTTGAAAGTGGAGTCTATGAGGCTTGCTAGATTCTTTTTTTATGTTTAATACGAAGTTTTGAATGTCATTTTATTGCATAGAACCTTGATGTAATGGATGCCAAAGGTGGCAGCAAAGGAGTGGGGGCACTTTCTGTTAATGAAAAGATAGGTCATGCTTCCAGGTTGCTAGTCTGACCTTTTAAAGTGCAAATGGTCACATTTTGAAGCTCATCCTATTAAAGATTGCTTTCTATTTTGAGTTGGTAGCTTTTATGATTGAAAATCAATGCACTTTTTGAGCTTTTGGGTTATTTTGTTGTTTCATTGGCCATAATCATGTTCACCACCAATAGTGTGGTCTATAGGGATAAGAAGGACACGTTTTAGAGGCAAAAAAAGGCCATTATAGGCATATTTTATTTGTGGACATTTTGGGTTGCATTCATAGGTTTTAAGCAAATTCATCTATTGAATCTTGCCTTAGATGCTAGTTTTAAAGCTTATTTGGTTTAATTTCTAGTTCACACAAGTTTGCCCATCATCGTTGATAAGTAATCTAGGAGTTTTTCACATCCATAACAGGTTTTAATGGATTTAAATCCTAGGGTTTCGGTTTTGAACCAAAACTTATTTTGGCAAAAATCACATGATTTTATTAATCATTGAAACAAATGAACCCCTGATTCTTGATCTGTGTAGGATTACGAATAGAACCATCCCTTCCTTTGTTTGAAATCTACTCTGAATTAAGAATTACATTTTATGAATAGATGAAGAATGTTCTTCTGTTTTGTTTTGTTTTTTCTACTTTGATCCATTTTGATTGAAAAATCTTTAAGTTTTTGTGTTTTTGCCACTTTTGATCTGTTATGGTTTTGGTTTATTTTGTGGGTTTGTTTCTGAGTTGACTCGGTCGGGTCAACCTTATCGAGTCAACTCGGTTGGGTCTGTTCAACCGGGTCAACTCATTCAGGTTGACCTGACCGAAATAATAAATAATAAAGAAAAAAAGGATAAAGAAATAAAAAGTAAAAAAAAATAATAAATCAGTTTTTTTGCCTTTTGTTTGGTTTAGTTTTTTTGGGTTTAAGGATATGTTTGGGAAAACTCCTTTAAACTTTCAGGCATATTTTTATTTCAAGAAACTTACAAATAAAAAAAAAGTTTTTTGGGTGTTGTATAGGTCAAATTTCTCAAAAATATATATAAAATAATCATATCGTTTAGTATTTTCATATGAAAATAAAAATATATGTGTGTTTTGGCATATATTTTAGGATTTAATAATCAATTTATTAAATCCATGAGAATTTGGCTAATATTTCAATAAATCATCAATTTTTTTTAATTCATGAGAATTAATGGTAAAAAATCCTTGTATAGAATGTTAGACCTACAAGTGAGGCTGATATTTGAAATATCAGGAGTTGACCAGAAAATTTTCAGAGTTATTTTAAATATTCACCAATTTTAATTTGTAGCATTTTTCACTATAATACACAAATTATGAAGAACCTTTTTCCTAAGAATTTATTTAGGTACATAAGCTCATAATAAATTATTAACACTAGATTTATTCATACGAGTAAATCTCAATCCTAAACCACAGATAAACCACTGATTAGAAAACCATCAAAACCTCTAAATCACATCAAACCACACAAAATAGCTTACCTCAGGTAGGGTGCGCTAGGGGTACTAATACCTTCCCTAGCCACAACCAGACCCTTACCTTCGAATATTTAATAAAACCAGTACACTCAGGTTTCCTAACGACCCTGAACTAAATAATGAGGTGGCTACTCCTTCAATCCCTACTCATCTTTCACACATGTACAACATGTGAAACCAATGGCTACACCTAAAGTAGTTGAGCCTTCATTTGTTCGGAAGCAAGCTGCAGCTTTAGAGGAAAAATGGAAAACATTGCTTAGCCAAAGCATAAGCAAGAGATCAGGTGTTTTCGATGTCAATGTCTTGGACAATATACAATCGAAAGTACAAATAAGAGAATTATGATTATACGAGATGTTGGAGAGGTGGAATCAGTTAGTAAAAATGGTTTGAAGGGAATACCAAAGCTAGATAATTGTAGTGATGTGGAGTATATTGTGCAATGAGAATCCTTAGTTATAAGGAGATCTTTGAGTGTTCAGGTTTGTGAAGAGGATGTAGAGCAACAAAGGAAGGAAATCTTTCATACTAGGTGCTACATTGCTAATAATGTATGTAGTATGATAATTAATAATTGAAGTTGTACTAATGTTGTTAGTTAAACTTTGTTTGGAAAGTTAAACCTAAATACATCTAAGCATGCTAAATCATATAAGTTTCAGTGGTTGAATGAATGTGGAGAAGTTAGGGTGACTAAGTAGATATTGATTTCATTCATAATAAAAGAGTTTAAGGATGAGGTTATATGTGATGTTGTTCCTATACATGCTACACACCTTTTATTGAGGGGACTATGACAGTTTGATAGGAAGGCTAAGTATGATGGGTTCAGAAATAGGTATTCTTTGAAAAAAGATGGAAAGATTTACACACTTGGTTTATTTTCACCAAGGCAAGTGTATGAGGATGAATTGAAGCTTAAGAAAGTCGAGAAAGCTTAACAAGAATTTATGAAAAATAATGGTGGGATGTGAGGCTGAGTGAAAGGTGAAAGAATTGGGAGAAAAGTTTCAGCCATTAGAAATAAGATGAAAGAATTCAACATAATTTTTTTAAAAAATTGGAAAGACAGAGAGTGGAGAGAAAGAAATAAGGGTGAGAAAAGAAGAGTGTGGAAAAATTAAGGAAACATTACTCATGCTTATTATTCCAATATACCTATGATCTTACTCTTATATAGGGAGGTATATTTTAATTCTACTGAATTGAATTCTTGTGTTCTTAGTGTTGCTAAAGTTCTTTTGTAGAAATTTGAAGATATCTTTTTAAAGAGATCCCTAGTGGGTTGCCACCAATTTGAGGGATTTAGCATAAAATTAATTTTCTGCCAAGAGCATCAATCCAAACTGGCTCACCTATAGAAGTAATCTTGATGAGACTAAATAGCTTTAAAAGCAAGTGAAAAGGTTGGTGTTAAAAGGGTACATTCAAGAAAGTATGAGTTCTTGTTCAGTTCTAGTGTTACTTATGCCTAAAAAGGACAATACTTGGTGTATGTGCATTGATTGTAGAGTCATTAACAACATTATAATAAAGTATAGACATCACATCCCATGATTCTTTTATGTTTTCAAAAATTGACTTGAAAAGTGGTTATCATCAAACTAGAATGAAAGAAGGAGATTAATGGAAGACAACATTCAAAACTAAATATGGATTGTATGAATGGTTAATAATGCCCTTAATACATTTATGACGTTAATGAATCATGTGTTGAGATCTTTCACTGGAAAAATTGTTGTTGTCTATAGCAAAGGACTAGACAAGCACATTAATAATTCAAGATAGGTTCTTGAAATACTTAGAAAAGAAAGATTATATGCTAATCTAAGAAAATGTGATTTTTTATGGAAAGAATTATGTTCTTGGTGCAAAAGGAATTGAGATGGATGAAGCAAGGATCAAGGTTATTCAAGAATGGCCTACACCGAAACCGGTAAGAGGGGTAAAAAGTTTGCATGGTTTAGCTAGTTCTTATAGAAGATTTATCAAAGATTTTAGTACTCTAACTGCACTATGAACTAAAATTGTAAAGAAAACGGTAAGATTTAAATGGGATGATGATCAAGAAAATGCTTTTAACTTGTTAAAAAAAGTTAATTTCAACACCATTGTTTGCTTTACTTGACTTTACAAAAAACAAATGAGATTGAGTATGATGTCTCAAGTGTAGGTATTGGAGTAGTTTTAATATAGAAAAAACAACCCATAACCTATTTCAGTGAGAAGCTTAATAGAATAACTCTTAATTATCCAACATATGATAAAGAGTTGTATGCATTGGTAAGGACTTTAAAGACTTAACAGCATTATCTTTGGCCTAAGGAGTTTGTGATACATACAGACTATCAATTTTTAAAACAATTAAAGAGCCAAGGTAAGATGAATAGGTGACACATGAAGTGGATTAAGTTCATTGAGATGTTCCCATGTGTCATCAAGTATAAGTAAGGTAAGGAAAACATCATTGCGGATGCATTACCTCGAAGGTATGTTCTTCTTAATACCTCAAACACTAGACTTTTAGGATTGAACATATGAAAGAATTATATGTGGATGATGATGACTTTGGTCAAGTATATGGACAATGTGAGCATTCGACTTTTGATAAGTATTTTAGGCATGATGGATTTTTATTTAAAGATAAGAGATTGTGTGTGTTTAAATGCTCGTTGCATGAATTGCTTGTGAGGAAAGCTCATGAGGGCAATTTAACGAGACATTTTGGGTTAGCTAAAACTTTGAATATATTACATGAGCATTTTTATTGGCCTAACATGAAAATGAATGTTCAAAGAATATGTGATAGATGTATAACATGTAAAAAAAAACCAAGTCTAAAGTCATGTCTCATGGTTTGTATACACCTTTGCCAGTACTTAAGAAAACTTGGGTTGATATATCCATGAATTTTGTTTTAGGGTTACCTAAGTCTAAAAAAGGAAGGGATTTAATATTTGTTATTGTAGATAAATTTTCTAAAATGACGCATTTCATATGGTGTCACAATATTGATTATGCAACAAAAGTAACGGATCTTTTCTTTAAGGAAATAGTTTTGTTACATAGTGTTCCAATGATCATTGTATCTGATAGAAAAGTTAAATTTCTAAACTACTTTTAGAAAGTATTGTGGGATAAGTTAGGAACTAAATTGTTATTTTCTAATACTTGTTATCCACATATAGACAGATAAAAAGAGATGGTAAATAGAACTTTAATTTAATTGTTGAGAACTATTATTCAAAATAATTTTAAAAATTAGAAAGATTGTATGTTATTTATTGAGTTTTCATATAATAGGAGTGTGCATTCTACACCAAAGTTTTCTCCTTTTGAAATTGTGTATGATTTTAATCTTTTAACTCCATTAGATTTTTTGTCTTTACATGTTGATGAAAGAGTTAGTTTTAATGGAAATAGAAAAGCACATGTTGTCAAAGATTTGCATACAAAGATATGACAACATATTGAAAAAATAAATGAGCAATATATATTTGAAGCCAAAAAAAAAAAGAAGGAAAAAGATGGTATTTGAACCAAGAGATCGGGTTTGGGTGCATATGAGAAAAAATTATTTTCATACTCAAAGAAGATCTAAGTTGATGCCAAGACAGCCAATTCCAAATTCTTAAAAAGTTCAATGATAATGCCTACAAAGAGAAATCACCATGTTAGTATTGTACTAATGCTACATTTAATGTATTTGATATTTATATGTTTGATGTATATGATGATTCGAGCATGAATCCTTTCAAGGAGAGAGGGAATGATGCGATTCTATCTTCAACACTAAGAGATCCATCAAAAGTTTCATTGGGTCTAATCATGAGACTTAGAGCAAAGAGATTTTAGGATTCAATTAATGAACTTTTTCAAGATACATAAGTTAAGGTGAACTTCGAGAGAATATTAAAGAATGAAGAACAAGCCTTGATTAATTTGATTCATGTTCAAGAAGGCCTTACAACGGCGCGTCTAGACATTATAAAAAAGATTGGAATAAAAAGATTTAAATTTTTTACCTTTAACTACTGTTTTGATCGTAATTTCTGCATATTAAATGCCTTTCTTTCTTGTGTGGTTGAATGATTTTCATACCAAGTTCTTGATTGAACTTGCAAATTATTCGAAAGATTGGTCAATTTTTTTGTGATTTATACTTCTTGTTTGTGTCTCGAAATAAGTGTAGGGTGGGGGTAATTAATTGCATATAACTTTGATTCTTCAATAGTTCTTGTTGGATCAAGTTGTAAACTTTTCTTCAAATCTCAAATTAACAATTTGAGGTACAATTCCACTTTATTCAATTTGCATGTCAAGCATGGGGTTCTGTTAGGGCAGCTCATGATACTTGAGAGGTTTTAAGGGTTGTTTGAGAGTGTGGCAGTAGTTAATTTTTAAAGTGTTTTTCACTTGGAAATATATCAAAATAATACTTTTTAAATTTTAAAAAATTATTTTTGACATTAGCACATCAAAACAATCTAAAAACACTAAAAAATTAATTTAAAAAAATAAAAAAAATTATTTTTTTATATACTTTTAAAACATAAAAACAAACAAACAAAACAAAATTTTCTACCATTAAAAAGTACGGTAAGATGAGCTTACACGCCCCCTTGTAGAATTATTAGGCACATCATTCTTGGGTCAATCTCCAAATAAACCCATCTTTCACCTTGCTGTGAATTTCACTGTATAAACAGAAAGGTTATATGTCACATGTTTCCAATAGCAATTAATAATAGTGTTAAAAAAAAGTTTGAAGGAATTGAGCTATTTATTCTTGTTCTATCTGCACTCATCAATAATGTAGCATCAACAAAACAAAATGCAACTACAGGTCTTGTATATCTCAGCATTTCACCTTGGTCCTTCAGACCAATCAGTTCACTAAATCCATTCCGAGCATGCTAACAGTCTTGCTATGTTCAAAAACTCAATAGAGACCAAGTAGCCAAGTTAGATGTGATCTGTTCATGCTAAAAACCATGTAAGAGCATTAATAGAATTTGCATAGATTCATCCGGGAAAGATGACATTAGGGTTTCGTACGTGTGGAACAAAACCTGCCAGTTCTTTCCAACTATCTGTGCCATTAACATGAGAGCTTATGCTCTACAAGATATCACCCACCTCCACCTTTCAGATTAATTGTGGGTATGCTAATACAAGCCTTCGACTTTGAAAATGGTTACTTGTTGGACTTAGACATGCCACTGGCCCAACCAGCGTGTCCCAGACTGCTGCTGCGTTTTGGTGGCCCAAAGTTGAGTCTTGCCAGGTTCAGCCTTCAACCCTGAAACATGGATTTCAGTGATTTTAAACCAAAGTGAATCTTCTTTCTTCTTTTCATTTATTTGGCCACTTCTATCATCCTGGATCCATCCATGATCGTCTTCTTCATTTCTACTTTCTAACACCCAACCATACACTTTTGGCATAGGATTAAAAGCCCTCTCTACTTGGATTCTAGCAAGCATTCAGGCACCAACTGGCTCACAATTTCGAAGAGGATCCCTGAGCAGTATCTTGAGAGCTATTGTGTGCTTGTTCCCCAACAGACTCCTTATTATGTGTTCATCAACTTGATCTTCCTCACTGATGATCCCAGTAACAAGCCTCAACCAGTCCTCAAGCGTTATTGAATGAGACAATAATCCATTAGCACTATTGTCACCATCCTCGGCATCAAGTTGGTGCGATTCTGCACCTGCCAAACTGAGAACCCAACAGGATTGACATTCTTCCCTTCAAAAGCCAGAATCTTTCCAGGAGACTGCGGACTAATGCTTGATGATGCCTCCTCCTCAGACATGCCAGACTGAATTCTCAACCCTTCAACGGACATGGCATCCATCTTATTCATTGCCAAAGGTGCTAGATCTTGAAGACTTACAAATTCCCAGTCCACCTCAATATCAATTAGGCTGGGTTTCATGTTGTTAAAAAAACTATGAGAACAAGCTCCTTCAACTCCCTTTCTACCAATGAATGGATCTTTCCCAAACAACGATTCATCATGCAAAGGAACCTTTCTGCGATGAGAAATCATGAGCCAGAAGGGCAACAAGTAAAAATGACTTCCAACGATAAAAAATTAAAGAAGTAAAAAGACAAACATGCTTCAGTGCAATTAATATGCTCACCGACCTTTCAGTAATATTCTCTTCTATTTGTTGCAACATCTTCCCAGTGATATTCTCCAAGGGCATTAATTTGTTTTTCATCAGGGATGGTTTTGTACTGCCAACTGATGCCAAATGCTGTAATATCTCCATAATATCAGATCCCTACAGGTAGCATTACTGGAATAGAAACTTGCATAATTAAGCTCCCTTGGTATGGATAAAAGTTCCAAAGCCGTCTCCAAGTAGGTAATTCAAATCGATCCTCAGGGAGAGGCTCAATTGGACTCTCAAATCCGACAGGGAAAAAACATGGAGAATTCTGAAAGACCTCCTCATCTAAGCCCCATTTTCTAATTAAAGCTTCAGTCTCCAAGTCTTCAAGTGCCTTCACCTTCCTTCTTCTACATAGCAATTGACTTGCCCTCTGATGCTCCTGTTCAGCAACCCTGAATAACCAAAGACAAATCAAGATCCCCAGAAAGCTCCTCATTACTAGATCCAGCCTGAGCACTGAGGCCAGATTCTTCGTGCTCTTTGTTTCTATCCAAGTCTATAATGAAGCTTCCAGTAGCTATGGCTTCTTTCTTAAACTGTCTTAACAAGCACTCTCTAGGAGACTCAGGTTCACTATCTGAACTCAGACCCAAATGGACTATGATCAATTCCCAGCACATTTAAAAAATTACTTGCGACAGATGTGGTAACTTCATCCAAGCTGAGCGATTTCGTTGCCACTTTATTAGCCTTGTAACTTGATTTAGTTTCCACGAGTTTTCATTCTCTAGAAACTAGCTCACAGCAAGCTGGCTTCCAACTTTTTTATTTCAGATTCTAAAATGGGCAGGTTATTAAAGGCTGATTCCAGATCTTCCATGGTTGAGCCTTTCCAGCATACACTATTCTCTTCATTTTTGCAGTCATCCATCAAAACCCCATCTACAAATCCAAGAAAAATATTTCCCTCTGAAAGAAACTATGTCTCCTCATCAAGGGCTATATCATCATCCTTGATTATTTCATCCACATTAACAGTTTCAATTGCAGAACGATCACTAGTCTGAATAGCATCTTGTACTGATTCCATTTGTTCCATTTCAGACATTTCTATCCCCTGCTCAACAACAGAAAACTTAATATTATCATACTCATCTCCACGATCATCTATATCAAACTCAGACTCCAAGTGAAACTTTGGTTTGAGTTGCTGTATATCATATACAATTCTGAAAAATAAATAAATAAATAAATAAAATCAACAAAAACAATTCAAAAAAAAACAAAAAATATAAAAAAACAAGATGAAAAAAACTAAAATCTACATGCGAGGAAACACAGCTCTGTAAATTTTTAAATGTGAAAATAAAATCAAAAACAAAAAAGCATGTGGAAAAAATTAAAGCTAAATTCTCAACCAGCTCAATATTAAAAAAAATTCGACAAAGATAATTTAAAAAAAAAACATGTGGGGAAACACTGTAGCAAAACAAAAATCATGTGAGGAAACATTGTAACAATTCACAATGTTTTAAAGAAAAAATCTACGAAGCAAAATTTTCAACCAGCTTAATATAAAAAAAAATCGACAAAGACCATTTTGAAAGAAAAAAAATTCATAAAAAAAACCATGTAGGGAAATATTGTAGTAATCCATGATGTTTTAAAGAAAAAAAATTAAAGTACTAAATTCTCTACCAGTTCAACATTAAAAAAAAATCGATAAAGATATTTTTGAAAAAGAAACACAAAGCAAAGAAAAAAAAACATGTAAAACCCAAAAAAATACGAGGGAAAAAAGGGGAAAAACAAAAAACAAAAGGAAAATAAACAAAAAAAAAGACAAAACACAAAAAAACAAAAATAAATAACAAAATAGCACAAAAAAAAAACCAAAACAAAAAAAACACGTAGAAAAAACTATAATACTTTCCCCATGAGTTTTAGAGTATTTGTTAATATAGTTGGTCCGAATTAGCGCAGTTTCAAAAGAATTTTTTAAAAGGAGTTGAAAGAAAAACATTTATATATATAAATCAAGCTAGAGAATTGAATCTAATCATTATTTGGATTAAATTTTTTAATTTTAAGTTGTTTTGAATTTTGAATTAAAAAAGAGGAAATAAAATTATGTTTCTCCATCTAATTTACAAGATAATCACACTTCAAATCTTTTAGTTTGTAATGTCAACTACACTTGATCTTCAATAGGGTAATCCAACCGTCAAATCTAGTAATCAAATTGGGTAGGTGGGAAGGTTTGGCATGCATTATCTAAAATTCAAAGCAAATTTGATTTGAGATCGTTTTTAATTTGAATTAATGTATAATTGATCCTAATCATAAAATACCAAATTTGAATCAATTCTCAAATCTAAGAACTTTGTAGTCAAAATAAATTTAATACAGTCTTTTAACTTTGTATTGTTGGAATATCAACTCAATCTGTGATTCTTTGTAAACAAAAAATGGTTTTAAATGGAGTGCAAAATAGTAAATAATAATCGTTTTAACGTCATTATTTCTTCTCCATCAAACTAAACCTAATTTAAATAAATCCCATCTAATCAAATTAGTTTCTACTTTACCCACATTAAAAAGGGACTTGAATGAAAAAAAGGTAAAAGCCAGGGGTCAAAGTAGAAAACGTTTGTAACTTAAAAATCAATCAATCCCATTTTACGGAACCCCACATGGAGCTCAGTGAGAACATCAAGGATAAGAGAAAGTCACAGAATCCAATCTAGAGGGTGCGGCTCTCTATCTGTGTTGGCACAGAGGTATTTAGCTAGCTTGTAGCTGTAGTAGATTTCTACTTGAAATGGAGAGATTAATGCAGGTGCCTTATGAAGCAACGGTGAAGGTGATGTTAGCATCTCTGGAAAGAAATTTGCTACCAGATGCGGTGATCAGGAGGCTCACTCGCATGCTCTTGGCAGACCGTCTTCGTTCTTGCTACAAGACATCCTCTGAACTCCAGCTAGCTGACCTTCTCCAATTCGTTCATTGTAAGTTTTTCTAACCTCATATATATGTTTGCATTCATCATTCATGTCTCTACATGTCGAGATAGAAAAAAACTACGCGAAACAAAACGTCTTCAAATTAGAACTTAAAGGCAATTATGAGTTTGGGGTGATTCACAGGCGGCAACAAGTCGTTGCTAAAAGCCATTAACGAAAACGGCCAGGCTAAAACGACACATCCTTTGGTTTCAGAGAATTTATTTTCTCCTCATTAAGAATTTATTTTTTAGGTGGTTGCAAATAAGAATTATTTTTTTAAGGTGGAGTTGGCTATTTTCAACGTTTTTAATAGTGCTGATTACTTGATTATGATGTGGGATTTGGACATGGTGCCGTGGGTTGTGTTGGGAATTGGAATCAAGTTACCTATTGGGACCCTTTTAGTTATAAATTCCAAGAACTTGAAAATTTATGGAATTTGAATAAACAAGAAGGAATCAATTAAGAAATTAAATCCCAGTATAAATAGCCCAGTTTGGAATTAGAGGTGAAAAGAAAAACAATAAGAAATTTCACGGTGAGACGAAAAGGAAGTCATGAACTTTGAAGTAAAAGAACAATTTGTTCGAAGCCAAGGAATGAATTCGTTTAAAAGTAATTTAGAAATTAGAAATTAGAAATTGAATTATTATTATTATTATTATTCTCTTTTTATCTGTCCTGATGTGTGAAATGGTTATGTTTGTGCCTATGTTTGCAGCTCTAAAAGAAATGCCTATAGCTATCAAGACTGATAAGCCAAAAACTCAACATTATGAATTACCAACCTCTTTCTTTAAGCTGGTCCTCGGGAAAAATCTCAAATACAGGTATGTTCATGCATCATGATTGGAATGGAATTTGTTTTTCATAGAAGTGTCATCAGTAACAAATAGATCTTTGACATTTGCGGCTTTAAATTACATAGTATGTACTGTGATGCATGCAACAATTTGTCAATTTTCCCCGGAGGAAGGGGTTGAATGAAGTTAGTACAAACTCAAGCAGGAATAGAGGTCTGCTACAAGGTCAAGAATTACATACCAAAACTAACCAAAAATTAAGGGTGAGCACTATTCGAATGATCTGGTTTGAACCAAAAAGCTCAATCAAATTGATTTCTTTTTCTCAAAGTTTTAATCCAAACCAAAATGAATAAAAGAATAAACCGATTGGTTGGGATTGGTTCGGTTCGGTTCGGTTTTATATTTATTAAAACCAAATGAACTATTTTTAACAGGTTTGAATCTAATAACTCTTTGATTTGATTTGGTTTTTTCAATTTGATTTGATTCGTGTTTTTAGATTAGTTATTCACTTTCTCTCATTTTCTTTTTTACTCTTCATTTTTTTCTTCTCAATTTTTCAATATTTTTCGCTTTCCTCTCTCGCGCATCATCTTGTCTTTTCTTATATTTTTTCGACTCGCACTTGATATTTTGTCCTTTTTTTTTTGTTATCTACCTACTCGAAACCAAAAGTTTGGGAAATAGCTAAATTTTGAAAAATTGGAGAAGTTTAATGAAAAATGCTTTTTTTTGTTCGTATTTTTTGAGAAATGTTTGACAAATTGAGGGTAAAAAACAATCTAGTGATCAACATTTCTGCTTTAATCATTTCAAATTAGTGTGTAGAAGGCCATCAATTTTGATATTTTATGAGCTGATATGGTTTGTATTTGAACTAGTGCAGCTGTTGTTATTTTTCTGATAAATCGAACACCTTGGAAGATGCTGAGAAAGCAATGTTGGAGCTGTACTGCGAAAGGTCACAGTTAAAAGATGGACACACTGTCCTTGACGTTGGATGTGGCTGGGGGTCACTCTCTTTATACATTGCCCAAAAGTACAGTAACTGTAAAATTACTGGGATTTGCAATTCAACAACACAGAAAGTGCACATTGATGAGCAGTGCCGGTATGCTCCCTGATATATTGGCACGTGTTTATAGGGTCTGACTTTGGATTCAGACATCTAGTATTGTCTGATTGATAGCAATATTGCCCACTTTATATTTTATAGTTATATTCTAGGTTTCATTTCTTTAGGGATCTTCAGCTGCAGAATGTGGAGATCATTGTTGCAGATATTAGCACATTTGAAATGCAGGCATCCTATGACCGTATATACTCCATTGAAATGTTTGAGGTGGGTGCATTTCATGCTACATTAGGGATGTGAAGGTCAAAGTTGACTTGGTTTAAAATTGAATTTGTCCTTTCGCAGCATATGAAGAATTATGGAGATCTTCTTAACAAGATATCCAAGTGGATGAAACAAGATGGCCTTCATTTTGTTCATTATTTCTGTCACAAGCAATTTGCTTACCACTTTGAGGTAGAGCTGCTCAAAATTTGTTGAGTGGAATTTCATTCATATTATTGTTTTAAATTAGCTATTCTTAAGCATCTCTTCATTGAGAAGCTGCAAATTTTGAATAAACTTACATTCCAACCTCTTTCTATTCAGGATGTTAATGAAGATGACTGGATTACTAGGTATTTCTTCACAGGAGGTACAATGCCTTCTGCAAATCTGTTACTTTATTTCCAGGTGAGCACTGCAATCTCATTGTCAAATACATGCTTTACTTTCCAAGCATACCAGGCTCCAGATTCAAATCTCAATCCAAGCTTCTGGTGATGTGCCAAATGATTAGAAATACAATATTAAATCATGAAATTGACATGTATAAGCATATCAGAACACGAGAGAATTCCAAACACTGCATGAGTTTCATTTGCTCACTTATCGAAGGCTCCCTTCTAAAAACTCTCTGCGCAGGATGATGTTTCCATTGTTGATCATTGGCTTGTGAATGGGAAACATTATTCACAGACAAGGTAAGGATGAAAAACTCCACACTTATGACAGCAATAATGTTCTTGGTAAAGAAACTTTGTTTAAAGTTCAAAACTTTCCAAATCAATTACTCGGTTGTTGCAATGGATCATCTCATTTTTTTTTACATTGAAATCTCTCAGTGAGGAGTGGCTCAAAAGAATGGACCGGAACCTAGCTGCCATTAAGCCGATAATGGAGTCAACCTATGGTAAAGATCAAGCTGTTAAGTGGACTGTTTACTGGAGAACATTCTTCATTGCTGTTGCAGAACTCTTTGGATACAACAATGGAGAAGAGTGGATGGTTGCACATTTCCTTTTTAATAAAAAATGAAGTATTCCAATCTCCTTTTCAGCAGAAGATAAGACTATGTTGGAAGAGGTGGTGCTGTACATCTCTTTTTCCAAGTCAATAAGGCCTTAATGATAAGGGTTTAAGTGAATCTGTCGACTGAATAACCACCATTTTGAATGTGTATTCCGTTGTCAGTTGAATAACTGTGTTCTTATATCTCAAACACAGTTGTAAATTGGGTTGTCCCGGAACCAATTTCTCAGATTCTGTTTTATCAAACAGGCGAGCCATGCTCCAAGTTTCTCAGTTAATTCAAAATTTCCTTCTTTGATTTCAGTTTTCATTGCTACATTAGGAATTGCTTGTTGCATGCTATTGATGCAACCATATTATTTGATAGTTTTATCTATATTTATATAGTATTTTGCCCATGTTTTATATATAAAATATCTTGATATTCGTTGTTTTATGTTTTGAAGGCACTTTTGGATATAAGATTCAAAAAGAAGTAAATTGAAGATAATTGACATATTTGACCTCCGATCGATGTTTTGTGTAGAGCTTGAGCTTTAGTGGTCGAAATGAAATGATTCCAGTGGCATCAAAAAGCTAACACTCATACCTTTCTATACATACATGGCAAGAAAAATAAAAAGAGAAAGAACATGGAAATCGCAGCCTTCAAAGACAAATCTCGTATTCTGCCAATGATGACCTGCAACTGTTCCAACTTGAATATCTTGAGCTAGAGAAGTTCATTTGATGCAAATTCAATTTTGTTGAATTCATGACTCGAAGATCTACCAGCCTACCAAATTGCAACAGAAAAAGAGCTTATGTGAGAGATCTATGATTTTTCTAAGACGACACATGAATTTAGCCAAGCTGGATAAACACAGTGTTTCAATTTTCCCACAAATTTAGCCAAGCTCTGTAATTAATTAAGAGAATCGGATATTCAATATAAGTGAATAAATAAGCCAACAAAATTAAGATAGCTCAAATTGCAAGATAGGCTATATTCTTATGTACAGGCATAAAAGAATAATATCAATGTTAATTCTTGGTCAACAAGTGCAAAAATATACACAAACAATGATATTCAATGGTTAAAAAAAGTATATAGAGGCTTATTAACTAGATTGAGATGGGAATATGCTAGAAATTATTGATGCTGATGTGGCACTGACAAGTCAATACTGGATGACATGGTGTTAGCGTGTTAATACTAGCTAATGTGGCGTTGATGTGTCAATAACGATGGATGCTACTCACTATTGCTCAATCGAAGGAGAAATGGATGGGAATCTATGGTATCATGATATTAAACAATTTATCCAACATCGAAAGTATCCCACGGGGGCATCTAATACAAATATAAAAACCCTACAAAGGTTAGCCATGGACTATTACCTCGATGCAGAAGTGTTAAACAAGAGGTCGTCCAATGGAACATTGTTGAGATGTTTGGATGGGATAAAAGCAAAAAATAGTGCTTCAGAAAGTTCAGGCTATGACTCTTGGCTATGAAAGAAAAAGGATTCATAAAGCTCAAATAATGTTTTAGGGTTTTAAAAACTTTGGATCATTGTTAGTTGCTTGACTTACTATGTCTTTCAAACCTTTTTTTCCATTTTTTATTGTTCTAAAGACGTATCCTTATTTGCTTTGATTTTTCATCTTCTTTATTATTATTTATTTACGCATACCCCTCAACATTTGAGTTTTTTAGGCTCTTTTAGTTTTGGATTTTTTATGGAATTTCCTCAGTCTTTGATATATGAACTTCCACATGCCCCCTGGTGTGGGGGGGGTGATCCTAGTCAAGATTTGTAACATCCTCTTATCTGGGATAAAACACCTGTCACATATCAAATGGAAAACAAGGTAAATAATTTATATATATATATATATATATATTTACAGTTTTCTTATAAAAGTCTACCGAAATTTTTACTGAAATTTTGGCAGAGTCTCCACTATACCGAGAAGTCCAAAGTTATCGACATATAACCTATTTACACCTAATATCCCACATCTCATAACTCAATTATGACCCAATCATCCTAGGTCTCAATTCCACAAACATCATCATCATCTCAACCACAATATTTATAACATACATTGAACAACAAATATCATTATAGAAGGATAAACGAGATAAACACACATACATGGAACATGGTTATATGAATTTCTCTTAGTCTAGAACCTTTGAATAAAACTAGCATTGTAATACAACTTGCGGATTGTAGTTTTGTTTACTCATTTGGTGTGATAGAAGATGTCCTAGTCAAGATTGATAGTTTGGTCATTCCATGCGACTTTTATATTCTTGATATGGAACATGATTCTTGTGATTCATCAAACAACACTCCTATATTGTTTGGGAGACTATTCTTGAAAACTGCCAATACAAAGATTGATTGTGGTAAGGATACTTTATCTATGGAGGTAGGAGATGAAAAAATTGAATTTAATTTTCATGATGCAATGAAATATCCTTACAACAATGTTTATTCTATCACATGTTATGACTAAGTTGATAAATGTGTGCAACAAGTTTTTGATTATGATTATGAGAATGGATTAAGCGTGGCTTTGAGTTATGACTATGATTTTACCAAGATAGAAGAGATGGAGAGGCATATATGTGTTCCCTAAAACGTGCACAAATCAGCATTGGCTTTGCAAGCTTTGTAAACTTTCCCCTATGATGTAGGAGTCATTTACCCCATCACAAATAGTGAATGGGTGGTGCCTATCCATTTGGTGCCTAAAAAGACTGGAATCACGTTGGAAGAGATACAGAATGATGCTTATGAGAATGCAAGGATTTATAAAGAAAAGACTAAGAGTCTTCATAACCAAATGATTACAAGAAAAGAGTTTAATGTTGGAGACAAAGTCATTCTTTATCATTCGCGTTTGAAACTTTTTCCTGGAAAGTTGCTCTTTCCTGGAAAGTTGCTCTTTCGTTGGATTGGACCCTTTATTGTTTCTAATGTTTTTCTTTATGATGTAGTTGAAATTACAAGTTTAGAAACAAACAAAGTGCTCAGGGTCAATGTTCATCGCTTGAAACCTTTCTATGAAGGTTGGACGACAGAACTCACTGCTTCTATGGAGTTAGCTGAACCAATTTATAAAGAATGAGCATGCCACATGTCAAGCCAATGACATAAAATAAAAGCGCTTACTGGGAGGCAACCCAGCACAAAAAGAAAAAAAATTTAGATTTGCTTTCTTTTTCCCTTATCTTTTATTTTTTGCATTTTACTTTATTTTTATCATTCTCTTATATTCCTTTTCTTTTATTTCAACATTGAGGACAATGTTGTGTTTAAAGTGTGGGGGTATTAAGAAAATTTTGGTTTTTTTTGTTATTTTTCAAAAAAAAATAATCTATGTTTGATCTTTTTGAACTCCCATTGGTTTATGAGAATATGAGTATTATGTATGAGAATTAATTAAGATAGATGAAGATATAAATTGAATGAATGAGTGTGCATGCAAGTTTTAACATTTAATTGGTTTAGGGATTGACTTTGAGAATATGTCATGTTGACTTTATAGTGTTATACCAATGCAAGCTTTTGAGCTTTCAACATTATATTTTTTTATTGTGCATTTTTCAATGATATGTATCTCTAGAACTTCCTTCATATCTTGTTGAGATTACATTCGCAATACATATATACATGAAGATGATAAAGGCATTAGGAATTTTAACCACTTGAGCCAAAAAAATCAATCTAAAGCATATTATCCTTAATGAGCCCCTTTTGAGCTTGTTTATCTTTTCTTTGCTTTATCCATGTACAAGCCTTAAATTTTTATATGTTTTCCTTTTCCCCTGGCCAAGATTAGTAGATCATATACTTATGATATCTCATGGAATTATGGTTGGAAATTACGTGAAAAGAAAGAAGAAGTGATGCTTGATGAAAAGATGGGCAAAGTTGCCAAATGTGAAAAACAAAAAGAAAAAAGAAAAAAAAGTGTTCCTTTATGTTTTTAAGATTTTATATTGAAAGAGCTTGAAATAAAAAAAAGTAAGCATTGGTGATTAAAGATGGAAAATTTATGTGCTTTGATGGAATATCTTGTTTGAAATATCATTTTTCAAAATGCTCTACTTTTTTTGGTTTGAACCTTTTCTTTTACTCTCTTTTACCTCACCTTAACCTTAGCCCCATTACAACTGGAAAATAAGACCTTTCGATTCATGCATTGCTTGTAATATGTTAGTAATGGAGATGAAATTGAAGAGTAAGCTTATGGTAGAACATATTCATTGATTGAATTTGAGAGATTTAAACACATAAGCCCTAAACACATGAGTGTTGAGTGTATATCAATGAGAGGACCTATCACTTTGGCATGACATAGATTCATTTAAATCCCGATGATTAATTGAGTTTTGAAGTTTGCATATAAATAAATTCATGAAAATTTATACTCTTTATCCTTTTTTATTGTATTCTTGTTTATAATGCATATATTCTTGGATATTGATGAGAGATTACGGGATTAGTCATAATGATTTGATTTGATTTAATTTCAATTTGATTTTACCTATCCTTTCTCGAGAACGAGCAAGAGCTAAGTGTGGGGATAATTGATGTAACAATATTATTTGATAGTTTCACCCACATTTAACTAGTGTTTTGCCTATGTTTTATATATAAAATGCCTTGATATTCTTTGTTTTATGTTTTGAAGGCATTTTTGGATGAAAGATGCAAAAATGAGTACATTGGAAGTAATTAGCAGATTTGACCTTTAGTCGATGTTTTATGCAGAGCGTGAGCTCTAGAGGTCAAAATGAAGTGATTCTAGTGGCATTAAAAAGCTAACATCCATACCTTTCTGGATATCTAAGGCAATAAAATAAAATAAGAAAGAGCATGGAAATCGCAGTCTTCAAAGTCAAATCTCGCAATCTGCCAGTGTTGACCTTTGGTCATTCTAACTTGAATATCTAGAGCTATAGAAGTCCAATTAATACAAACTCCATTGTATTGGATGCCTGAATCAAAGACCTATCAACGCTCCCAATTTCAGCCAAAAACGATTTCATATGAGAGAGATATGATTTTTAAAGATGATAACTGAATTCTGCTAGCAAATATGTTTCGTGAAGAAATGAGTCAAATTACGTTCTGAAGCATCTAAACCGACATCCAAGTTTTTATTTTAGAAATTTAGCTTCTCTAAGTCAAAGCTTGAAGATTTCATGCAAGGCTATTTCTCTTTTTTTAGGAAACTAGTTATTGAAGTACTTAAATGCAAACTGTCTACTTAAGAGAGGACTATTTTATAAAATAGAGACTAGGATTTTCTATGATATAAAAAGAATGAGAGAAGAGAAGGGGGAAGTCAACCAAGAAGAGAAAAATGCTCCCTTCCTCTAAGAAACCCAAAATCATGCATTTCTCATTCTTTTTCATTAGTTGTTCAACAAACATGCAAGGCTAAACTCGTTTTCTTTGTTGCAAGTACACGGAAACCTTCAAATTTCAAGAACTGTGAGATCTATTTTACCTTTTCTTATGAGTTTATATGATGAATATGTTTGTTCTCCTATACTTATTTTTCCTATGATTGTTTATTTTAATTGTTACAGCGGACTCTAAGTTATTATTATAGACAATCTATTGCTAAGTTTGATATCAAAACCGGAGTTGTGGTATATGAACTTGTGAAGCAACTGAGTTTAATAATTGTGGCGGATCTACGTTATTAATCTTAGAGAGAACATTCAATCAAATCAAACATAGACTGCGAAAAGTTATGTTTTCTTGATTAATCAATTTATCTAGTTCTTAAGGCTGTCATTGAATTAAATTACTAGTGCAGACACTGTGGTTGTTTGATGGTTAGGGTTAGTTTACGACGGATCCGTTAACTAACCAATGTTAAGAAGAGATAAAATATTCATAATATAAATTGATGTCTCTTTTCCATGATCAGTTCTGATTTCTGTAGGTGGACGTTTACTTGTGACCAATGTTTGTTCTCTTGATAATTTTTTGATTTTATTTAATTTTGCTTGATAGTTTTCTATTTTCTTTTGCTTTAGCCTAAATAACGTCCAAACCTTCCCAAATTGCATATTATCTAGCATAAAAATCTGACTTGAACCTTCCTCATGGGATCGACCCCTTGCTTGCTCTATACTATCTTGTGTGTTGTGTTTTAAGTTAGGATAATTAATTTGTGCGATCGCGACATCGCAACAAATTCATTTCTACTTTGGCCGAACCTGCCCAAAGGAAAGAAGGGTTCCTCTTCCTTATAAGTGATGCATTTTTTTCTTCTAATTAGCAACCACATTATAACAACACATCTCAAATAATTAAGCAAGGAAATCATAAGTTCTCCTCATATCCTTTCTTCCCCTCTAGTGGCCGATCACCTTGCATCTGCTCTCTCTCTCTTTTCTTTTCTTTTTCATTGCACCTCTCCACATTTAAGACCATTTCTATCACTAATATATGCATCAAGAATATTAAACCTATATAAGGAATTTTGTAACTTGATTGAGTAAGCTTTTTGGGGATTTGAATTATATGTTTCAGGCATTTTAAATCCTTCAGGGATTTCATATAAACATCATTATCAATTGACCCATATAAATAGGTTGTGACTACATTCATCAAACACATATCTAGCATTTCATGAATTGTCAGGCTAATGAGATATCGAAATGTAATTGCATCAACTACAAGAGAATATGTTTTATCATAATCAATGCCAAGTCTTTGTGAAAACTCTTGTGCCACAAGACGTGCTTTATATCTTACGATTTCATTTTTCTCATTTTGTTTTCGTATAAATACTCATCTGTATCCAATTGGCTTTACACCTTTAGGTGTCTGGACTACAGGTCTAAAAACTTCATGTTTTGCAAATGAATTTAATTATGTTTGGATTTCTTCTTTCCATTTTAGCCAATCATTTTTGCGTCGATATTCTTTGACAGATTTAGGCTTAAGATCTTTATTTTTATTAATGATATCAAGCGATATATTATATGAAAAGATATTGTTGATAATTATTTCATTTTGATTCCATCTTTTTTTTTTGTAGAGACATAACTTATCGAGATCTCCTCATTTTTACTGTTTTCAGGTGCTTGAACCTCTTCTGGATTTTATGATCAATTATGTCTATCTCCTCACGAAAATTTTCTTTCTCAATAATGCCAATTTGATTATTTGCTCCTTTTCTTTTATGAGGATTTTTGTCTTTTAAACCAATTGGTTTATCACGCTTCTAGCATGCCATAAACTCATTTGTTATAATTTTAGTGGATTGTCCTGTTGGGACTTTAATCCGAGCTGGAGTATTTACAGCTGATATATGAGATTTGATTATTCTTTTTGAGTCAGTGAATGCATTCGGTAGTTGATTTACAATGTCTTGAAAATGAGTATCTTTTGAACTTCTTGTTCACATTGTTTTGTATGAGGATCAAAATTCAATAATGACAATGCATTTCATGTAATATCTTTATTCAGCTGTTTAAATTCTCCCCCTGATGCTGGAAACATAGTCTCATCAAAATAACAATCGACAAATCATGTCATAAATGAATAACTTGTTAAGAGCTCAAGATATTTAATTATTGATGGGGACTCAAACCCAATGTATATTCTCAACCTCCTTTGAGGACCCATCTTTGTACGTTATGTAGATAAATTAGAACATATACCGCACAACCAAATATTCTTAGATGGGAAATGTTTGACTCATGACCAAAAACCAATTGTAATGGGGAGAATTTGTGATACGCTGTTAGCTTAATGTGTATAACTGTTGTTGCATGTAAAACAACGTGTTCCCAAGCAGAGATAAGAAGTTTTGTTCTCATGAGTAATGGTCTTGCAATAATTGGAGATGTTTAATAAGTGATTTAACAAGACCATTCTGAGTATGAACATGGGTAACAAGATGTTCAATGTTTATCCCAAGTGACATGCAATAATCATTAAATGCTTGGGATGTGAATTCATCAGCATTGTCAAGATGAACACTCTTGATTATATAATTTGGAAATTGTGCTCGTAATCTAATAATTTGAGTAAGTAAACTTGCAAACACCAACTTACGAGCAATTTTTGGTTATTTGGTTCATTGAACTTCTAATTCATTATTGCATTGACTTCAATTGTACTAATACTTGTGTAGTGCAAACCTGAAGATAAAACGAGTAATTTTTTCAATATTTGTTTATCAGTAGAGACATTTGATACGATGTAAAGATATTCTATATCATTGTCATTGGCAATCTCAATATGGTACCCGTGAAGTCGTATATCTTTGAAACTTAGTAGATTTCTCCTTGATTTAGTAGAGAACAAAGCATTATCAATAATAAATCTTGTTCTATTAGGAAGCGTTATATTAGCTCTTTTGGAGCTTTCAATCAAGTTTATTGAACCTGATATTGTATTCACTTTTACTTTCATCATTCTTATATTTGAAAAATATTGCTTGTGCCTAAGAATGGTATGTGTCGTTGCACTATCTGCTAAGCATATATCTCAATAACTGTTATTGGGCTTATTTAGAACATGATGTGAATCCATATTTTCTTTATGAAAAGGAATAAATATATAATAAGTTCATAATAAGACATAATTATTATAACACAATCTTTTTCATTAAATAAGCCAACATGAAAGGAAGAAAACAAAACACATTAGAATATACTAGCATAAAGGAAACACACTGAAAAGATAAACATAATTTTGAATTCTGACATTGTTATATTAACTAATTATTATCATTACAAAAAATATTAACTTTCTCATCAGTTTGCTCAAAATAATTTGCAACGTCAAGGTGTGTCATATCTAAAGGATAAATATTATCATTACTTTGTTGTAGGAGAGAAAAATGTATTTCTATGTTCTTCTCCTTTCCTTTTAATGAGGACTGATATAAATCCACAAGATGTTTTCCCATATGACAGGTATGAGACCAATGTCCTTTCATTCCACATCGAAACATGCATTTTCTATCTTCTTGGTATCTCCGCTATGTATATTCTTCTCATTTTCTTGTTTCTCCTCATTCTGTGAGGGTTTGTAAGAATTTGATGAATTACGATCATTATAGTTGCGGTAATTCAACCGTCTTCTCCCATGGTCACGTCCTCAACCTCTATTACGACCACGACCATAATTATAATTATATCTCGTAAAATTCACTTCAGGGAATGGAGCTGAACCAGTTGGTCGTGATTCATGATTTTTTTTTATTAAAAACTCATTATTTTGTTCAGCCATAAGGAGACATGAAATTAGTTCAGAATATTTCTTAAAATCTCGTTTTCTATATTGCTGCTGCAGGAGCATATTCGAGGCATGAAAAACAGAGAATGTTTTTTCCTAACATATCATACCGGTGACATTGTCTCCACACAGTTTCAATTTAGAACTAATATTAAACATTGCAGAATTTTATTCACTTACTGATTTAAAATCTTGCAATCATTAATGTATCCAATCATAATGAGATTTTGGGAGAATAAATATCTTTTGATGGTCATACTTTTCTTTCAAATTTTGCCAAAGAATAAAAGGATATTTGATTGTGAGATACTCTATCTTTAACTCTTCATATAGATGACAACGTAAGAAAATCATGGCTTTTACCTTGTTTTAACTAGATGCTTCATTATCATCTATAATGGTGTCTTTAAGACCTATGACATTCAGGTGAATTTCAACATCAAGGATCCATGACAAATGATTTTGTCTGTAATATCAAGTGCTACGAACTCAAGTTTGGCAAGGTTTGTCATTGTTACTTCTACTTCTTATCAATAAACCAAATATAATTATCTGCTTCAACATGAAAGCGAGGAGAAATTTATGCTTCTACTTCTTATTAAATATAATTGTCTGCTTCAAGATGAAAGCAGGGAGCAATTTATACCGATAATGTATATAAAACTTTGTTTCAAGAAGCATACGATAATAAAATAATATAATTAATGAAGAATAAATAGAATATATAAGAACAACAAAGATTAGGGGATGAAGAAAGAACACTTTTATTTTATATGAATTTGTAGTTATATATATGTATCATATTTTATTAACAATGCTCATATATATACACACACACACTTGTAAGTTTAAATGTTATAAAAAACTATAGATTTAAATGAATTTGAAGAGATTCAAATAAATTTAATAATAATAAATGAACATAATAATAATAACAATAAAGGGATGTATAAAGTACTAGATATTGTGGTTTATTTTAGTATTTTAAAAGTAATTTTTTAAAAATTAATTTTTAAATTCTAAATTATTATTTTTATTGATATTTAGAACTTACTATAAAGAGTCAAGAAAGCGGGTCGTTTTTACTGCTGATCATATTTTCTCATCTATTTTTTTTTAAAAATGGTAAGCCAGCACCACTCGCTATATATCTTGTTTCTGTATTTTTTTCATGGTTCTTGGTTATGAAGAGACGTTGTGAAAAGCAAAAGCCTTAGACACAATTAGGTGTAGTGTCTCTTTTCTTTTCTTTTTTTGTTGTTTTTTTGTTGTAACTTCTCTTTCTTGCTTTCAAGTTTAATTTTTGCAATTATTAGAGAGAGAAAGAGAGCTATTTTACAAGAGGCTGTGATGGGTTGCCTTGGATCCAGGGAACTCTTTAGTAAATATGTGAAAAGGGTGCTATCTTTTTTAGGGTTCTCTTATGATTCTTGGGACTTTTAAGTTTTCTCGGGTTCTTTTTCATGACCCCTTTTTCTTTCTCTTTCTTGGGTTTAAAGATCAGGGGTTGGTTTCCAATTTCGTGTTTTTTTCTTTTTTTTGAAATTCTGTTCTATTTTTTTGTGGATTTAAAGTTGCTGTCTTGTTGTTTCTCTCTCATTGTAGTTCATGGAGGTAAATGGAGAAGATTCCATATAAGAAGTTAATGAGGCCTTAAACAGGTCTAGCCTATCTATTTAGAGTCTGTAAGCTTCCACAAATGGAAATTTGGATCCATTCTCGTTGACCAGATCTGACTAACATTTCACTTTTAAGAACTTTTAGCTCACCCAAATCTTTGCATCCACTGGATTGGCCTCCTGATTTTGTTAAGAGTATTAAACTTTGATTTACCTTTTCCTAAAAGGCATGGAAAATGGCCTGTCAAAACCTGTTGTTCACATTCCAAAATCATTCTTGATGAGTGAAGGGTTGATAATTTTAGTTGAATAATGAGAGGCTGTGTGATCTTGGAGGGGTTAGAGGGTAACTTTTTGTACTGTCCAGATAGTGATTTTGATGGAGGAGATGTACCGGGCGGTTGCAGTGCCATTTAGAGTAGGTAATTCAGTCTGTGAGAGTCCGTCCTTAGATACCCATATGGATATCACAAGACTTTTAATGGCAGACACATCTAGCTTATTATCTGATACTGTAACTAAGGTTTCTACTGTGGGGAATAAGGATTGTAATTGTTGTGATTTAGATGATGAAGTTAAAGATACAGCAGTGCAAGCTCCTAAAGAGGACAAGGGAGGAGGAGGAGGAGGAGGCACTTTGTTGGATATGATCTCTGAAAATGAAAGAAATTGGGTTGTTGGTGATGATGTGATAACACGGGATAGCGAGGAGGACGATTCTTTGTCGTTGGAGGGTGATCCAATTCTTGATAGTTCTTGTTCTCTGTCAGTGGTCAGTGAGACAAGTAGCTTATGTGGAGAGGATTTCTTGAGTTTTGAGGCCACCTTTGAGGTAGGAACACCAAGTTCTGTAGATATTGAAAAGAGTGCTGGTGGTGTTGATATTATTCCCAAGACAGCAGATTTGGGGGATTTGAATGTTGACGCCATCGTTAGCGATCCCCTTTCTGTGGCAGGAATTGTTGAGGAAGAGGTTGGAGATGGATCTGATGCAAAGACATCCGCTGTGGTACCTAAGTTGACTCTGGAAAGAGGGGCCAGTGGTACAATCTCAAGAAGTGTTTTTGAAGTGGACTACATACCCCTTTGGGGATTTACGTCTGTGTGTGGAAGGAGACCAGAGATGGAAGATGCAGTTGCTGCTGTGCCTTATTTTTTGAAAATTCATATTCAAATGCTGATTGGAGACCGATTACTTGATGGCATGAGCAATTGTTTACCGCTCCAGACTGCTCATTTCTTTGGAGTTTATGATGGTCATGGAGGCTCACAGGTAACTTATCCTTGTGCTCTTTATCCTTATTATTTATTTATGTTTCTCTAGCTTTCTTCCTATTGTCAGATCATGTTGCTGTTTCCTTTATAGAGGTGATTAGCTTACATTCCGCTGGCTTTATTTTTTAGGTGGCAAATTATTGCCGTGATCGTTTCCATTCTGCTTTGTCTGAGGAGATAGAATTTGTTAAAAATGGCCTGATTGATGGAAGTATTAAGGATGGTTGCCAGGAGCAGTGGAAAAAAGCTTTCACCAGTTGTTTTCTTAAGGTAGATGCTGAAGTCGGAGGAAAGGGTGGTGCTGAACCAGTTGCTCCAGAAACTGTTGGTTCTACTGCTGTTGTGGCCACTATTTGTTCATCCCACATCATAGTAGCAAACTGTGGAGACTCACGAGCAGTTCTTTGTCGTGGGAAAGAACCAGTGGCATTATCAGTGGACCATAAAGTAAGAGCCTTTAGAACTGTAGGCTTGGATCTTAAAATCTTTTAATAATAATAATAATAAAAGACTGGGAAGCTGATTCTTGTTCTTTCGATTCTCTCATTAAATCTGATCTTAGCCTAACCGAGAAGATGAGTATGCAAGGATAGAAGCGGCTGGAGGCAAGGTCATACAGTGGAATGGGCATCGTGTCTTTGGTGTTCTAGCTATGTCAAGATCTATTGGTATGTTCTTCTCACCCTCATTTTTATCTGTTTCTTCCTTATCTTATTCAAACATGTTAACAGCACTGTTGTCATCTGGATTCTTTTGCATCTAAGTTACTGTCATTCTCCTATTGGCTAATCTTGAAGGCAAGGATAAAATGACAACATTCACTTTCATAAAGGACTCCATGGGCATCCAATGACTATTCAACCTTAGCTGTGTTTTCCCTCGTCATTGATTGTCACCTGTGACTATTTAGAGATGCATCTTTGTAATTGTAAGAGACATGTCAAGTCTGTACTTACTAAAATAAATCCAGGAATTTTAAGTTTCTGATCATGATCAGAAACTCAAAATTCCTGGATTAATTTTAGATGTTGGAACCTCCAGAGAATATGTCCAAGTCTCAAAGAATTTCCTTGTCCATGTCATCCTACCAACGAGATGCTTGGACATTCCATCAAAGACAAGTAAATAGACATCCTTGGTGGTTTTAATGCTAGGATAAACAAGTGATTCCATCGATGCCTGCTTCAGAATTTTTCAATGTGGAAGTTTTCTTTTCCTACTTTGTTCATTTTTTTGGATGGTGAGTTCTTTGATGTTAAGGTATCTGTCTCACAACATTTCTAAACAAGTAAATTGAATCCATAATAACTTTGTGCAACTCATGCTTGTGAAATTTGACTGTTATTCTGGTATGAAACCATCTTTTATGTTTTCAGCCTTAGATGATGATGCTTGTGCACATAAATCTCAAGCCTTGCATGATATGAAATTCTTACATGTCTGGTGAAAGTCTATTGACTAGTGTTTATTTCAACCTTGACTAAACTTTTTTGAGGATGTCTCTTTAACGTGCAATTGCAATGTTGATGATATGAAGTAGAACTTCTTGAAGGGAAATTTATCCATTGAAGTGTCGCATACATCTGCCTTCTCATTAAAGTTGCATTTTAGCCATGTCAATCAATCCTTGGAAAAACTCTCCGAATGTTAAACGAAGTCCTACTGCATTGTGGAGGATTGATTGTTGTGATTTTCCTTTGTATGTATTACATGACATTTTGTATTTGTGAAGAATAAAATATCCTTTGAGTGATATATCTGAGATGGAATCAGTTGCTAGTTTGTGTGCAAATCATCTAAAGGTGTTGCTGCATTCACTCATTTGTTGGTTGGTTCAAGGACTCATGATTATGGGTGTAATAATTAATTAGCCTCTTTCCTTACGGAAATAAATGGATCACATAACTTCAAAACTTTACATCATTCTTGCTTTTGAGTGGCAGGTGATAGATATTTAAAACCGTGGATTATTCCAGAACCTGAAGTGATGTTCATTCCTAGGGCAAAAGAAGATGAGTGCCTCATTCTGGCTAGTGATGGTTTGTGGGATGTCATGTCAAATGAAGAAGCATGTGATCTGGCTCGCAAACGAATACTTGTCTGGCACAAAAAGAATGGTGTCGCACTTTCCTCCTCAAGGGGCGGGGGAATTGATCCTGCAGCTCAAGCAGCAGCTGAGTACCTCTCAAACCGTGCCCTTCAAAAAGGAAGCAAGGACAACATCACTGTAATTGTGGTGGATCTGAAGGCGCAGAGGAAGTTCAAAACCAAAACATGACTGACTCTTTTGGCAGCTCAACTTGTAGACTTAATCTGGTACAATATATGTTGCCCATCTGTTTTTCACCTGGGCTTTATGGCTAAATGGAAGTAGATGCCTGTATGTATTGGTAGAATGCTTGCCATCCTAGAACTCTTCTTTCTCTTGAAGAGTTGCCATACACTTCCTAGGCTTGGCTATGTAAATCCTAGCCGTTTGTTGTAGGATAGGAGATGACAACGGTTCCATCTTTGAATTATGGGCAATTGTATTCGTTATGCCTCCGAGCTTGAATAAAAAAAAGCAGCTCTATGAGGTATTACTTCCTATTTTTCTAAGCAAGTGCTTCTTATAAAGGAATTGGATAAACTGTGGAGATGACTTGTCAGTTGTGATGATGCCATTATCTCACTTTCTGGAGCATATTCATGTAGGCATTGATGGAACTTTATGGTTATCCTAATTATTATAGTAGTGCCAGTGATGCAAAAATGGCAGAGCAGGGTCGAAGAAGGCAAGAAGCGTTAGTTACTGGGTGACATTATTTTCTCAGAAGTTTCAGGTCATTGGCAATGGTTTAGGGCAACGCTGCAGGTAATGATGCTTGATGCTATTCTCTGTTATGGTTATCTAATACCCAAATGTATCATGCAACGTGTTAGTAGGCATTGGAGGAGGTAGATGCATGGCAGCTATTTTTGTCAGGTTACAGTTATGTATGCAAAATGCTAGAGTGATGCAGAAAGTAACACAACAAATCAAAAGAAAAGAAAAAACAAAGGTGTCGAGGACAAAGGCCTTGGGATCAACAAACATGTGATTTAAAAGTTTGATGCTACACTGCTGCCTAAATCCTCCCTACTCATCAATCAATTTCTGTACTTGATGAAAAGCAAAGTTCCCTTGTTTTACTTTCCCACAATAAGGAAATTTCCCAACTGTGGATTTGCAGCTACATTTTAACATCAAGAACAAAAATTATACCAAACAATTCAAAAAAGGGCATAACTAAACAATATCATTCGATGTAAGATCTTGTTTTACTCTTTCATATATATATATATATATATAGACACACACACACCTCAAACAAGTCATCCTCATCACATTTAGTACATTCAAAAAAAAAAAAAGCACTTTCTTCCTGTCTCCTTGGATATTCCACTTCTGGATGATGGGGTGGAGAAAAAAAAAAGTATTCCAATGTGATCCTGAATGTAGCTTGCAACACCAAAAATCACTCACGAAAAGAAGCCAACATATATATTAGCCACGATATTTAAATTATAATCCCCCCAATGGGTTTCTAATTTCACTAACCTTGCAAGACTCATCCCAACATGGACATAACATCTTCTGACGCGAGCTGCCTCAAACTCTATATTTCGTGTTGGGTTGGGAGATAACGGCCTTACTTACTTGACCCAATAACAATCTCAAAGAACACGAACCGCTTATTGTCTCTTCTCAGCTCCCTATCTTCAAGTAGGGGTGTTTATCGCAAGATTTCCCCATAGACGGAAGCCTATAATTTTGTCATGAAGAGGCACTACGGGTTACTAACTTCCTATAATTTTAAGCTCGCAGTTCCTTTTTTTTTTTGAGTTTTTAGCACAGCGAGGATAAAAAAAGGTAAAGTAATCATTTGAAAAAATATTTTAAAAAATAGTATATTTGTAATGAGTTGCAGATAGCGTCTACAACTCACGAGTTGTAGATGCCATATACGACATTTATTTTGCAATTGCTATTTGTGACACGCGAGTCGCAGATAGTATCTGCGATTTCATACAAAATTAAAATCTAGAGCTCTTTTCTTTTCATTTCTCTTCTTATTTCCGGTTCTCCTCATAGTCAGTCGCCCATGGGTTAGGTGATGATGTAAGAAAACAAATGTCAATATATGAAATTATTAATATGGAATCTTAGTTGGGCATGACATTTGCTTCATATTGCAATGGAGAATCCAAACCAAGTGAAGATGAAATGACCATCACATTAATAGAGTTAAGGTTGAGGAGGAAGATGAGGATGCTAAGTTAGTTGAGCCTGTTGATAAATCCATGACTCATTTTGCTCCTAAATTTGAGGTTACGAGTGGGGATAACCAATATAGATGCAATGAGTGGGTTAATAGTCATAGGTATTTGGGCTTATCAGTTGATGAGTTAAAGGTTGAAAAAAGATTCAGAGACAAGTTGTTACGATGTCGCAGTCACACAAATTAATTACCCTAACTTAAATAAACAAGATAGTATAGAGCAAGTAAGGGGTCAATCCCACGAGGAAGGTTTAGTTCAGATTTTTATGCTACAAGATATACAATGAGGGGATTTTGAGTTTATTTAGGCTATAGCAAAATAAAAACAATCAAGCTCAATTAAATAAATCAGAAAACTATCAAGAGAACAAACATTGGTTTCAAGTATACATCTACCTACAGAAATCAGAATCGATCATTGAAATGAAACATCAATTTATATTCTGAACCTTTATCTTTTCTTAACATGAGTTAGTTAACAGAACCACCATATAACAACCCTAACCAACAAACAATCACAATGTTTGCACTAGTAATTTAATTCAATGTCAGCCTTAAAAACTAGATAAATTGATTAATCTAGACAACATAACTGTCTGCAGTTCATGTTTGATTTGTTCGAATGTTCTCCCTAAGATTAATAACATAGATCCGCCACAATTATTAAACTCAGTTGCTTCACAAGTTTATATACCTCAACTCAGGTTTTGATATCAAACTTAGCAATAGATTGTTCATAATAATAACTTAGAGTCTGCTCTAGCAATTAAAATAAACAATCATATGAAATAAGCATAGGAAAACAAACATATTCATCATATAAACTGAAAAAAAAGGTAAAATAAATCTCACAGTTCTTGAAATCCTAAGGTTTCTATGTCCTTGCAACAAAAAAAAAGAGCTTAGCCTTGCATGTCTAATCATCAAACAACTAATCAAAAGAAAATAAGAATGCATGATTTCGGGTTATTGGAAGAAAGGGTGTGTTTTTCTTCTTTTCTAGTCGCCCCCTATCTTCCTTTCTCTCTTTCTTTTTATTTGATACGAAACCTTAATCCCTCTTTCCTACAAAATAGTCCTTACCTAAGTAGATAATTTATATTTAAGTAGTTCAATAACTATTTTTCTAAAAAAGGAGAAATAGCCTTGCATAAAATCCTCAATCTTTGACTTCGGACTTAGAAGAGTTAAATTGCCAAAATAAAGACTTGGATGTCGGTTTGGATGCTTTGGGAAGTAATTTGGATTTGTTTCTTCACAAAACCTATCTCTTGGCAGAATTCATGTGTCATTTTATAAAAATCATATCTCTCTCATATGAGTTCGTTTTCTGCTGAAATTTGTAGGCTGATAGGTCTTCGAGTCAAGAATTCAAAAACATTAAGATTGCATCAAATGAACTTCTCTAGCTTAATATATTCAAGTCATAATGGTCGAAGGTCAACACTAGCAGAATGCGTGATTTGTCTTTAAAGGTTGTGATTTCCATGCTCTTTTTTTTTTCTTGCCATATATTTATAGAAAGGTATGGATGTTAGCTTTCTATTATCACTGGAATCACTTCATTTCAACTTCTAGAGCTCAAGCTCTGCACAAAACATCGATCAGAGGTCAAATCTACTAATTATCTTCAATTTACTTCTTTTTGAATTTTACATCCAAAAGTGCTTTCAAAACATAAAACAAAGAATATCAAGACATTTTATATATAAAACATAGGCAAAATACCAGGTAAATATGGGTAAAATTATCAAATAATATCAAGACATTTTATCTTCAATTTACTTCCTTTTGAATTTTACATCCAAAAGTGCTTTCAAAACATAAAACAAAGAATATCAAGATATTTTATATATAAAACATAGGCAAAATACCAGGTAAATATGGGTAAAACTATCAAATAATATGGTTGCATCAAATACCCCCACACTTAGCTCTTGCTTGTCCTCGAGAAAGGAGAGATGAAATCAAACTTAAATTAAATAAGTGAAATAACTATGACTAATCTTTTAATCTCCCATCAATGTCCAAGAGTACATGCATTATAAACAAGAATACGATCAAGAAGGATAAAAAACATAAATTTTCATTAATTTATTTACATGCGAACTTCAAAACTCAATTAATCATTGGGATTTAAATGAAATCTATGTCATGCCAAAGTGATAAGTCCTCTCATTGATATACACCCCAACACTTATGTGTTTAGGGTTTGTGTTAAATCTCTCAAATTCAATCAATGAGTATGTTCTACCGCAAGCTTGCTGTTCAATCTTATCTCCATTACTAAAATATTGCAAGCAATGCATGAATCAAAAAGTCTTTCTTTTTTGTTGTAATGAGGTTGAGGTTAAGGTGAGGTAAAAGAAGGGAAAAGAAATGCTCAAACCAAAGGAAGTAGAACATTCTATACAAAATGATTTTTGAAACAAGATATCTCATCAAGGCACACAAAGTTTAAAAAGTAAATACACTACAAAAACAAAAGTAGGAAATTTTGGTAAACTTTGAACAAAAGGAGGGGAAAAATGAAGAGTCCATTTCCACCCGTTTGGATTCTTAAATTATACGTTAACAAACTCATCAAATATTCAGAGCACCGGTTCATCGATGCTGTCACGAATTTCTTAGGTAATCACGGGAATATGTACATAGTAATGGAACAGTTCCCGTCGCTATAAAACCTGGGAGAAAATTTCTTGTTATGTCCCCATGTGAATACCACACACAATTTGAGTTTTTGCCAAGACATGATTTTTGCAAATACACATGGGTAGGAATCCAATCATTATTACAATATAAGGTAGAATCCGAATCCACCAAACCAATCAGACAAGCATCTCTTCCATATTTTACATTAGTAGTTTATGGTTTATAGTATCAACTAGTTAAAATATATAAGACAAAGCTATTCTCTTCCTCCAAATCCAAATACATCATAGTCTTTCACCTTTTCTTTAGCACTAAATATTTCAGTTGAATATCTCCCTCCAATTGGAAATATAACTATACTCTACTGGATATGCTCAGCATTGCCAAGTCCAATCTTCCAGGTCTGCTGACCAACTCAGAGGTTGAGTACCAATTTTATAACTCATCAAGTCAATAAACTATAACAACTTTTGTCATCCAAGACCCTGAATCCTTCTCATCCGTTCACACATATATGGTATACTAAGTTTAGTGATGTCAAATCAATTGAAATATATGATTATGACTTTGCCTATATTACCTACAATCGAATGAAATTAGATTGAAGGATCATAACAATATCGAGATAAATAAACTTCAGGCAGAAACCATAGTTTCCAAACAGCTCCAAGCCTGTCCTTGACTTGAAAATATGCACAGATCGATCCTTACATGGCTAATCAACAGAAAGTGTACAAGCTGTTATCATATTACTAGACAAGAACTAAGATACGAAAGAAATTGGAACTCCAAAACTTGAATGATCCATGATACAAAGCATGACGACAAAAAAAGATAACCAGAGTAACTCACTGTCATCAAAACTCAAAAGCTAAAAAGAAAATTGGCATCTTGTGAGCTGTACCTTAACCTAATAACATCAGAAGTTAGAATGGGAGGGGCAGTAACAATCCAATAGACTATCAGCATGCACAAGTTACAAGGAACCAGACTTGATTAAACTACTCTACAACCCTCTGGATTCCATTGGCATTTCATGAAGGATTGAAGTTTTGTATGCAAGTTCTGCAGTTACATAGTCGCATTTTGAAATTGAACTGGGTTAAGGAAAGGGAATTTTGCTAGAGCCTAGACGTGCCTTTGGGACAGCAAAAGGCAGCCTGATCTCTTTTGGAAAGCCAATGCCCATGGGACTGGGGTGCGAGCTAATTAGCAGCAAGTTCCCAGCTAGCCAGTATCAAAGCAGCTTTGTTTCTAACAAGACGTAAATTATGTTTCCCCAGCTCTGATTCCATTGGAAAAAGTGAGCTGTTGGTTAATAAAATGATGGCCCTCCACTCTCTAGAAAATGTGAAACACCAAATGGAGCTATGCCATGCGAGGAAAAAAAACCATGGAATAGAAAATGATCAACTATACAATCCAACTTCGTGATTCAATACCAGGTCTCAAAGATACCAGCTTATGTACAGGAGGATTTAGCAAAAGAATTAGCATCATTGTTTACATCCCTTTCAGTATAAAATTGCTTGAAGTCCAAAAGGAAAACTTCAAGAATTGTACAAGTGCTAACAGACATTTTAAGGATAAAATGTGCTTATTCGAGGATGTAAAGATTAAAGATTTCAGCAGGCATCTTGCAGAATCTAAGTTGCATAATAACAAACCCGTTATACATAAATGCTTGAAATCTTCAAAGGAAAGAAAAGGGTATCACAATAAAACTTTGTAGAAGATAAATAGAAAAGCATAAAATTTCTACCTAGATTTTATAAAGAGAATTCCATTATCACCATTTTCCAAGAAATCCTTATCCTTCCATGAAGCTGGGGGATCATAAACAAAGCAACAGAGAGGGTCATGAAACATATTTTCTTAAGAATTGACAATAAGATTCACAACAAGGGTGGTGTTAAAAGAATAACCACTGCTTAATTTCATTCATATTTTATTTTCAATTCAAGTATGGAAACTAAATTACAGAATGTCACTCTGATCTATCATCTATGTCTATAACTTAAACCTATAAACGGGTATCATCGTCTAAATTTGTGGAAGCGGAATAGAAACCTTTGATATAGCCCCTCCCACAAATTGCGATGAATAAAAATGCTGCAAAGGTGTAATTATACAATACAACTACAACAGAGAAAAAAAGAATTAAAATATGCAGGAACAAAATGCACCTCGTTAGCTATAGAAAACTGGTGCCCGCATGGCAATGGTGCAGAAGATTATGAGCAATAGCATCCCTAGCCTTCATTGAACTTGCTGATCTCAAAGTAACCTCAGGTACCATCTCATCATCAACAAGTTCCATCCTCAGCTCTGGATCCATTTCCTCATTTTGCATTTCACAAATATTATGCAACACACAGCATGCCCCGAGAACCACCGGCAAGTCTTGTAGTTTCACCTCTGTTCTTTTCTGCAAGCAACTCCACCTCCCTTTCAACCTTGCAAAGGCATCCTTAGCAACCGATTGAATCTCCCCAATCTTCTCATTAAAAGCATGCTGAGTCCATGTCAAATTCTGCTGTGTATACGGCACCAAAACCCAATCCATTAATGGGTAACCTGAAGTCCCAACAAGCCAAACATCCTTCAAAAGGCCTCCATTAGCCCTTTGGAATAAAGCAGACTTTTCCAACACCTGATCATCAGGCATTGAACCAGGCCAACCAATACACACATCAGTAAACACCCCTTTTGGATCAACAACGCCTTGAACAGTAATTGAGTAGGATGTTTTCTGATTCCTCTCTGTATGCCTCTTATTAAAATAAGCGGCAACACTAATCTTTGGAGCTATGATAGATATATGAGTAGTATACATAGACCCCACAACATTAGGTATCCCAGAAATAGATTCAAATTCATTTTTTGTCTTCCTCAAATTATCCTCATCAGGCCATTGCAAATACTTAGGCATTAAAACATTTCTTATTGCTGAACATACTTCAAGAACTAATTTATGGCAAGTAGAAATACCTAAACCAAACCTCTTTGACACAAGTCTAAGAGGTTCACCAGTAGCCAATCTCCAAATACAAACAGCAACTCTTTGCCTAACAGGAATAGCATTACGCAAAGTAGTATCTTCTTTAGCTATAACTGAATTTAACTCCTCACATATCGAGTCAAAAGTAGACTTACTCATTCTAAAAGCTTTCTTGAATTCTTCCTCTGGATAATCTGATCTATTACAATCGTCCCACCATTCTTTATCTCTATCTTTCACCCACAAACGTCTTTGTTGACCACCAGCACCACCACCGTGCTTTGCGTCTTTAATTCCTTTAATAGCAGCAACCCCAGTAGAGGCAGCAGAAACAGCCGCAGCACCAGCTACTGCCCTTGACTTCTTGCGCTTGTTTCTTTCTGTTTCTTGAATTTCTACGTGGTCATCTTGAATATTGCCGTAGTATTCAACCATTGTTTTAATCCTTTTCTTGTGGTTTGCCTCGAACAATATTTTCTCTTCATTTGAAGCATGGTTTTGCTCTTCTTGATCACTCTTCTCTTGTTGTTCTAGCAATATCAATGATGTGATGAAACCCTTTAAGGTTTTCTTCTTCTTTCTGCTGCCATCTTGCCCAAATGAATTGCTGGCATCACTATCATTTTCTTCTTGCTTGTCATCTTTTCTTTGCCTTTTCTTGGAGTTGCTGATATTATTAGTTTCATTCATTTGGTGGAGTGGAGATTGAAGCAAGGTGAACATATGAAAAAGGAAAAAGAGTTGAAACAAGAGGCACAGAATTAAGGAAAATCCTCTATTGATGTTGGCTTTTCAAGAAGGTGTGAACACACTACAGGATAGAAGAGGTTAGAGCCTTGCCTTTTACTTGTACAATTGAAATTTTTTTATATAGATTTTATATTATAATGATTGATATTTAAAGTATATTTTTATAAATATATTAATATAATATTTTTTATTTTTAAAATTTTATTTTTAATATATTAAAAAATAAATTTTTATGGTTTGGACCGGTCATACTTAAAAAAATATATATATATAATCTTAATCATAACTTACCCATCAAATAAATATCCGAAAACACCTTAATATAAGAACTGGTTTTCATCCAAAGGAACAAGAATCAATCAACGCATATATACTACTACAAAATTGACCACAGCTAGATTGTTAATCAACACGATACATATTGAGGGTACGGATAAGAATTATCCTTATGAATCTGATTTAGGTCATTTGTTTTTAGCCTCTAGCTAGACCCATTTTTCCTTCGTATTGAAGGACTAATTGAGTAATGGTAGATATCAAGGAGTCTTTCTCATGAATAGAAACATTCATTTTATCATTCAATTTCTTGTATAGGCTCTAAATTTATGTATATATTTATGAATTATATGTTAAATTAGGTTGGGATAGATGGTAAAGCCATGATTGGTGCGCCATAGATCATCATCTGCCAAAGAAGAAGAAAAAAAACGTGGGCGGAGTGTGAACACGGCTTTGCGGAGGTACTAATAAATGTTAGACTTTGTGACATGTTGGGTGTGGGGAGGTGGCGGCAGGTGTGAGACTGTGACTTTAGGATTACGCGGTTTCCTTTGGATTCTGGCTACTTTGCCAAAGCTCTGGAAGGAATGCTGCTGATGTGGTTGGGTCTTATCGATTGCCATTATCAAAATAACAACCCCCGAAAAGAAAAATAAATAAATAAATAAATAAAAACTGCATATGGAGCTGAACCAATCAATTAACATTGAATTTGCATACTAGCAGTAACTTCAAATGGGACCTTGATCCTGCTGACAGAGAACTGGTCCCCTCTCTCTCTCTCTCTCTCTCTCTCTCTCTCTAACAAGGCAAAGGGTTGCTAAGTGTTTGGGGACTTTGGCGAAAGCAAATTCGTCAACTACTTTTGTGAATTTTTTTTTTATAATGATGTCTAGATGCCCTTGAAACTAATGTGCTTGCTTGTGCAGGAGCAATTTTCTTCCCTTCCTTCCTTCCTTTTTCTTATCCTTCTTTAAATTGTTGATAGTGATTGTTGTTTTGCTTGGGTAAAACATCCGATTTGTAAGGGAAAAAAAGAAAAGAAGTTGAGGAGAATCTTCAATACTAAAACTGGAATAAACAAAATTAACAAAACATTACACAAAAAAAATATTGTACAGAACATTATTTATTGTAATAGTTCAGTGATGAAATTGGTCTTAAACTATGGAAACTTTAAACAGCCCATGATGGGTTTTTACCATGATTCAATTATCATTTCCAAATCTACCGATAATAGAATTGTTTTTTTACTTTTCTACACACTAAAGTTAATTAGTTATCCGTAAAATAAAATAAAAAAAAGAAACTTATATTCAAGGGCTTTTTAGTCTTTTTAAATTTTCTTAACATAATAAAATAACTTAATTACTCTTAAATCCAAAATTTACTAAATTATTTTCAAGGGGTTTTTTCATCATTTTTTTTAATGTCAAGTTAGCTCGAGAGAAAATTTTTAATAAATGTTTAATATTTTTTAAAAAAACTTTGATGGAGTGGTGTTGGAAAGATCTCGACGCCCTCTCTACACGACACGTGCGTCAAACGCACCTCTGGTTTAGCGAAGACTACCATTTCTTTCTTTCCTTCTCTCTCTGCCTCAAATTTTGCTCCAACCTCTTCAGAATTTCAAACCATCCCCTTCAATTTTTCCCTTAACATTTGGTCATTATCCTTTTGATCACTATTTATTTTATTTTGAATAATTTATAAAAAAATTATTCCTTTTCAATTTCACTCCTTTTATTTTTTATTATTCAAATTTGATTTTTATTTTTTTATTGCTATTTGTTTTGTTTGGGATCATTTTTTAAATTGTTTTTTTATTATCATTTCATCTTCCTTGGGTATTTTTCCTATCAAATTTGATCTTTATTCTTTTGATTATTTTTTTTTTTTACTTTGACAATTTTTTTAAATTGATATCTTTTTTCACAATTTCATCTTTCAATATTAAATTTGATGCAAACCTCGTAATCATGTGTTCATGCAACCCACAATCAAGATTGTGATTTGATCCTAGAAAACCAAAAAAGATCTTATAGAAGTGTGACATAATGGAAACATGTCCCAAGACACCAGCACTATTGGAATGAAATTGAATCACATCACGAAGCCAGTTAATTTTAATAAATCAAATTTAGTTCGTTCAAGAACAAAAAAAATACAAGAATCTCTCTCGCATGTTAAACTGAAAAGTTCAAAAGTATTATTCTTCAAAAGTGCTAAAATTTAGGCTTTACATGTGTATAAATAGTTCTGAGAAATTAACCATAATGGATCTACTCTTGTGGGATAAATTATTCCACTAATAAAAATTGACTCAAAATCTTTACTAGTAAGCTCAAACTCTAATCCAAACAAGTCTTGAATCCTAGCAGAAAACAATTGGGTTTATAGCTAATAAAATAAAAATAAAGCTTGTAAGTCTAAGTCTTGTTCTGTCGTGAGAAGATAAGAAGAAAAGAAAGCACTGTAGGTCTGATATAATACTTATTTATAGCCTATAATGTTGCTCAATAATTATAGGAACTAAAAGAGAAGTTGCCGCCCCTTTTATTTCCAAGTTAGAATAGGATTCTGATCTAAGCCTTGTATTTATCCTTCTTTTGGAAGGAAAACGATGTTGCCTTTAATGCTCTTCTTTTTCTCCTCTTGGTATCCTTCTAATATTATGAAACACAATTAAATTGTTGAATTATTCTCCTTGCACAATGAGGAAACTTTTTCGCCACATGTGTTTTTTAAGTCAGCTTGGATTCCTTTGTTGTGTTTTCTATGACCTGACAAGGAAATAAAATAAAAATAATAAATTATAATATTTAAAGGAAATAATTAATGTTTGTTGCGATGTCGCAGTCGCACAAATTAATTACCCTAACTTAAATAAACAAGATAATATAGAGCAAGCAAGGGGTTGATTCCACGAGGAAGATTTAGTTCAAATTTTTATGCTATATGATATGCAACTGAGGGGGTTGTGAATTTATCTATGCTATGCTATAGTAAACAGAAAGAAACAATCAATGTTAAATCAAAGAAAACCAAAATTTATCAAGAAAACAAACCTTGGTCGCAAGTAAACGTCCACCTACAGAAATCAGAACTGATCATGGAAACGAAATGTCAATTTATACTCTGACTATTTATCTTTTTTTTACGTTAATTAGTTAACAGATCCGCTTTATAACTATTCCTAACCATCAAACAATCAACGTGTCCGGCTAATTTAATTCAATGGCAGCCTTAAAAACTAGATAAATTGATTAATCTAGACAACATAACTGTCCGCAATTCATGTTTAATTTGTTCGAATGTTCTCCCTAAGATTAATAATATAGATCCGTCATAATTATTAAACTCAATTGTTTCACAAGTTTGTATACCACAACTCCGATTTTGATATCAAACTTAGCAATAGATTGTTCACGATAATAACTTAGAGTCCGCTCTAACAATTAAAATAAACAATCATAGGAAATAAGCATAGGAGAACAAACATATTCATTCATCATATAAACTAAAAAGAAAAGATAAAATAAATCTCATAGTTCTTGAAATCCGAAAGTTTCTATGTCCTTGCAACCAAGAAAAAGAGTTTAGCCTTGCATGTCTATTGAACAACTAATCAAAAAGAAAGAAGAATGCATGGATTTGGGGTTTTAGAGGAAAAAGGCATTTTTCTTCTCTTTCTAGTCGTCACCTATTTCCTTTCTCTCTTTCTTTTTTATATCCTAGGAAACCCTAATCCATTTTCTACAAAATAGTCCTTTCCTAAGTAAACAATTTACATTTAAGTATTTCAATAAATATTTTTCTAAAAAAGAAGAAATAGCCTTGCATAAAATCTTCAAGCTTTGAATTTTGACTTGGAGGAGCTAAATTACCGAAATAAAGACTTGGATGTTGGTTTGGTTGCTTTGAGAAGTACTTTGGACTTGTTTCTTCACAAAACCTGTCTGCTGGCAGAATTCATGTGTCATCTTAGAAAAATCATATATCTCTCATATGAGATCCCTTTCTACTGAAATTTGGTATGATGATAGGTTTTCGAGTCAGGAATCCAACAAAATGGAGTTTGCATTAAATGAACTTCTTTAGCTCAACATATTCAAGTTGGAATGGCTGAAGGTCAACATTAGCAGAATGCGAGATTTGATTTTGAAGGCTATGATTTCCATGATCTTTTTTTTTTCTTGCCATATATGTATATGAAGGTATGGATGTTAGTGTATCACTTCGTTTCGACCTCTAGAGCTCAAGCTCTGTACAAAACATCGATCGGAGGTCAAATCTGCCAATTATCTTCAATTTACTTCCTTTTGAATCTTACATCTAAAAGTGCATTCAAAACATAAAATAAAGAATATCAAGACATTTTATATATAAAACACAGGTAAACTACTAGGTAAATGTGGGTAAAACTCTCAAATAATATGGTTGCATCAATGTTTCAACATATCATAGGAAATCCAAAATTAGTTAAGAATCTACAAAACACATGAAAACATCACAAAATAAGGTTGACCGAAACTGATACAAAATTGGCAGCCTTGGTGCCAAAACTTCTCATAGGCCAAATAAGGGTGGATCGAGTCCCTCTTGTACATGTATTAAATGCACTAAAACTTCCTCTTGATGCTCCAAAGGATCCTAAAGTTCAGCCTTGGTTGAAACTTGTACAACCAATCCATTCAATGCTTCTTTCAATGCCTTCACTTTGGACCTTGTGATAGGCCCATTTGGAACGTGTAATGGGTCCTTAGTGTTCGTGGGCTAATCCAAATCAAAATTGATTGGTAATTAAGCTTCTTAATTGAACTTGGGTCCAAGATTTCATAGGTTGTGACTTTTAGAGATTAAACCAAATTTAAAAGGTCCGCACGCTAGTTTGCTTGGTTTTTTATTTTTCATTATTTAAGCTATTTTTTTCATCCTTCAACATTTATTCAATTGAAAACTAAGTTCTTTTTTTTTTTTCTTTATTTGCTTTCTATAGAAGTTTTTTGTTAGTCTTGAAAATGACCCTAGTTATCTAAGGTCTTTTTATTTGTCATTTTTTATTGGGTTTTTTTTGCTAATTCTTTAAATTGATATTTTTTTTCCATTCTATCCTTTAATATTTGAAATAATGTTTTTCAAAAATTATAAATTTAGAATTATTTTTTTAATTTTATCCCTCCTTAATTGTTTTTTAATTTTTCAAATTTAGTCTTTATTCTTTTGATCGCTAATTTTTTTATTTGAGATAAATTTTTTAATTTATTTTTTTTACAATTTCATCATTCTTAATTTTTTTTTCTTCTTAAATCTGATTCCTATTCTTTTTATTACTATTTTTATTTGTTTTGACAAATTTTTTAAATTGGTATTTTTTTTTCAATTCCATCATTCAATATTATATTGGTTAGGAATTGAGTTTCTTGATCGAACCCAGATCTATGATTTCACAGGCTTTGGGTTTTAGAGATTAACCCAAGTTTCGGAAGTTCGCCAGAGTTTGCTTTTGTTTTTTTCTTTTCTTTAAGCTTATGTTTTTTTTAAGTTTCATCATTCAACATTAATTCAATTAGGGACCACGCTCTATTATTTTTATTTATTTTCTTTATGTAGGATTTTTCATTGATTTTGAAAATTATCCAGGTTTTTTCGAGTCTTTTTATTTGTTGTTCTTAGTTGGATTTACTTTGGCCAATCAATATCAAATTGATTGTGAATTGAGCTTTTTTTATTTAGCTCGTGTCTAGGATTTAATGGGTTAAAAGCTTGAGACCTTAACCTAGGTTTAAAAGGTTCGTCCAAGTTTGCTTGGTTTATTTTTTCTCCTTTTTTAAGCTTATGCTTTTTTCAATTTCATCATTTAGAATTTATATTATTAGCAATTAGGCTCTATTTTTTTTATCTGCTTTCTACCTAATTTTTTTTAATGAATTTTCAAAATAACTCAAGTTTTCTTGGGTCTTTTTATTTCTCATTTTTTATTTACTTTGACAAGTTTTCTAAATTGATTTTCTTTCTGATTTCATCCTATCACAGGGCGACGTTAAACGGCGCGGTAAATGCCTCCTGAGAGGTGTTGGAGAAAGAAAGGGTTTCAGGTGTAAGCATAAAATTATGATTATAAGATTCAGAAGTTGCCACCTAGTATTATGGTTACTAGAAAACCTATGGTCTGCGAGAGTCTGGGTAAGAGATTGATTGTGCAAGGGAAAGATGCATCACCCCTAGTACACCCTACCTAAGGTAAGCTGCATTGTTGTTTCATTGTTTTCTTATGTCAAGTTTCTATTCATTGGTCTCGTCTAAGGTTCAAGACAAATCTCTTTTCGTGAGAGAATCTCTACCTTATTGGGTGAAATCCTAGTCATTCTAAAGTCCAAATTATAGCATTGCATTTATTGTTTTGTATCTTTAATACTTGAGAGTATACTTTACTGTGTAGTTTTACACCCCCAAATATTAAAATCTACATTTAAACCGTAATATAAAATGAACAAAATAATTGGTGAAGGGTTTTTGATATTTTGGCCAAATCCTAATGGATAATCATAAACTGGTTACGATATCCATTTTTTCATTTCAAAACATGAGAAAGATGCATTTTTGTTTTTTTTTTTTTATTAAAAGGTATGCTTAAAAAACTTTTAGGATTTGACTGCATACATTGAAACAAAATAATTTTTGCTTTTTTGTTTTTTTTAAAGGGCAAATTCATTTAAGATTTTTTTATTTAAAAAAAAATTAGAAAAGTTTAGTAGAAAACTGAGTATTTTAATACCAGATTTGTATCTTACAATGTAAATATACAACTTGATATTATACAAAATTATTGGAAAAACATGCGAGGAAATCACAAATTTTTTGGAAATAACCTTTGGAAATTTTTTGGATTATTTTGTTTTTTTTATATTATTATTATTATTATAAATTGGGTTGGACCTGTTCTAGCTATTAGGGCTGGGCCAAAATAGGTCCAACTCGACTCAATCGGGTTAGGCCGACTGGCAGCCCAACAGACCCTTTTTTTAAGTGGGTTGAACCCGACCCAGCTGCTGAAATGGGTTCAGCCCGGGCCCTCATGGTTATTGGCTCGACCTACCAACAATGTTAATTATAATTTGTCCCCTGCATGCAGAACCAATTCTCGTTCTCCTTGCAGGAGTCAAACCTGTAAGAGAATAACAAGAAAGGGAAGAAAAGACAAAGGGATTACCTCGCATGGAAAGAGTGGCCAACTAGTCTTGTTGTCGACCATTAGTTCACATAAATTTTTACAGGAGTTTTCTGAGACTGTTTTCCTTGAAGTACCTATGGAATCACTACTCGTTGAAGAGGAGGTCTGGTCGCGCTAGACTGAAATAATAGCTCAAAAGGGTTAAAAATTTTGATTCGACCGTTGGATCTCGCTCAAATTTTTACAGGATTTTCTGGAGGTCGTTTTCCTTGGTGTACCTATGGAATCGCTACTCATTGAAAAGGAGGTCTGGTTGCGCCAGACTGTAAGAACAACTCAAAAAAGCTATAAATTTTGATTCGACCTTTGGATTGTACTCAAAGTTTTTCACGAGTTTTCGGAGGCCATTTTCCTTGGAGTACCTATGGAATTGCTCCTCGTTGAAGAGGAGGTGTAGTCGTGCCAGACCGGAAGAACAAATAAAAAACGTCATAACTTTTTATCCGACCGTTGGATCGCGCTCAAATTTTTACAGGACCTTGCAGAGGCTGTTTTCCTTGGAGTACCTATGAAATCGCTACTCGTTGAAAAGGAGGTGTGGTCGTGCCAGACCGTAAGAACTGCTAAAAAGGGCCATAACTTTTGATTCGATCGTAGGATCGCGCTAAAATTTTTACAGGAATTTTTGAAGGTTGTTTTCCTTAGAGAACCTATGGAATCCCTACTCATTGAAAAGAAGGTGTGGTCGCACTAGACGTGAATAACAACTCAAAAAGGCCATAACTTTTGATCCGATCGTTGGATCGCATTAACATTTTTTAGGAGTTTCCGAAGACCGTTTTCCTTCGAGTAGCTATGGAATCGCAACTTGTTCAAGAGGAGGTCTAGTAGCACCAGACCGGAATAACGGCTCAAAAGAACAAGAACTTTTGATCTGACCGTTGCATTGTGCATAAATATTTATTGGAGCTTCTGGAGGTCGTTTCTCTTGGAGTACCTATGGAATCGCTACTCGTTAAAGAGGAGGTCTGGTCGCGTCAGACTGGAATAATGGCTTAAAAGGGCCATAACTTTTTATCCGACCATTAGATCACGCTCAAAGTTTTACAGGAGTTTCCAGAGGGCGTTTTCGTGAAGTATCTATGCAATCGTTGCTCGTTGAAGAGGCGGTCTGGTCGCATCACACTAGAATAACAACTTTAAAGGGCTATAACGTTTGATCCGACCGTTGGATCGTGCGCTCAAATTTTTACAGGAGTTTCCGAAGGCCGTTTTCCTTGTAGTACCTTCAAAATCCCTACTCGTTGAAGAGGAGGTCTTGTCGCGCCAGACCGGAATAACGGCTCATAGGGCTCACAACTTCTAATCCAACCGTTGGATCGCGCTCAAAGTTTTGCAAGAGTTTTTAGAGCCCGTTTTACTTGGAGAACCTATGGAATCCCATCTCATTGAAGAGGAGGTCTCGTCGCACCATACCTGAATAATAGCTCAAAAGAGCAATAACTTTTGATCCAACCGTTGATCACGCTCCAATGTTTACAGGAGTTTTCGGAGCCTGTTTTATTTGTAGTATCTATGGAATCCGTACTCGTTGAAGAGGAGGTCTTGTCGCACCAGACTAGAATAACAGCTGAAAAGGGCCATAACTTTTGATCCGACCGTTGGATCGCGCTCAAAGTTTTACAGTAGTTTCTGAAGGCTCTTTTCCTTGGAGTACGTATGGAATCCCTACTCGTTGACGAGGAGGTCTTGTCGCGCCAAACCAGAATAATAGCTGAAAAAGGCTATATAACTTTTGATCCGACCGTTGGATCGCACTCAAATAGTTACACGAGTTTTCGGAGGCCATTTTCCTTGTAGTACCAATGGAATGACTACTTGTTGATTAGGAGGTCTTGTCACGCCAGACCGGAATAACAGCTAAAAAGGGCCATAACTTTTGGTCTGGCCGTTGGATCGCGTTCACATTTTTACAGGAGTTTCTGGAGGCTGTTTTCCTTGTAGTACCTATGGAATCCCTACTCATTGAAGAGGAGGTCTTGTCGCGCGAGAAAGAAATATCAGCTTAAAATGGGCATAACTTTTGATCTGACCGTTGGATCGCGCTCAAGGTTTTACAATAGTTTCCAGAGGCTGTTTTCCTTGTAGTACTTATGGAATCACTCCTCGTTGAAGAGAAGGTCTTGTCGCGCCAGACTGGAATAACAGCTGAAAAGGGCCATAACTTTTGCTCTGGCCGTTGGATCGCGCTCACATTTTAAAGGAGTTTCTAGAGGCCGTTTTCCTTGTAGGACCTATGGAATCCCTGCTCATTAAAGAGGATGTCTTGTCACGCTAGACCGAAATAACAGCTGAAAAGGGCCATAACTTTTGATCCGGCCGTTGGATCGCGCTCAAGTTTTTACAGTAGTTTCCGAAGGCCGTTTTCCATGTACTACCTATGAAATCCCTACTCGTTGAAAGGAGGTCTAGTCGCGCAAGACCAGAATAACAACTGTAAAAGGTCATAATTTTTTATCCGACCTTTGGATCCACTACCAGAAAACAGGCAAAAACCAACGGAATTACTGACAGAATTTTTTCATTGGTAATTTTTACCGAGGGAAATAATTCCGTCTCCAACTCTGTCGGTATATACCGACGATATTATTCAATCGGCGATACGGTCGGTATATACCGACGGAAGTATGACATCGGTAAATACCGACCGTATCGCCGATGGCCTATTCAGTTTGTTTGGAAAGTTGCAACGGTGTGGTGACGTGGATTTTTGTAAGATGATTTTACCAACAAAATGACCGACGGATTTAAACCGAGATAGCTGTATAGTGACGTGGCACTTTCGTGGATTTTTTCATACGATTTTACCGACGGAATGACCAGCGGATTCAAACCAAGATAGCCGTATAGTGACGTGGCACTTTCACAGTCAGAATCACCGATGGAATCACCGACAGAATGTATCCATCGGTGATTCCATCGGTAAAAGCCATTATATACCCACTCTGCCAACAATACTCTCTTCCTCTATTTCTCCTTCTTCTTCCCCTTCTTTTTTCCCATCCTACTTCTCCCCTCCCAAACTGTAGCCAACCACCCATCCCAACTCTCCACTCTTCTCAACACAAGCACTCAAGTTTCTTATACTTTTGTACGTGGTCACAATATCCATTCTTGTGGATTTTATCATTTTTTGTAAGTAAATCTATCCTTTTTAGTTTTAACATTTAAATGTGAATTTTATTGTTTTTTTAGTATATGTATTTTGTTAACGTATGTACTTGTTTGATTGTTATTTATCAAAGAAACTTGTAGTATGAATGTATAATTTTGTAGTTGTTATAGTTTGTTTTAGATTTTTTCAAATTATATTTGTTTGTAAATTGTTGAAATTTTGTTTGAATTACACCGAATTAAATGTGTTGTGATGAAATAAATAATAGCTTGTTTAACGGGTCTGTTTTAATTGTTATCAATTCTATTATGAAGTTGTGATTTATGTAAATTTATATATGTATAAATTTGTATGTATGAACGTTGATAATTGATAATGAATATTTAACATAAGTGTTTTTTTAGTTTGTTGGATAATGTCGGGGAAAACCAATATTTTTGTTATGTTTTATAGAAGTCATGGATGATCGTTCATGGATGTATCGGGACTTACCCCAAGGATTACGGATGATGGATTATTGTAACGGTGTTCAGGGTTTTATTAATTTCACAATATCTATTCCGAGAAATTTTACTGATGGCGGTATTAGGTGTCCATGCAGGAAGTGTAAAAATTTAAAGTTTCTACATCAAGATGTTGTAACGATGCATCTTCTAACCAAAGGGTTCATAGAGGATTACCTGTGTTGGTATGCACACAGAGAACTATTTGTTCCTGATGAGAGCATGGAAGAACAGGTGGTTGGGTCAACTTCTAGTGCTAGCAACATGCATGGAGTTGGAAATGAGAACAGTAATCCTTATAGGAATATGGCTATGGATGCAATGAGAATGAGTGAAGGTAATGTCAGGGAATGTCTAATCGTAGAAGAAGAACCTAATGCAGATGCAGCAATGTTTTTTGATCTGTTGAAAGATTCTGATGAACCATTATGGGATGGCTGCACGAACCACAGTAATTTATCAGCCGTAGCACAAGTGTTCACCATCAAGTCGGATCACGGGTTGAGTGAGGTCGGTTATGACAAGATTATCGAATGGGCGAGAAGCATTTTACCTGAAGGGAATAGGCTGAGAGAGAACTTCTATGCTGCCAAGTCCATGATGAAACCCCTCGGTTTAGGATACCAGAAAATTGACATATGCCCCAACTTCTGCATGTTATACTGCCTTAAAAATGCTGAGCTGACCGAGTGCATGACATGTGGGCATTCCCGTTACAAACCCAGAACTGGTAGAGGGAAGACTCTCGTGGCATATAAAAAACTTAGATACTTCCCAATCACACCTAGACTGCAGAGGTTATTCATGTCACCAAGGACTGCTGAGCACATGACATGGCACCAATCACATCATGCGGTTGATGGAGTGATGGTGCATCCTTCTGACGGTGAAGCCTGGAAACACTTGTGCATCCTCACTTTTCAGCTGAATTAAGGAACGTGCATCTTGGGTTGTGTACAAACGGATTCAACCCATTCGGGTCATTTGCTTCTCCTTATTCTTGTTGGCCGGTCATACTGACGGTTTAAACTTGCCATCGGGGATGTGTATAAGGCCGGAGTTCATGTTTTTATCTATGGTCATACCAGGTCCGAGCAGTCCGAGGCGGAATATAGATGTTTGTCTTCGTCCGTTGATTGATGAGTTGACGCAGTTGTGGTCCTCTAGAGCTTTGACTTATGACATCTTGAGGAAACAGAATTTTGTTATGAGAGCGGCTTTGATGTGGACTATCAATGATTTCCCAGCTTATGGAATGGTTTATAGTTGGAGCACGCATGGAAAGCTAGCATGTCCATATTGTATGGAGAACAACAAGGCATTCACACTAACAAACGAGGGTAAAGCTTCTTTTTTTTACTGTCACCGTCATTTCTTGCCACCGAATCACAGGTACAGAAAGAACAAAAATGATTTCTTTGTTAGCAGAGTTGAAAAGGATGTTGCACCCCCACGTCTTTTCGGTGAAGAGTTGTTTGATGTTGTGTTAGAGTACGGTGACATTGTGTTTGGTCTCCAATCAGGTAAGCAAAAGTTTCCTGGTTCTGGTTTGACCTATAATTGGGTGAAGTGAAGTATCTTTTGGGAGCTTCCTTATTGGAAGACCAATCTTCTCTGCCATAACCTTGACGTCATGCACATTGAAAAGAACGTGTTTGAGAACATTTTCAACACCGTCATGGATGTGAAGGGGAAGACAAAGGACAATATTAAGGCTAGATTGGATGTACCAGTGTTCTATAACCGTAAAAATATGGAGTTGGTTTGTGATGGGTCACGGGTCGCAAAACCAAGAGCAAGCTTCGTGTTAGAGAAAAATACACAACTACTAGTCTACAAATGGCTTAAGAGTCTGCGTTTCCCCGATGGACATGCCTCGAACATATCAAGGCTGGTTAATATGGAGGAATGCAGATTATATGGAATGAAGAGTCATGACTGCCATGTGTTTATGCAAACACTCATCCCATTAGCTTTTCGTGATTTGTTGCCAAAGGGGATATGGGATGCACTAACGGAGATCAGTCATTTCTTCAGAGATATATGCTCCAGCAAGTTGAAGTTGATCACATTGAAAGGCTTGAAACGAATATCGTTGAGTCAATATGCAAATTTGAGATGATATTCCCTCCATCATTTTTTGACTCAATGGAGCATCTACCCGTACATGTACTGTTTGAGGTAAAAGTTGGAGGACCGGTCCAGTACAGATGGATGTATCCATTCGAGAGGTAAGATATTACAGGAGCTATGTAATTCATATTTTTTTTTAATTGATAATTTTTTATTATATATATATATATATGCAGATACTTGTTCAATCTTAAAAAAAAGGTTAAGAACAAGGCGCATGTTGAGACGTCAATATGTGAGGCCTATATTGTTGAGGAGATCTCAACATTTATCTCATACTAGTTCGAACCTCATTTGAGAATGAGGATTAACCGTGTTCCACGGCATGATGATAGTGGTGAAGTGCCTTCAAGTGGGAACTTATCAATATTCTCAAATCCTGGATGACTCACACCTAATAATGTCGTGAGGGGAAGATATTTGTCTGAAATAGAGTTCAGACAAGCACACAATTATGTCTTATTTAACTATGATGAGCTGAGACCTTTTATTAAGTAGTAGATATTCGACTTAAACTTTGACAAGAGTGTACTATTTATGTTTTGTGATACCATCAACTCATATAATTTGGAACAACCTTGCAGGCAACATCAACGATACTTACTGTCCAATAACTCACAGTTGACCGAATCCTAGATCTTTCAATTACAAGATGAACAATTTGCCACATGGTTTAGAACACATGTAAGTCCTATCACAAACTCATTATCTCTTGCAATGTAATTAATTGTACGTCAATAGTACATAATATCTGTTTATTGATTATTGTTGTATTTAATTTACAAGGTTTATCAAATGGGAAGTAGTGCTGCTATTTCACTGTCTTTACTAATCCTAGGCCCTGAAAGAAAAGTCAAGTGCTATAACATGTATTTTGTCAATGGATATGTCTTTCATACTGAAGAATACAGGCATGGAAGAAAGACATACAACAACGGTGTTTATATTAAGGGATCGACTTCTAGTGAGTTTGAAGTTGACTACTACAGTAGATTGGAAGAGGTCATCGAACTGCAATATCATAGCGAGCAAAATAAAGTGTTTTTATTCAAATGCTATTGGTATGACACAACTGAAAGAAGAATCAGAGTAGATCCTCACCATGGTCTTGTTGAAATCAACTCAAAAGCTAGACACCGCAACTTAAACGGCGTCTTTGTTTTTGCAAAGCAATGCCAACAAGTTTATTACACATACACCTCTTCCTTTAGAAAGTACCGATCAAGAGTTGATTGGTTATCCGTTATAAAAACAAAACTCAAGGGTCATGTCGAGGTTGTTCAGGATGAGAACAAAGACACAAGTGTGATAGATGAAGTCTTTCAAGCTAGTGAGTTGGTTGAACCATACCGAGTTGCTCCTTCGATTAACTTAGAAGAAAATTCAAATTTTCGTGTTTTCAATGATAGTCTTGTTGATGTTGACACAGAGGAGTTGAATGCTGTTTTGAGCTCTACTAGTGGAAAAGAGAATGTTGTTGAAGAAGATAATAACCACATTGAAGAGTGCGTGAAGCTGATGATAACAATTCAATTAAGGATGAAGATGAAAATTCTGACTAACTAAACATGTTGTAAAGCCTTATTTTTATAATGTAATATTTTGGAACATGAAATATTTATTCTTCTTTAATTGTCAGCTCTTGTTATTGTGTTGTGTGTGCTGTAAGTTTCCAATTCAATATTTTGTGAAGGGGATAGACAAAAAAATAAGAAATATTGACGGTTTCACCAACGGCTACACCGACGGACTATAACCTGTCGATATTTCACAGAGAGTTGAAAAAATTTTACGGGATTGTGCCACAATCACCGAAGGCCATACTGACTGACTGAAACCCGTCGGTATTTCACAGAGAGTTGAAAAACATTTACGGGATTGTACCATAATCACCGACGGATTCACCGACAGCGTCACCGACGGATTCACCGACGATTTACACACATCCCAAAGTGCACGCATGTCAGAGGCATAATTACCGACGGATTGGCCGACAGATCGAAAAGTCTGGCGGGATTTTTGAATTTTTTTGGTGCGAATATCAATTAATTACCGACGGAATTTAATGCCACCGACAACAATAAATGTCCGTCGGTAATACCGTCGGAAAAATTACTATATAAAACCCCCCCTCCCCCCATTTGGTTCATTTTTTCTCTCGGCTCTTCATCTCCATTTCTCTTCTCCTCTCCATTTCTATTTAGTTTTTGGAAGAGATTTTATTGTTTTGGTGGTAGTTTTAAACATATTAAAAGGTATGTATTCTTTTTTCTTTATCTTTGATTTTTTTTAATTATGATTATTTTTTTTGGTGTTCTTTGTTTTGTGTATTGTTTGTAGATAAAATCTTAAAATCAACACACTATTAAGGTAAGCATTTTTTTATTCCTAAATTTATTTTGAATTGATGTAGTGTTTTTTAGTTTTGTGTTTAGGTTGTTTTGTATAGTGTTTTTTTAATTTATTAATTTTATGATATTATTGTTTGTATTGCCATAATTGTTATTGTTGAATTTATGTTTTAAATGTTAATTAATATATAGAATTAAATTTAATTAGTTTATCTTAATTTAGGATATTATTGTTTGTATTGCGATAATTTTTATTGTTGAATTTATGTTTTAAATGTTAATTGAAATATAGAATTAAATTTAATTAGTTTATCTTAATTTTAGGATATTATTGTTTGTTATCTTGTTTATTATTTTTATTAATTTTAATTGTTACTTATGAATTTGTATTGATTTTAGTTGAAAATATATAGATGTTGAATTTCTATAGATGTTAGGTTGTATATGTTAGGTTGTATAGAGTTGATTTTGCAATATTTATAGGTATGAAAACTGTGGGTAGTCTCTAATATAGGGGAGGTGCTGTCGAATTTTTTTAAATGATTGAATTTCTATAGATGTTAGGCTGTATATATGATGTTGCTGGAGTCAATTGGTTTGTGGTTATTGTAAAGATTTGCAGGTTTGAAAACTGTGCGTAGTCTTAGTATAGGGGAGGTGCTGCTGATTTTTTTTTAAATAATCGAAGTTAATTATATAATTATTCATATAAATTTGTGTAGATGCGTATAATGAAATCTACAGCACGTCGTCAGCAGACGGTTGCAGTTAGTTCTTCTAGCAGCGAGGAGGACGTATCCTTAGGTGCTGATCACAGCGAGGAATCTGCGCCAACTTGTGATGCTGCCTCTTCTAGCGCGGTTTCACAGCACAGAAGCAGTGTGCCTTCACAGCAGGGTCAATTCACCGGCAAGTACCAGGCACAATGGAAGGATGACCTCTCAATGTAAGTTTGTTTATATTTTAGTTTTTTTTTATATACTTATAACATAATTTATGAACAACTAATTAATATTATTAATTTTATTTAATTTCAGGTTTACAAACATTGAGGCAGTAAGGGCTATAACATTGGCGTTTAAATCGTCGATGGAGATTCTATTGTTTCAATGGAGCCAAGTTTTCAGACATCCTGAGTGGAAAACCTAATATCAATGCATCGTTTAAGCGATTTCAAGTCAGTGTTAACTTTTAATTTCCATCTTATTTTTAATAAATTATTTTTATAATTTTATATCTTGTACTATTTTTATTTTATATGAATTATTTATATACACAGAACAAATTTGAGTGGGATAGGGCGAACAACAATGTTGTGAGGAGGGTATGGAAGAATCACGCGATAACTAGGTAACATCGAAAATAATATTTATTTTTGTTTTATAATTTTATGTTCTAAATTATAATTTGTTACTATGGAAGTAGGTTGCGTGATTTTTGGTATGAAACCCAAAAAAAATCGAAAAGGCATGCGAGGGATAACGGTCTTGAAGGATGGAATGAGGTGGCGGTTTGGTAGGAATTCAAACCGCCATTCATCTCGGGGGAAATATAGACGGCATATATTGAGCACATAACCTCAGAGCGGTTCTCACGGGGCTCACAGTCCGGCGCCAACAACCAGAACCGGCAAATTCATGGTTCGGTGACCACGCATACTAGCGGATCTGTCCCATTCAGCGCACATGCAAAGCGGATGGTAAGATTAATTTTAATGAAATATATCGTTAATTAATTTGTCGTTCCTTATAATATATTTAACTTGCAACCTATTTTTTCCTTACAGGCTGCGTCTCTTGGACATAAGCCGAGTCCAATGGAGCTGTTTGTAGAGATATGGGGACAATCATTCGACCCATCTAGATTTCGATCCAAATTTGTGGATGGAGGTGGGATCGTCTGGTGGATCCGAAAAAAATCGGGTCTACGGGCTCTCCAACACTACGGCCGAAAACTTGCGGTCAGCCCGTAATGTCTCAATCGTTGGGAGCTCTCCATCAGTATTGAGCACCCAGTCTGAGGATTTCATTGCCTTGAAACAACAATATCAACAACTCTCGATGAATTATGATCAGCTCCGTCAAATGGTCATGGAGATGAGATCAAAGATGGGTGATGATACATGTGCAGCTTCTTTTTGGCCGTACGGTCCCGGGAACAACCAACCTCCTCCTCCTCCAGCTCCGTCGCTATTCTAGTTTAATTTTGTTTTTTAAACACATTAAATTTTCAATGAATATTTGGATGAATATTATTTAACATTATTTTTATATTTTTAATGTTTAATCCAATTTTATTTGTTTATTAAGCTTTTTTACTATTAATAAATTATTTTTTATATATTTTAAATACATACCGATGGCTTTACCGACGGATAATTTCCGTCGGTATTTCACAGACAGTTGCCAAACAATTACCACCCATGCCATAATTACCGACATAATATTTCCATCGGTGTTTACCATAACTATTACTAACGGACTATCCGTCGGTACGTACCATTGAAAATTCAGACAGGTGTAGTCCGTCGGTAATTTTCTCGTGGGAAAATTTTATTACCGACAGACTAACCGTTGGTAATTACCGTTAAAAATTCAGACGGGTTTAAATACATACCGACGACTTTATCGACGGATAATTTCCATCGGTATTTCACAGACTCATGCCATAATTACCGACGGAATATTTCCGCCGGTGTTTACCATAACTATTACCGACGGACTATCTGTCGGTACATACCGTTGAAAATTCAGACGGGTGTAGTCCGTCGATAATTTTCTCGTGGGAAAATTTTATTACCGACAGACTAACCGTTGATAATTATCGTTGAAAATTCAGATGGGTTTAAATACATACCGACGGCTTTATCGACGGATAATTTCCATCGGTATTTCACAGACCCATGCCATAATTACCGACGGAATATTTCCGTCGGTGTTTACCATAACTATTACCGACGGACTATCCATCGGTACGTACCGTTGAAAATTCAGACGGGTGTAGTCCGTCGATAATTTTCTCGTGGGAAAATTTTATTACCGACAAACTAACCATCGATAATTACCGTTGAAAATTCAGACGGGTTTAGTCTGTTGGTAATGTTCCCGCGGGAAAAAAAAATTTCCCGCATGTATCCGTCTGTAAGACCATCAGTGTTTTTTTTATTTCCGACAGAATTAGCGACGGAAAAGGGTATTACCGACGATTAGTATACCGACGGATGAAGGTCGTCGGTGAGACCGTCGGTAATAATTTCACCGACGTATTGCATGCCTTAGACCGACAGAATTATTCCGTCAGTAAAACTGTTTAATGGTGTCGTGATCGCGCTCAAATTTTTACAGGAGTTTCCAGAGGTCATTTTCCTTGTAATACCTATAAAATCCTACTCGTTGAAGAGCAGGTGTTGTCGTGCGAGAGTGGAATATCGGCTCAAAAAGGATATAACATTTGATCTGACCGTTGGATCTCGCTCAAGTTTTTACAGTAGTTTCCGGAGGCCGTTTTCCTTCTAGTACTTCTGGAATCCGTGCTTGTTGAAGAAGAGATCTTGTCGTGCCAGACTGGAATAACAGCTGAAAAGGGCCATAACTTTTGATCCGATCGTTGGATCGCGCTCAAAGTTTTACAGGATTTTCCGGAGGCTGTATTCCTTATAGTACCAATAGAATCCCTACTCATTGAAAAGGAGGTCTTGTTGCGCCAGACCGGAATAACAGTTGAAAAGGGCCATAACTTTTGATCTGACCGTTGGATCGCGCTCAAATGTTTACTGTAGTTTCCAGAGGGCGTTTTCCATGTTGGACCTATGGAATCCCCGCTCGTTGAAGAGGAGGTCTTGTCCCGCCAGACAAGAATAAAATCTAAAAAGGGTCATAACGTTTGATCCGACCGTTAGATCGCGCTCAAATTTTTACAAGAGTTTTCGCAGGCCGTTTTCATTGTAGTACCTATGGAATCCTTACTCGTTGAAGAGAAGGCCTTGTCGCGCAAGACCGAAAAATCAGCTTAAAAGGGACACAACTTTTGATCCGACCGTTGGATCGCGCTCAAAGTTTTAAAGGAGTTTCCGGAGGCCGTTTTCCTTGTAGTACTTATGGAACCATACTCGTTGAAGAGCAGGTCTTGTCACTCGAGAACAGAATATCAGCTTAAAATGGGCATAACTTTTGATCCGACCGTTGGATCGCGCTCAATTTTTTACAGTAGTTTTCCAGAGGTCGTTTTACTTGTAGTACCTATGGCATCACTCCTCATTGAAGAGGAGGTCTTCGCGCTAGACCGGAATAACAGCTGAAAATGGCCATAACTTTTGGTCTGGCCGTTGGATCTCGCTCACATTTTTACAGGAGTTTTCGGAGGCCGTTTTCCATGTAGTACCTATTGAATCCCTACTCGTTGAAGAGGAGGTCTTGTCGTGCGAGACCAGAATATCAGCTTAAAAAGGGCATAACTTTTGATCCGACCGTTGGATCGCGCTAAAGTTTTTACAGTAGTTTCCGGATGCCGTTTTCCTTGTAGTACCTATGGAATCACTCCTCGTTGAAGAGAAGGTCTTGTCGCGCCAAACCAGAATAACAGCCGAAAAGGGTCATAACTTTTGGTCAGATAGTTGGATCGCGCTCAAATTTTTACAAAAGTTTACGGAGGCTGTTTTCCTTGTAGGGCCTATGGAATCCCTGTTTGTTAAAGAGGAGGTCTTGTCGCGCTAGACCGGAATAATAGCTCAATAGGGCAATAACTTTTGATCTAGTTCTTGGATCGCACTCAAGTTTTTACAGTAGTTTCTAGAGGCTTTTTTCCTTGTACTACCTGCGAAATCCCTACTCGGTGAAATGGAGGTCTTATCGCGCTAGACCGGAACAATAGATGAAAAGGGCCATAACTTTTGATCCCACCGTTGGATCTCGATAAAACTTTTTACAGTAGTTTCCGGAGGCCGTTTTCAATTTTGGACCTATAGAATCCCCGCTTGTTGAAGAGGGGGTCTTGTCCCGCCAGACCAGAATAACAGATAAAAAGGGCAATAACTTTTGATCCAACCGTTGGATCGCGCTTAAATTTTTACATGACTTTCCGTAGGCCGTTTTCCTTGTAGTACCTATGGAACCTTACTCTTTGAAGAAGAAATCTTGTCGCGCAAGAACAAAATATCAGCTTAAAAGGGGCATAACTTTTGATCCGACCCTTGGATCGTGCTCCAGATTTTACAACAGTTTCCGGATGTCGTTTTCCTTGTAGGACCTATGGAATCCCTACTCGTTAAAGAGGAGGTCTTGTAGTGCCAGACCGGAATAACAGCTAAAAAGGGCCATAACTTTTGATCCGACTGTTGGATCGCCCTCATTTATTTACAGTAGTTTCCGGAGGCCCCTTTCCTTGTATTACCTATGGATTCTGTACTCGGTGAAGAGGAGGTCTTGTCACGCCAGACTAGAATAACAGCTGAAAAGAGCCATAAATTTTGATCCGACTGTTGGATCGCGCTCGAATTTTTACAATAGTTTATAGATTCCGTACTCGGTGAAGAGGAGGTCTTGTCGCGCCAAACCGGAGTAACAGCTGAAAAGGCCCACAACTTTTGATATGACCATTGGATCACACTCATTTATTTAAAGTGGTTTCTGAAGGCCCTTTTCCTTGTAGTACCTACGGAATCCTTACTCGTTGAAGTGGAGGTCTTGTCGCGCCACACCGGAATAACTGTTGGAAAGGGCAATAACTTTTGATCCGACCGTTGGATCGCGCTCAAATTTTTACAGGAGTTTTCAGAGGCCGTTTTCCTCGTAGGACCTACGGAATCCCTACTCGTTAAAAAGGAGGTCTTGTCGCGCCAGATCGGAATAACAGCTGAAAAGGGCCATAACTTTTGATCTGACCGTTGGATCGTGCTCATTTATTTACAGTAGTTTTCGGAGGTCCTTTTCCTTGTAGTACCTATGCAATTCGTACTTGGTGAAGACGAGTTCTTGTCGCGCCAGACTAGAATAATAGCTGAAAAGGGCCATAACTTTTGATTCGACCGTTGGAACTTGCTCAAATTTTTACAGGAGTTTTCGGAGGCCGTTATCCTTGAGTACCTATGGAATCCCTAATCATTGAAGAGGAGGTCTTGTCGCTCCAGACTGGAATAACTGGTGAAACATGCCATAACTTTTGATCCGACCGTTGGATCGCGCTCAAAGTTTTATAGTAGTTTCCGGACGGTGTTTTCATTGTAGTAACTATGGAATCCCTACTCGTTGAAGAAGTGGTCTTGGCGCCCCACACCAGAATAACAGATGAAAAGGGCCATAACTTTTGATCTGATCGTTGTATCGCGCTTAAAGTTTTACAGTAGTTTACGAAGGTCGTTTTCCTTGTAGTAACTATGTAATCCCTACTCGTTGAAGAGGAGGTCTTATTGCGGCAGACCAGAATAACAGCTGAAAAGAGCCATAACTTTTGATCCGACCGTTGGATAGCGCTCAAATTTTTACAGTAGTTTACAGAGTCTGTTTTCCTTGTAGTATCAATGGAATCCCTACTCGTTGAAGAGGATGTCTTGTCGTGCCAGACCGGAATAACAGCTGAAAAGCGCTACAACTTTTGATCCGACCGTTGGAACTCGCTCAAATTTTTACACGAGTTTTCGGAGGCCGTTTTCCTTGAGTACCTATGGAATACCTACTCGTTGAAGAGGAGGTCTTGTCGCGCCAGACTGGAATAACTGCTGAAACATGCCATAACTTTTGATCCGACCGTTGAATCGCGCTCAAAGTTTTACATTAGTTTTCGGACGCTGTTTTCATTGTAGTAACTATGGAATCCCTACTCGTTGAAGAGGCGGTCTTGGCGCCCCACACCAGAATAACAGCTGAAAAGGGCCATAACTTTTGATTTGATCGTTGTATCGCACTTAAAGTTTTACAGTAGTTTACGGAGGCCGTTTTCCTTGTAGTAACTATGTAATCCCTACTCGTTGAAGAGGAGGTCTTGTCGCGGCAGACCAAAATAACAGCTGAAAAGGGCCATAACTTTTGATCCGACTGTTGGATCCCGCTCAAATTTTTACAGTAGTTTACAAAGGCTGTTTTCCTTGTAATACCAATGGAATACCTACTCGTTGAAGCGGATATCTTGTCGCGCCAGACAAGAATAACAACTGAAAAGCGCTATAACTTTTTATCCAACCGATGGATGTCGCTCAAATTTTTACACGAGTTTCCGGCAAGGTTGTCAATTCCGTTTCGGTAGGTGTTTATTTTTTCAATTGGAATGTTTCAGTTTCAGTTTCGGAGTGTTTCAGCGTGCCGTTTCGGGGTTGTACTGTTTATATATATTCAACAAACATAATTCAAATTTAAGATAAATTAATTATAAATTATGCAATACAAACACAATGACAAACAAATATAATTTCAAAATTTAAAATATTTCTAAATAGTCAAGATTAAATAGATCTTTAACTTAAATAAAATATCAAAATATTATGAAAGTAAAATATTTTAACACAAATATTTTAAATATAAAGTTAGGTCAATGTTATCAAGGCTAATAGAATCTAAAGCATCCCTTGTTTTGCTCAAATTCCTACAAAGTATAAACATGAAAAAAACAACATGAATATAAACTATATATATTAGAGATAAATCTAATTTTAAAAAATTAGTATCATTGTTAATGAAAATTGAAATAATAATTTTCAATATTATTATTAATATCATTGTTATTGGAAATAGTAATGAAAAAGATATTTTTAAACTTGGGTGGTTTAATTAATTAAATTGAACAAGGTTCAATTTGATTCAATGGCTTTTCAAGAGCGGAAACAAACATGTGGAATGGAACCGGAATGTTCCGGCTGAAATTTAGCTAAAAAATCTAGAACGGACCGAGATTTAAAATGAGATGAAAATTGTTCCGTTTTTTGAATTAGTATGGAATGTTTCGGCCATTCCGGACAAAACGGAATGGAATTGACAACCTTGGTTTCCGGAGGTTGTTTTCTTTGTAGTACGTTTGGAATCCCTACTCGTTAAAAAGATGGTCTTGGCGCGCACAACGGAATAATAGCTGAAAAGGGCAAAAACTTTTGATCTGACCTTTGGATCTCGCTCAAATTTTAACACGAGTTTCCGGAGGCTGTTTTCCTTGTAGTACTTATGGAATCCCTACTCATTGAAGAATAGGTCTTGTCGCACCAGACTGGAATAACTGTTGAAACATGCAAGAACTTTTGATCCGACCTTTGGATCGCGCTCAATGTTTTATAGTAGTTTCCGGAGGTCGTTTTCCTTGTAGTAACTATGGAATCCCTAAGCGTTAAAGAGGAGGTCTTGTCGCGCCCGACGAGAATAATAGCTGAAAAGGGCCACAACTTTTGATTCGATAGTTGGATCGCGCTCAAATTTTTACAATAGCTTACAGAGACCGTTTTCCTTGTAATGCCAATAGAATCCTACTCGTTGAAGAGGCGGTCTTGGCGCCCTACACCAGAATAACTGCTGAAAAGGGCCATAACTTTTGATCCGACCGTTGGATCGCGCTTAAAGTTTTACAGTAGTTTCCGGAGGCCGTTTTCCTTGTAGGAACTATGGAATCCCTAATCGTTGAAGAGGATGTCTTGTCGCGCCAGACCGGAATAACAACTGAAAAGGGCCATAACTTTTGATCCGATTGTTGGATCGCGCTCAAATTTTTACAGTAGTTTACAGAGGCCGTTTTCCTTGTAATACCAATGGAATCCCTACTCATTGAAGTGGATGTCTTGTCTTGCCAGACCAGAATAACAGCTGAAAAGCACTATAACTTTTGATTCGACTGTTGGATCTCGCTCAAATTTTTAGACGAGTTTCCGGAGGTTGTTTTCCTTGTTGTATGTTTGGAATCCCTACTCGTTGAAGAGGCGGTCTTGGCGCGCCACACCGAAATAATAGTTGAAAATGACTAAAAATTTTGATCCGACCGTTGGATTTCGCTCAAATTTTTACACGGGTTTACGGAGGCCGTTTTCCTTGAGTACCTATGGAATCCCTACTCATTGAAAAGGAGTTCTTGTCGCGCCAGACTGGAATAACTGCTGAAACATGCCATAACTGTTGATCCGACCGTTGGATCGCGCTCAAAGTTTTACAGTAGTTTCCGGAGGCTATTTTCCTTGTAGTAACTATGGAATCCCTACTCGTTGAAGAGGTCTTGTCGCGCCAGACGGGAATAACAGCTGAAAAGGGCCATAACTTTTGATCTGACCGTTGGATCGCGCTCAAATTTTAATAGTAGTTACAGAGGCCGTTTTCCTTATAATACCAATGGAATCCCTATTCATTGAAGCGGATGTCCTGTCACGCCAGACCAGAATAATAACTGAAAAGCACTATAACTTTTGATCCAACCGTTGGATCGCGCTCAAAGTTTTACAGTAGTTTCCGGAGGCCGTTTTCCTTGTAGGAACTATGGAATCCCTAATCGTTGAAGAGGAGGTCTTGTCGCACTAGACCAGAATAACAACTGAAAAATGACATAACTTTTGACTAGACCGTTAAATCGCGCTCAAAGTTTTACAGTTGTTTCCGGAGGCCTTTTACTTGTAGTACCTATGGAATCCCTACTCGTTGAAGAGGAGGTTTTGTCGCGCCAGATCGAAATAACAAAAGAAAAGGTGTATAACTTTTGATTCGACCGTTGGATCGCGCTCAAAGTTTTACAGTAGTTTCTGGAGCCCGTTTTCCTTGTAGTACAAGTGGAATCCCTACTCATTGAAGAGGTCTTGTAGCGCAACACCGTAATAACTGCTGAAAAGCGTCATAACTTTTGATCCGATCGTTGAATCGCACTCAAAGTTATACAGTTGTTTCTAGAGGCCATTTTCCTTGTAGTACCTATGGAATCCCTACTCGTTGAAGTGGAGGTCTTGTCGCGCTAGACAAGAATAACAGCTTAAAAGGGCCATAACTTTTGATCCAATCGTTGGATCGTGCTCAAATTTTTACAGTAGTTTCCGGAGGCTGTTTTCCTTATAGTACATATGGATTCCCTACTCGTTGAAGTGGAGGTCTTGTCGCGCCAGGCCGGAATAACTGCTGAAACATGCCATAACTTTTAATCAACCATTGAATCATGCTCAAAGTTTTACAGTTGTTTCCGGAGGCCTTTTCCTAGCAGTACCTATGGAATCCCTACTCGTTAAAGAGGAGGTCTTTTCGGCCACACCAGAGTAACAGCTGAAAAGGGCTATAACTTTTGATCTGACCGTTGGATCAAGCTCAAATTTTTACGCTCAAAGTTTTACAGTAGTTTCTAGAGGATGTTTTCCTTGTAGTACCAATGGAATCTCAACTGGTTGAAGAGGAAGTCTTGTTGTGCCAGACCGAAATAACTGCTGTAACATGGCATAACTTTTCATCCGACCGTTGAATCGAGCTAAAAGTTTTACAGTTGTTTCCGGAGGCCTTTTCCTTGCAGTACCTATGGAATCCCTACTCATTGAAGAGGAGGTCTTGTCGCGTGAGACCGAAATAACAGCTGAAAAGGGCCATAACTTTTGATCCGACAGTGGGATAACGCTAAAAGTTTTCTAGTAGTTTCCGGAGGCCGTTTTCCTTTTAGTACCTATGGAGTCCCTACTCCTTGAATAAGAGGTCTAGTTGCGCCAGACCGGAATAACAACTTAAAAAGGCCATAACTTTTGATCCGACGGTTGGTTCGCGCTCAAAGTTTTACAGTAGTTTCCGGAGGCCATTTTCCTTGTATTAACAATGGAATCCCTACTCCTTGAAGAGGAGATCTTGTCATGCCAGACCGGAATAACAGCTGAAAAGGGCCATAACTTTTGATCCGACCATTGGATCACGCTAAAAGGTTTACATTAGTTTCCGAAGGCCGTTTTCCTTGGATTACCTATGGAATCCCTACTCCTTGAATAGGAGGTCTTGTCATGCCAGACCAGAATAACAGCTTAAAAGGGCCATAACATTTGATCCGATCGTTGGACCGCGCCTAAAGTTTTACAGTAGTTTTCGAAGGCTGTTTTCCTTGTAGGAACTATGAAAACCCTACTCGTTGAAGAGGAGGTCTTGTCGCGCTAGATCCGAATAACTACTAAAACTTGCCATAACTTTTGATCCGACCATTGAATCACGCTAAAAGTTTTACAGTTGTTTCCGGAGGCCTTTCCTTGCAGTACCTATGGAATCCCTACTCCTTGAATAAGAGGTCTCTTCGCGCTAGATTGGAATAATAGCTAAAAAGGGCCATAACTTTTAATCTGACCGTTGGATCGCGCTCAAAGTTTTACAGTAGTTTCCGGATGCCGTTTTCCTTATAGTAATTATGGAATCCCTACTCGTTGAAGAGGAAGTCTTGTCGTGCTAGACTGGTATAACAGCTGAAAAGGGCGAAAACTTTTTATACGACCGTTGGATTGCGCTGAAAGTTTTACAATAGTTTTCGAAGGCCATTTTCCTTGCAACGACAATGGAATCCCTACTCCTTGAAGAGGAGGTCTTGTCGCGCCAAACCGGAATAACCGCTGAAATGGGCCATAACTTTTGTTCCGATCGTTGGATCGCACTAAAAGTTTTACAATAATTTTCCAGAGGTCGATTTCCTTGGAGTACCTATGGAATCCCTACTCATTGAAGAGCAGGTCTTGTCGCGCCATACCGAAATAACAGCCGAAAAGGGCCATAACTTTTGATCCGACTGTTGGATAGCGCTAAAAGTTTTACAGTAGTTTTCGGAGGCCGTTTTCCTTGGAGTACCTATGGAATCCCTTTTGCTTGAAGAGAAAGTTTTGTCGCGCCAGACTGGAATAACAGCTTAAAAGGGACATAACTTTTGATCCGACCGTTGGATAACGCTAAAAGTTTTACAGTAGTTTTTGATTAGTACTTAAAAGTGCATTTTTATCAAGGTTTTATATCATCATTTTGCACTTGAAGTATCAATAACTCCTTAACTAAAGCATGTTTTATAATAACATATCTAATTATATAAGATACCTTTAATTTATGGTAAATGTTCATCTTAAATGCAGGCCTATCACATAAATGAAAGAATTGATTGATGAGTTGAAGTACTGAAATTGAAAGGACAAAGAGATGGCCAAACTTAGAAAAGAGATGCTGGTGCAGTCCAAACTGGAACACTGTTCGGTAATTGGGTCATATCTGGAGCTGTAGATCTTGGATTTAAGTCCATTTTATATGGATGGAAAGATAAGACATAGGCCTACAACTTTCATGTGGAGCCCAAGATTTAACAAGGCCGTTTTCAAGTCCAAATTGTAGCAACAAAGAAGAAGTCCGAATCTGTCCTGCAGCCCAGACACTGTTCAGTGTTCAGCCCATATCTCGAGTTCTAGAAGTCCAAATGATCTCAACTTTTTACCCTGGACAGATGAGACAATTTCCTAGAACTTTCATGATTAAAGTCTGTTCAAATTATGACGTTATCAATGATATTTTTGGCAGACAAGAAGATAATAATTGTCACCAAGTCAAGATGTGGCCACCCACTCATCAATTAGTCAACAAATCAATAGTTCCAAATTTTGGCCTATAAAAGGAGGCATTTGCCATGTATGTAGGCATCTTGGTGTTCAGATCAAGATCATGCTCTTGCTTTCTCTCTTTGTATTGCTTATGCTTTGCTTTCATTAATATCAAGTTTATGCCTTTCATTTCCTTTCCTTTACTTAGTTAACTTTTATCTTACTTATGTTCTTATCTTGTTTATTTATGTTTCTTTCTTTCATTATGTCTAGCTAAGTTAATTATGTCAAGGTGAAAAGGTTACACTAATGGTGTAAGGATAAGTATAATATAAACTCAACATGGACTTTAATGTTGGATACTAACATGCTTTATATTTGTTATCTTGTTCACTTTTAATACTTTGCTTGTTAAATGGTTAATCTAGATTTATGTTGTATAACACTTGGTACAACAAATACTTGGCACTTTCATAGCCCATACTGTATGGTATAACCGACACCTGAGCTATGAAAGGAACTTGATTTGTTGTTAACATAAGTTATAATCATAAATGCCTGAAAACATTTACAAGTATTAGCATTATTCGAATAAGATAACTAATGTAATCATGTTAACAATTTATAATCTGATTGGAACCTCCTTTGTGTGTGGTTTCCAATTGAATAAAAAGGGTTTATACTATACTTGTTTGAAATACCATTAGTGGATCCTCTAACCTTGACATTTGTTGTTATCATTGTTTAATCCTTACATTAATCTTCCATCTCAAAGTTCTCATCAACTTCTTCTTCTTTTTCTTCCTTATTATTATTATTATTAATAGTATTATTGGTGTTACTACTACTACTACTACTATTACTATTACTATTACTATTACTATTACTATTACTATTATTATTCTTGTTGTTGTTGTTGTTACTATTGTTGTAGTAGTATTGTTGCTTATAATTTATACAAGTAACCTCCCTGTGGTTCGACCCCGGTCTTGCCGGGTTATTTATTACTTCGACACTCTTGCACTTGGGAAAAGACATCAATCTTTTGGTCGTGTCAAGTTTTTGGCGCCGTTGCCGGGGAGGTAAATTCTTGTACAAATTATAATATTTATTCTATTTTCTCTTTTCTTGTATCTAATTTTGTTTATTTTTTATTTTGTTTTCTTCTTCTTCTCTTTTTACACGTGCATGAGAGTTTGGTCACGTACATTAAGTGGTAGACTTTGTAGGGTATCCTCATCATTTTCAGAAAATATGGCCGAAGAAGATAACCAATCGCTTCATAATGAGAATAATGAGAATATTCGGGTTAGAACACTTAGAGACCACATGAATCCCACAAGAACAAGTGCACCCTCATGCATAGTTTTTCCTCCTGATGCATCTCATTTTAATATTAAGACAGACATTATTCAACTTTTACCATCTTTTCATGGTTTAGATTTAGAAAATCCATACTTGCATTTAAGGGAATTTGAGGAGGTTTGCAACACATATAATGACTCAAATTGTAGCATGAACACCATTAGGTTAAAGCTTTTTCCTTTTTCATTAAAAGATAAAGCTAAAACATGGCTACAAAATTTGAGACCTGGATCCATTCGTGCTTGGGATGAAATGCAACAACAATTTTTAAAGAAGTTTTTTCCGTCCCACAGAACAAACTCTTTCAAAAGATAAATCATTACTTTCTCTCAAAAACCAGGAGAAACATTTTATCAATGTTGGGATAGGTATCGAGACTTGCTTAATACTTGCCCCCATCATGGTTTTGAAACATGGAGATTAGTTTCACATTTTTATGAAGGATTAACACCTAGAGATAGGCAAATGGTTGAATTGATGTGCAATGGAACTTTTGAAGATAAAGACCCTAATGAAGCAATGGAGTACTTAGATTTGCTAGTTGAAAATGCATAAAATTGGGACACCACAGGTACTTATAAGGCACCAAGTAAAACCCAACCTCATACATCTAGTGGGGGTATGTACAACCTTAGGGAAGATCATGACCTCCAAGCCAAGTTTGCATCTTTAGCTAAAAAAGTCGAAGCACTAGAATTGAAAAAGAGTGGTCAATTAAAATCTGTTCAAGACATTGCGTGTCAAATCTGTGAAACCAACGAACATTCAACGAATGATTGTCCTATCTTGCCTTCTTTTAAAGAATGTCTCCATGAACAAGCCCATGCATTAAATAGTTTTCAAAGGCCCAACCATAACCCATATTCGCAAACATACAACCCTGGTTGGAGAAATCACCCAAATTTCAATTGGAAGAGTGATAATAATAATGCACAAACTTCATAGCCACCGTTTCAAGCACACCATAATTTCCAAAATTCTCATGGATATGCACCTCCTTATGCTCCCCCTCCTAGAAGAAATCTTGAGGAAACATTGCATGCATTTATGGAAAAGCAAGAGGCAATTAACACTCAACTTGCTCAAAGCATGACAGATTTTAAAGATACTCTTGCAAAGTTCACATCTGCTCTCAGTTTCCAAGAGAAAGGTAAGTTTCCATCTCAACCACAACAAAATCCAAAGGGGCAATACAATACGAGTGCAAATAGTTCGGGAAGCCAACACATGGATCACGTAAAATCAGTCATTACTCTTCGCAGTGGTAAGGTTATTGAAAAACCCATTCTTGAACCTTGTGAGAATGATGATGAGTCAATCTCTGAGGGTAAGGAAAGGGTTGAATCTGATCATTGCGAAGAAAAGACTGATTCCCCGCCAGCACTTCCATTTCCTCATGCCATGACCAAACAAAGGAAAGTCAATCACAACTCTGAAATCTTTGAAACTTTCAAACAGGTAAGGATCAATATACCTTTGTTGGATGCTATTAAACAGGTTCCTTCTTATGCTAAATTTTTGAAAGATCTGTGCACTGTGAAGAGAAAACTGAATGTGAAAAAGAAAGCCTTCTTAGCCGAACAAGTAAGTGTCATTCTTCAGAACAATAATGCTTTGAAATATAAAGACCCTGGTTGTCCTACAATTTCTTGCTTTATTGGAGAACATAAAATTGAAAGAGCCTTACTTGATCTTGGGGCTAGTGTGAATTTACTCTCATATTCAGTTTTTCAAAGTCTTAATCTAGGTGAGTTAAAACCAACTTCTGTGACTCTTTTACTTGCCGATAGATCTGTAAAAGTGCCTAGAGGAATAGTTGAAGATGTGTTAGTACAAGTCGATAAATTCATTTATCCTGTGGATTTTATTGTCTTGGATACACAACCTGTTGAAGCATGTAATTCATTTCCTGTTATTTTAGAACGTCCATTTGTTGCAACTTCTAATGCATTGATTAATTGTAGGAATGGACTGATGAAGCTATCTTTTGGGAACATGACATTGGAGATGAACATTTTCAACATTTGCAAACAACCTAGAGATGATAATGATTTACAGGAAGTGGACTTTACTGAAAAATTAGTTCATGACCAATTTCAAACCACTTCCAGTGAAACTGAGATTGATGAATATGATGATTTGCAAATGGTCTATTCTCAGGAAGAATCAAAGGCAAGTAATCGGAGACCACAAATTGAGGAATTGCCGCCACGATCAATTGAGCCTATACCTTCAAGTGTTCAACCACCAAAACCTGATTTGAAGTCGTTACCCCTCAATCTCAAATACTCATTTTTGGGAGAAAATGAAACTTTTCCAGTAATAATCTCTTCCAAACTTAATGCACAGCAAGAAGGTAAGTTATTACAAACTCTGAAAATGCATAAAAATGCATTAGGATGGACCATAGCTGACATAAAAGGAATTAGTCCTTTGATTTGCACTCACAGGATTTATTTGGAGGAAAATGTTAAACCCTCTAGAGAAATGCAACGAAGGCTTAATCCTAATACGAAAGAAGTAGTGAAAAATGAAGTCATTAAGCTTCTAGATAATGGAATCATTTATCCTATTTCTGACAGCAAATGGGTAAGTCCTACTCAAGTGGTACCTAAGAAGTCTGGAGTCACTGTGATAACAAATCAAAAAAATGAGTTAATTCCAACTAGGACTATTACTGGTTGGCGCATGTGCATTGATTATAGGAAACTTAATTCAATGACTATAAAAGATCATTTTCCTTTACCTTTCATGGATCAAATTCTAGAAAGAGTTGCAGGTCATGAATTTTATTGTTTCCTAGATGGCTATTCAGGCTACAACCAAATTGAAATTGCATTGGAAGATCAAGAGAAAACTACTTTCACATGTCCATTTGGTACTTTTGCATATCGAAGGATGCCTTTTGGATTATGTAATGCACCAGCCACGTTTCAAAGATGCATGCTTAGTATATTCAGTGATATGATTGAACGTTTTCTTGAGATTTTTATGGATGATTTTTCTGTTTTTGGTGATTCGTTTGATGATTGTTTGACTAACTTAGAAAAGGTTTTGAGCAGGTGTGAAGAGAAGAATCTTGCACTGAATTGGGAAAAATGTCACTTTATGGTAACAAACGGCATTGTACTTGGTCACATTGTTTCATCAAAAGGAATTGAGGTTGACAAATCTAAAATCGAGTTAATTGCTAACTTGCCAACACCAAAATCTATTAAAGATGTTAGATCATTCTTAGGACATGCTGTTTTTTATAGAAGGTTCATCAAAGATTTTAGCATAATATCTGAGCCCTTGAGTAACCTTCTAACAAAGGATAATATCTTTGAATGGACTGAACATTGTGAAGAAGCCTTTGTTAAACTTAAAAACCTGCTTACTTCTGCTCCGGTCATTCAACCTCCTGATTGGTCTTTACCTTTTGAAATAATGTGTGACGCTAGTGACTACGCCGTGGGTGCTGTCTTGTGACAAAGAAAAGATAAGAAACCTTATGTGATTTACTATGCAAGTAAAACTCTAAATAGTGCTCAAATGAATTACACCACCACTGAAAAAGAATTACTTGCAATAGTATTTGCATGTGAAAAATTCAGGTCTTATCTTGTTGGCTCATCTGTTGTTGTTTTTAGTGATCATGCAGCGTTGAAATATCTTCTTTCTAAGAAAGATTCTAAGGCTAGATTGGTGCGGTGGATTTTGTTACTTCAAGAATTTGATATCACAATCAAAGACAAGAAAGGCACCGAAAATGTTGTCGCAGATCACTTGTCAAGATTGACAACAGATTCAAAATCTGACATCACACCAATCGATGACTACTTTCCTGAATGAATCTTTATTTTCTGTCTCTACGATGCCTTGGTTTGCTAATATTGTTAATTTTCTTGTTTCAGGACAATTGCCAGCTCATTGGAGTACCCAAGACAAAAGAAAGTTCTTGAACGAAGTGAAGAACTTTTATTGGGATGACCCTTATTTATTCAAATATTGTCCTGATCAAATATTTCGAAGATGCATTCCTGACAATGAGGTAAGTAGTGTTATTAAATTTTGTCATTCTGAGGCATGTGGGGGTCATTTCTCATCAAGAAAGACCACTGCAAAAATCTTACAAAGTGGATTTTACTGGCCCAGCATGTTCAAGGATTCACATGCATTCTGCAAGACTTGTGAAAATTGTCAAAAGTTGGGATCTATTTCAAAACGTCACATGATGCCTTTAAATCCTATTCTTGTCATTGAGATCTTTGACTGTTGGGGTATAGATTTCATGGGTCCATTTCCTCCATCATTTGGTTTCTTGTACATATTAGTCGCAGTAGATTATGTTTCAAAATGGATAGAGGCAATTCCAAGTCGAAACAATGACCACAAAACAGTGATAAAGTTCTTGAAAGAAAATATTTTGAGTCGATTTGGAATCCCTCGAGCCATGATAAGTGATGGTAGGAGCACATTTCTGCAACAAGCCATTTGAGTCTTTAATGAAGAAATATGGAATCACACACAAAGTTGCCACCCCTTATCATCCTCAGACAAGTGGACAAGTAGAGCTTGCTAATAGGGAGATCAAACAGATCTTAGAGAAAACAGTGAACCCTAATAGGAAAGACTGGTCTTTAAGACTTAATGATGCACTTTGGGCTTATCGAACTGCTTATAAAACATCATTAGGTATGTCACCTTATAGACTAGTCTATGGAAAACCTTGTCACTTGCCTGTGGAACTTGAACATAAAGCTTATTGGGCTATTAAAGCTTTCAATTCAAACCTTGATGATGCTAGTCAGCTGCGTAAGTTACAAATAAATGAGCTTGAGGAAATAAGAAATGATGCATATGAGAATTCAAAAATTCATAAAGCAAGAATCAAAGAATTTCATGACAAGAGAATCTTGAGAAAAACATTTGATGTTGGTCAAAAAGTCTTGCTTTATAATTCTCGACTCCATTTATTTCCTGGAAAACTAAGATCAAGATGGAGTGGTCCTTTCATTGTGAAACATGTGTATCCATATGGGGCCTGTGATATCGAGAATCCAAAGAATGGCAATGTTTTCAAGGTAAATGGACATCGTTTGAAAGTCTACTTTGACAATTTTTCAGTTGAAAATGACTCTATTGAATTGAGTGATTCTGTATATAAAGATTGATTCGTTTTCTCACATTGTTTTGTGCTTTGTTTTGCTAGTCTCTCTCACCCCGGTCAAAATGGCGGATAACGGTACTCCGTGACTTCAGTCGGTTCTTTCAGTTTCCCATAATAACTGATATCTGTATATATTTGTGCAATACTTTGCTATTTCTCCCTTCTTTGACTCTCTTCTCCAATTCTCATTTGAAAATGGACACCACTCTTGAAAAATTGAAAAAGTACTTTCCCGCTCTGCCTCAGAATGCGATTACAAAAATTTACCGTGCTAGGTGTGCAAGATTGAAGTTGTTAATGAATCATGGAATTCCTGAAGATATTCGCTGGCTGATTGAAGCAAAGGTCCGATTATTAGGTGAGTCCTCCAATTCTTTCATTTCACACATGCCTGGAACAGGTAAAAGCACTTTTGCAAAGAAACGTCGTGCAAAACGACTGAAAGTCTATCACCGATGTGCCAGATGGACTTGTAATGCAACATGTCGTTCTTTAGGAATGATATCTATAAACCGTGAAGATAAAATACAATTCATTAAGGATGGCCTGAGTAAGGGGTCTTTAGATAATCTTTTGTTGACCCTTGAGACGCATCCTAGTGGAGATGTTCATCGTGCAATTCATGATTTATGGCCCCATTTTCATAAAGAACATGATAGACTTAGTCTTGGGAATCTGACTAAAAAAGACCATGTTTGCCAGTTTTTAAGAAAACTAGATGGGAAGCCTATCCCCGACCCATAGAGGGCGTTTAAGCCGTTCTTGGACGTAAAACCAAGGGAAGATGTGAGCCACAATCACAACTACCTGTACATACACATGCTTTTTCAAAATAAATAAATAAATAAAGAGAGAAAGAGAGAGAGAGTGTGTGAGACTCCAGCTGGCCTACATATAGGTGATATGATTGCATTTTCAATTCCGCATCTATAAAATCTTCTCTTCCTTCCCCTCATTTCTACCCAATCCTTACATTAGACAGATATAGAAGTGTGTAGAAATGGTAGGTCCCTCAAGTTATCACATAAAAAATATTTGTGTTTTCGGTGGATCCAGTCCTGGGAAGGAAATAGCTTTTTTAGAAGCAGCAAATCATCTTGGTCAGGTACTAGCTGAGAGAAAGATTCATTTAGTGTATGGGGGAGGCAGCCTTGGGTTAATGGGGGGTGTGGCAATAGTTGTATTTTTAGGAGGTAGTCAAGTTTTGGGGGTCGTCCCCGAAGCTTTAACAAAAGGGGACATCATTGGAAGAACAATTGGAGAGGAACTACACGTCTCCACAATGTTTGATCGAATGAATACAATGTTTAACCATGCTGATGCCTTCATTGCCTTACCAGGTGGTCTGGGCACATTGGAAGCGATCTTTCATATTTCCTATTGGGCCCAACTTCACATTCACCATAAACCTATCGGTTTGCTCAATGTTAATGGTTTTTATGATAATTTGTTGTCTTTTCTTGATCAAGCTGTGGAACAGGAATTTCTAACATCTTCGGCACGACAAATCATAATCTCTGCTGCTACTGCTGAACAGTTGATCGACAAACTACAATCTTTCACCCCTGTAATTGATCCTTCCATGAGTCGCATAAATTGGTCAACTACAGAAAGCCGTAAAAAGCTTAGATTCGATTTGAGCCTTCGTTTGTGAATCCTTGTATCTTTTGGTTTTATTTCTAGCATAGTATTTTGTTCTGTTATTTCTTATATTTGTTTAAGTGTGTTTCAGGTTTGTCAGTGTTCGTTGTTTCAGGTAATGTCTTCTATACTCTATCTTTCTACCTTAGGACATTGAGGACAATGTCTCATTTTGGTTGGGGGGAGAGGGTAGTAGTATATATATAAAAAAAACTAACCAACTAACTGTTTTTGTTTTTAAAAACTATTTGGCAAAACTGTTATTACTAGGATGGCAGAGTAAGGGGGAATTTTATTGACTCTTGAGACGTATCTTAGTAAATATTTTCTAATGGTTATTTGCAATATTCATAACAAGGTCTATTAGAATACTTCTTGAAATATTCAGGTTTACAAACTATCGCATTGTTATCACTTAATTCTGCTCATATACTCATTTAACAAGTATTCTTAAACCTTCATTTTCACACACACACTTTAACATATGATTGTGGGTTGCGTATTGGATTATTACATTATTTATGTTCTTTTGTTAAAGGTAACAACTAAGGGATAGGGATAGTATATAATTTTCAAAAAATAAAATAAAATAAAATAAATGATGATAATAAAAACGTAGATAAGTTTGGTTTCGTAGCCTCCCTAACCTAAGCAATTAAGCCCGAAGGGGTGTTTTAACACCTAATACCCTAAAGTCAACTGACTTGGGAGCTATTGGCCCAAAGCTTGTTACATGGGTTAAGGAGAAAAGCTTAAGGGAATCAAACATTGCACTATCTATGTATTAGTATCTGCAACCCGAGTTACTAAGCTCGTAGGGGTGTCTCAACACCTAATGCCCTAAGACCAACTGGTCTGGGAGTCATTAGCCGAAAGCTCGTTACATGGGTTAAAGATGCATTGTGTGTGTGTGTGTGTGTGTATATATATATTAAAAAAAAAGAGAAAAAAAAAAGAAGAAGAAAAAAAAGAAAAGAAAAAAATAATAATAGTAATAATAATAATCCTAACCCAAGGAAGTTAACCTTAAACATTAGAACAGAATATTGTTTTCTTCCAAGTAAAGCCCCATAACTATATGTTGATATTTTGAGCACAAGAGAAAGGTTTATTAATATCTTGTTTAAAAGGTATTGAGCAGATATATAAATTTAATGAGAGTTTATTTATCTGGATAGATTAATGGAAGTTGAATGATGAATGCCTTGCTTTGTGGAATTTGCAAATTGTTTTTCTATTTTAACGCTTTAATTACTAGGGACTAGTAATAAGCTGGTTGGGGGGTTGATTAGTACTTAAAAGTGCATTTTTATCAAGGTTTTATATCATCATTTTGCACTTGAAGTATCAATAACTCCTTAACTAAAGCATGTTTTATAATAACATATCTAATTATATAAGATACCTTTAATTTATGGTAAATGTTCATCTTAAATGCAGGCCTATCACATAAATTAAAGAATTAATTGATGAGTTGAAGTACTGAAATTGAAAGGACAAAGAGATGGCCAAACTTAGAAAAGAGATGCTGGTGCAGTCCAAACTGGAACACTGTTCGGTAATTGGGTCATATCTGGAGCTGTAGATCTTGGATTTAAGTCCATTTTATATGGATGGAAAGATAAGACATAGGTCTACAACTTTCATGTGGAGCCCAAGATTTAACAAGGCCGTTTTCAAGTCCAAATTGTAGCAACAAAGAAGAAGTCCGAATCTGTCCTGCAGCCCAGACACTGTTCAGTGTTCAGCCCATATCTCGAGTTCTAGAAGTCCAAATGATCTCAAATGTTTACCCTGGAAAGATGAGACAATTTCCTAGAACTTTCATGATTGAAGTCTGTTCAAATTATGACGTTATCAATGACGTTTTTGGCAGACAAGAAGATAAGAATTGTCACCAAGTCAAGATGTGGCCACCCACTCATCAATTAGTCAACAAATCAATAGTTCCAAATTTTGGCCTATAAAAGGAGGCATTTGCCATGTATTTAGGCATCTTGGTGTTCAGATCAAGATCATGCTCTTGCTTTCTCTCTTTGTATTGCTTATGCTTTGCTTTCATTAATATCAAGTTTATGCCTTTCATTTCCTTTCCTTTACTTAGTTAACTTTTATCTTACTTATGTTCTTATCTTGTTTATTTATGTTTCTTTCTTTCATAATATAAACTCAACATGGACTTTAATGTTGGATACTAACATGCTTTATATTTGTTATCTTGTTCACTTTTAATACTTTGCTTGTTAAATGGTTAATCTAGATTTATGTTGTATAACACTTGGTACAACAAATACTTGGCACTTTCATAGCCCATACTGTATGGTATAACCGACACCTGAGCTATGAAAGGAACTTGATTTGTTGTTAACATAAGTTATAATCATGAATGCCTAAAAACATTTACAAGTATTAGCATTATTCGAATAAGATAACTAATGTAATCATGTTAACAATTTATAATCTGATTGGAACCTCCTTTGTGTGTGGTTTCCAATTGAATAAAAAAATTTATACTATACTTGTTTGAAATACCATTAGTGGATCCTCTAACCTTGACATTTGTTGTTATCATTGTTTAATCCTTACATTAATCTTCCATCTCAAAGTTCTCATCAACTTCTTCTTCTTTTTCTTCCTTATTATTATTATTAGTATTATTGGTGTTACTACTACTACTAATACTACTACTATTACTAGTATTATTATTGTTGTTGTTGTTGTTGTTGTTGTTACTATTGTTGTTGTAGTATTGTTGCTTATAATTTATACAAGTAACCTCCCTGTGGTTCGACCCTGGTCTTGCCGGGTTATTTATTACTTCGACAATCCTGCACTTGGGAAAAGACATCAATCTTTTTGTCGTGTCAGTTTTCGAAGGTCGTTTTCCTTGTAGTACCAATGGAATCCCTACTCGTTGAAGAGGAGGTCTTGTTGCGCCAGATCGGAATAACTGTTAAAACATGCCATAACTTTTGATCCGACCTTTGAATCGCGCTTAAAGTTTTAAAGTTATTTCTGGAGGCCTTTTCATTGCAGCACCTATAGAACCCCTACTACTTGAATAAGAGGTCTTGTCGCGCCAGACTGGAATAGTAGCTGAAAAGGGCCATAACTTTTAATCCGACTGTTGGATCACGCTCAAAGTTTTACAGTAGTTTCCGGATGCCGTTTTCCTTTTAGTAATTATGGAATCTCTACTCGTTGAAGAGGAAGTCTTGTCATGCCAGACCGATATAGCAGCTAAAAAGGGCAAAAACTTTTGATCCGACCGTTGGATTGCGCTGAAAGTTTTACAATAGTTTTCGGAGGCCGTTTTCCTTGTAACGACAATGGAATCCCTACCCCTTGAAGAGGAGGTCTTGTCGCGTCAAACCGGAATAACCACTGAAATAGGCCATAACTTTTGTTCCGATCGTTGGATCGCACTAAAAGTTTTAAAATAATTTTCCAGAGGTCGATTTCCTTGGAGTACCTATGGAATCCCTACTCATTGAAGAGGAGGTCTTGTCGCGCCATACCGGAATAACAATCGAAAAAGGCCATAACTTTTGATCCGACCGTTGGATAGCGCTAAAAATTTTACATTAGTTTCCAAAGGCCGTTTTCCTTGGAGTACCTATGGAATCCCTACTCCTTGAATAGGAGGTCTTGTCATGCCAGACCAAAATAACAGTTTAAAAAGGCCATAATATTTGATCCAACCATTGGATCGCGCCTAAAGTTTTACAGTAGTTTTCGAAGGCCGTTTCCTTGTAGTACCTATGGAATCCCTACTCATTGAATAGGCGCTCTTGTCGCGAGACCGGAATAACAGCTGAAAATGGCTATAACTTTTGATCCGACCTTTGGATCGCGCTCAAAGTTTTATAGTAGTTTCTGGAGGTCATTTTTCTTGCAGTAACTATGGAATCCCTACTCGTTGAAGAGGAGGTCTTGTCGTGCCAGACCCAAATAACAGCTGAAACATTCCATAACTTTGATTCGACAGTTGGATCGCACTCCAAGTTTTACATTAGTTTTTGGAGGGCGTTTTCCTTTAAGTACCTATGGAATCCCTACTCGGTGAAGAGGAGGTCTTGTCGCGCCAGACTGGAATAACAACTCTAAAAGGCCATAACTTTTGATCCGACCGTTGGATCGCACTTAAAGTTTTACAATAGTTTCCGGAGGCCGTTTTCCTTGGAGTACCTATGGAATCCCTACTCGCTGAAGCGAAGGTGTTGTCGCACCAGACTGGAATAACAGCTGAAAAAGGCTATAACTTTTGATTTGACCATTGGATCGCGCTCAAAGTTTTACTGTAGTTTCTGGAGGCTATTTTCCTGGAAGTACATATGGAATCCCTACTCGCTAAAGAGGAGGTCTTGTCGCGCCAGACAAGAATAACAGCTGAAAAGGGCTATAACTTTTGATCCGACCGTTGGATCCGCTCAAAGTTTTATAGTAGTTTCCGGAGGCCATTTTCCCTGTAGTACCTATAGATTCCCTACTCATTGAAGAGGAGGTCTTGTCGTGCCACACCGAAATAACAGCTGAAAAGGGCGATAACTTTTGATCCTACCGTTGGATCGCGCTCAAAGTTTTACAGTAGTTTCCAAAGGCCGTTTTCCTTGAAGTTCCTATGGAATCCCTACTCATTGAATAGGTGGTGTTGTCGCGAGACCAGAATAACAACTGAAAAGGGCTATAACTTTTGATCTGACAATTGAATCGCGCTCAAAGTTTTACAATTATTTTTGGAGGCCGTTTTCCCTTATGGATTCCCTACTCGTTGAAGAGGAGGTCATGTCACGCCGGACCGGAACAACGGCTGAAAAGGGCCATAACTTTTGATCCAACCATTGGATCGCGCTCAAAGTTTTACAGTAGTTTCCATAGGCTGTTTTCCTTATAGTAACTATGGAATCCGTACACGTTGAAGAGGAGGTCTTGTCACGCCAGGCCCGAATAACAGCTAAAACATGCCATAACTTTTGATCTGACCGTTGGATCGCGCTCAAAGTTTTGTAGTAGTTTCCGGAGGCCGTTTTCCTTGTAGTACCTATGGAATCCTTACTCGTTGAAGAGGAGGTCTTGTCTCGCCAGACCGGAATAATAGCTGAAACATGCCATAACTTTTGATCCGACCGTTGGATCGCGCTCAAAGTTTTAAAGTAGTTTCAGGAGGCTGTTTTCCTTATAGTACCTAAGGAATCCTTACTTGTTGAAGAGGAGGTCTTGTCACGCCAGACCGGAATAACTACTGAAACATGCCCTAGCTTTTGATCCGCCGTTGGATCACGCTCAAAGTTTTACAATAGTTTCCGTAGGACGTTTACCTTGTGTTACCAACGGATTCCCTACTTGTTGAAGAGGAGGTCATGTCGCTCCGGACTGGAATAACAGGTGAGAACGGCTATAAGTTTTGATCTGACCATTGGATCTCGCTCAAAGTTTTACAGTAGTTTCCGGAGGCCGTTTTCCTTTTAGTAACTATGTAATCCCTACTCATTGAAGAGGAGGTCTTGTCCCGCCAGCCTCGAATAACAGCTGAAACATGCCATAACTTTTTGATCTAATCGTTGGATTGCCCTCAAAGTTTTATAATAGTTTTCAGAGGTCGTTTTCTTTGTAGTACCTCTGGAATCCCTACTCGCTAAAGAGGAGGTCTTGTCGCGCTAGATCGGAATAACTACTAAAACATGCCTTAACTTTTGATCCGATCGTTGGATCACGCTCAAAGTTTTAGAATAGTTTTTGGAGGTTGTATTCCTTGTAGTACCTATGGAATCCATTGGGGTAGAAGTGGAATCGCTACTCGGTGAGGCGGAGGTCTCATCGCTCCAGACCAGAATACCAGTTTGAAAGGGCCATAACTTTTGATCCGACCGTTCATCGCCCTCAAATTTTAGAAGAGTGTCTAGTCACTGTTTTTCTTGGAGTAGAAGTGGAATCGCTACTCGGTGAGGCAATGGGTTTGACACGCCAGACGGGAGTACCAGTTCGAAAAGGCTATAACTCTTGATTCAATTGTTGGATCTCACTCAAATTTTTACAGGAGTTTCATGACGTTGTTTTCCGTGTAGCAGATGTGGAATCGCTACTCGGTGAGGCGGAGGTCTCGTTGCTCCAAACCAGTGTTCCGGTTCGAAAGGGCTATAACTTTTGATCTGACCGGTGGATCGCCCTAAAACATTTACAGGAGTTTCGGGACGCTATTTTCCTTGGAGTAGATGAGGAATCGCTACTCGGTGAGGCGGAGGTCTCGTCGCTCCAGACCAGTGTACTGGTTTGAAAGGGCCGTAACATTGGATCCCACTGTTGGATCGCCCTCAAATATTTACAGGAGGTTCGGGACAGAGGTTTTTCTTGGGGTAGATATGGAATCGCTACTCGTTGAGGCGAAGATTTCGTCGCTACGGACCAGAGTACCAATTCTAAAGGGCCATAACTTTTGATCCGACCGTTGGATCTCCCTCAAATTTTTACAGGAGTTTCCGGACACTGTTTTCCTTTGACTAGATGTGGAATTGCTACTCGGTGAGGCAGAGGTCTCGTCGCTCCAGACTAGAATAGCAATTCGAAAGGGTCATAACTTTTGATCCGACTGATGGATCTCCCTCAAATTTTTACAGGAGTTTCGAGACGCTGTTTTCCTTGGGGTAGATGTGGAATCGCTACTCGGTGAAGCGGAGGTCTCGTAGCTCCAAACCAGTATACCGGTTTGAAAGGGCCATAACTTTGATCCGGCCGTTGGATCTCACTCAAATTTTTACAGGAGTTTCGTGACGCTGTTTTTCTTGTAGCTGATGTGGAATCGCTACTCGGTGAGGTGGAGGTCTCGTCACTCCAGACCAGTGTACCGGTTCGAAAGGGCCGTAACATTGGATCCGACCTTGGATCGCCCTCAAATATTTATAGGAGGTTCGGGACGAGGTTTTCCTTGGAGTAGATGTGGAATCGTTATTCGGTGAGGTGGAGGTCTCGACACGCCAGACTAGAATACCGGTTAGAAAGGGCCATAACTTTTGATCCCACTGTTGGATCGTCCTCAAATTTTTACTGGAGTTGCGGGACGCTGTTTTCCTAAGGATACATGTGGAATCGCAACTCGGTGAGGCGGAGGTCTTGGCGCTTCAGACCAGAGTACCGGTTCGAAAGGGCCATAACTTTTGATCCGAACGATGGATATTCCTCAAATTTTTACAGGAGTTTCGGGATGCTGTTTTCCTTGGAGTAGATGTGGAATCGCTACTCGGAGAGGTGGAGGTCTCGTCACTCTGGACGATAGTACCGTTTCGAAGGAGCCGTAACTTTTGATCCGACCGTTGGATCTCCCTCAAATTGTTACAGGAGTTTCGGGACGTTGTTTTCCTTGTAGTAAAGGTGGAATCGCTACTCAGTGAGGCGGAGGTCTTGTTGCTCCAAACCATAGTACCGGTTCGAAGGAGCCATAACTTTTGATCCGACCGTTGGAATGCCCTCAAATTTTTACTGGATTTTCAGGACTCTATTTTGCATGGAGTAGATGTGGAATCGCTACTCGGTGAGGTGGAGGTCTTGTCGCTTCAGACTAGAGTAGCAGTTCCAAATGGCCATAATTTTTTGATCCGACCGATGGATCTCCCTCAAATTTTTACAGGAGTTTTGGGACACTATTTTCCTTGGGGTAGATGTGGAATCGCTACTCGGTGAGGAGGAGGTCTCGTCGCTCCAGATCAAAGTACCGGTTCGAAAAGGCCATAACTTTTGATCCGACCATTGGATCACCCTCAAAATTTTAGAAGTGTGTTCGGACGCTGTTTTCCTTGCAGTAGATGTGGAATCGTTACTTGGTAAGGCGGAGGTCTCGTCGCTCCAGACTAGTGTACCTGTTCAAAAGGGCCATAATTTTTTGATCCGACCGATGGATCTCCCACAAATTTTTACAGGAGTTTCGGGACGCTGTTTTCCTTGGGGTAGATGTGGAATCGCTACTCGATGGGGCGGAGGTCTCGTCGCCCCGGACTAGAGTAGTAGTTCCAAAGGGCCATAACTTTTGATCTGACCGATGGATCTCCCTCAAATTTTTACAGGAGTTTCGGGACGCTATTTTCCTTGGGGTAGATGTGGAATCGCTACTCAGTGAGCCGGAGGGCTCGTCGCTCCAAACCAGAGTACCGGTTCGAAAAGGCCATAACTTTTGATCCAACCATTGGATCACCCTCAAAATTTTAGAAGAGTGTCCGGACGCTATTTTCCTTGTAGTAGATGTGGAATCGCTACTCAGTGAGGCGGAGGTCTCGTTGCTCCAGACTAGAGTACCGGTTCGAAAGGGCCATAACTTTTGATCCGACCGTTGGATATCCCTTAAATTTTTACAGGAGTTTCGGGATGCTGTTTTCCTTAAGGTAGATGTGGAATGGCTACTCTGTGAGGTGGAGGTGTCGTCGTTCCAGATCATAGTACGGGTTCGAAAGGGCCTTAACTTTTGATCCGATCGCTGGATCGCCCTCAAATGTTTTCAGGAGTTTCGAGACGTTGTTTTCCTTGGAGTAGATATGGAATCGCTACTCAGAGAGGCGGAGGTCTCGTCGCTCCAGACCATAGTACCGTTTCGAAGGAGCCGTAACTTTTGATCCGACCGTTAGATCTCCCTTAAATTTTTACAGGAGTTTCGGGACGCTGTTTTCCTTGTAGTAGATGTGGAATCGCTACTCAGTGAGGCGGAGGTCTCGTCGCTCCAGACCATAGTACCGGTTCGAAGGAGCCATAACTTTTGATCCGACCGTTGGATTGCCCTCAAATTTGTACTGATTTTCGGGACACTATTTTGCATGGAGTAGATGTGGAATCGCTACTCGGTGAGGTGGAGATCTCGTCGCTCCAGACTAGAGTAGCAGTTCCAAAGGGCCATAATTTTTTGATCCGACCGATGGATCTCTCACAAATTTTTACAGGAGTTTCGGGACGCTGTTTTCCTTGGGGTAGATGAGGAATCGCTACTCGGTGAGGCGGAGGTCTCGACAAGCCACACTAAAATACCGGTTTGAAAGGGCCATAACTTTTGATCCGACTGTTGGATCGCCCTCAAATTTTTACTGGAGTTGCGGAATGCTGTTTTCCTAAGGATACATGTGGAATCGCAACTCGGTGAGGCAGATGTCTCGTCGCTTCAGACCAGAGTACTAGTACGAAAGGGACATAACTTTTGATCTGACCGTTCGATCGCCCTCAAATTTATACAGGAGTTGGGGGACGCTGTTTTCCTTGAGGTAAATGTGGAATCGCTACTCGGTGAGGCGGTGGTCTCGTCGCTCCAGACCAGAGTACCGGTTCGAAAGGGCCATAACTTTTGATCCGACCGTTGGATCTCCCTCAAATTTTCACAGGAGTTTCGGGACGCTGTTTTCCTTAAGGTAGATGTGGAATGGCTACTCGGTGAGGTGGAGGTGTCGTCGTTCCAGATCATAGTACATTAATCCGACCGATGGATCTCCCTCAAATTTTCACAGGAGTTTCCGGACGCTGTTTTCCTTGGAGTAGATGTGGAATCGCTACTCGGTGAGGCTGAGGTCTCGACGCTCGAGACCAGCATACCGATTCGAAAGGGCCATAACTTTTGATCCGACCGTTGGATCGGTCCTAAATTTTCACAGAAGTTTACGAACGCCGTTTTCCTTGGAGTTGATGTTGAATCGCCACTCGGTGAGGCGGAGGTCTCATGGCTCCAGACCAGAGTACTAGTTTCCGGATGCAGTTTTTCTTAGAGTAGATGTGTAAACGCTACTCGGTGAGGCGGAGGTCTCGACGCGCCAGACCAGAGTACTAGTTTGAAAAGGCCATAACTTTTGATCCGACCGTTGGATCGCCCCCAAATTTTTACAGGAGTTTACGGACGTCGTTTTCTTTGGAGTAGATGTGGAATAGCTACTCGAGGATGTGGAGGTCTCGTCGCTCCAGACCAGAGTACCCATTGGAAAAGGCCATAAGTTTTGACACGATCATTGGATGGCCCTCAAAATTTTACAGGAGTTTTCGGACGCTGTTTTCCTTGGAGTAGATGTGGAATCGCTACTCGGTGAGGCGGAGGTCTCGTCGCTCCAGACTAGAGTAGCAGTTCCAAAGGGCCATAACTTTTAATCCGACCGTTGGATCACCCTCAAAATTTTAGAAGAGTTTCCGGACGTTGTTTTCCTTGGAATAGATGTGGAATCGCTACTCGGTGAGGCGGAGGTCTCATCGCTTGAGACCAGATTACCTGTTCGAAAGGGACATAGCTTTTGATCCGACCAATGGATCTCCCTTAAATTTTTACAGGAGTTTCCGAATGAGTAGAAGCGAAATCGCTATTCGGTGAGGCGGAGGTCTCGTCGCTCCAGACCAGAGTAGCAGTTCGAAAGGGCCATAACTTTTGATCCGACCGATGGATCTCCCTCAAATTTTTACAGGAGTTTTCGGATGCTGTTTTCCTTCGAGTAGATGTGGAATCGCTACTCGGTGAGGCGGAGGTCTCGTCGCTCAAGACCAGAGTACCTGTTCGAAAGGGCCATAGCTTTTGATCCGACCGATGGATCTCCCCCAAAGTTTTACAGGAGTTTTCGAACAATGTTTTCCTTAGAGTAGATGTGGAATCGCTACTCGATGAGGCGAAGGTCTCGACACGCCAGACCAGAGTACCAGTTCGAAAAGGCCATAACTTTTGATCCGACCGTTGGATCGCCCTCAAAGTTTTACAGCAGTTTTGGGACGTTGTTTTCCTTGGAGTAGAAGAGGAATTGCTACTCGATGAGGCGGAGGTCTCGACCCTTAAGTCCAGAGTACCAATTCGAAAAGGCCAAAACTTTTCATCCGACCGATGGATCTCCCTCAAATTTTTACAGGAGTTTCTGGATGCTGTTTTCCTTCGAGTAGATGTGGAATCGCTACTCAGTGAGGCGGAGGTCTCGTCGCTCCAGACCAGAGTACCTGTTCGAAATGGCCATAACTTTTGATCCGACCGTTGGATCTCCCTAAAATTTTTACAGGAGTTTCCGAACGTTGTTTTCCTTGGAGTACATGTGGAATCTCTACTCGATGAGGCGGAAGTCTTGGCGCTCCAGACCAGAGTACCAGTTCAAAAAGGCCAAAACTTTTGATTCGATCATTGTATCGCTACTAAATTTTCACAGGAGTTTACGAACGTCGTTTTCCTTGGAGTAGATGTTGAATCGCTACTCGGTGAGGCGGAGGTCTCGACCCTTAAGACTAGAGTACCAGTTCGAAAGGGCCATAACTTTTGATCCGACAGCTGGATCTCCCTCAAATTTTTACAGGAGTTTCCAGATGCTGTTTTTGTTGGAGTAGATGTGGAATTGCTACT